>VXAZ01001305.1:3363071-3460841 GCA_013399875.1 Gymnorhina tibicen | reverse complement strand
AGCGTACGGGGCTGTGTGCAAGGGCCCGGGCGCGGCCGCGTTTGCATTTATAGTACAAACACGCCTGTAGTCATGTGCCCGTCTGGAAGGACACGTTCCTCTCTGCATAAAAAGGCCCCATGCTTTTGTTTTCCCCACCCGGCTCACGGTCTCAGCAGGAATTTGGGTGCTCCCCGAGTCAGACTCTAGTATGTGTACGCACAGGGTGCTGACATCCCTCTCTATTTTAATAGCCCAGAATATGACATAATGCCGTGGTCTTCTTACCTTGCAGTAAAATTGCTTCTTTTAAGGAGCGGGCACCAAGACGCAAACAGTGGAATTATACCTTCTGGAATCAAATAGGCCTGACAAGACAGTCTCTGTTATGTGGGAATGAATGTATGCTAGCTGGAGTATCAGCAGAAGTGCTAGGGTCACTGGCAGTGCAAGGTAAGATAAGGGAAGAACCTCGAGTGTATGTTTGTGTAGGACATCATGACTTGCTCCTGATCTGATCTGTAAATATGCACAAATGGCCCTCATCCCACAAAGCTCTATAGACAAATCTCATTTTCAGTACTGCGTAACCTACTAAGTGACTACAAAAAGTCACAATATGTAAGAATAAGAAAGCATCTGAATCTTAGTGGGTCCAATGCCCGTACACTTTAAGCAACAGTAGTTTTCATCTTGCCACTTTTACTTCTTATTTATCCAAAATTAATGAATTAAATTTGGGATTTAAAAAAATTAAAACCTAAAATGTGAAACAGAGTGCTGTATAGTGGAGTGAAAGTTCTTATCAATCTATAGTAGCTAGATACATTGTTCCGTCAGGACCTTATCAGACTGAAGTCAGGTTATGTGTTAGCATTTCAATATCATCAGAAGCCTTGAGGTTTCTACAGGGCTTCTGCTACCTTTTTCAGTAATGAAGATGTAGTTCAGTTTAGAACAGAGCAAACACTTATGCTGAGTAGTCACCCAGCTCTGTAATGGTGCCTGTGGTTACAACCATCCCGCAGGGTCAGCTGTTGTGGCAGGGCTGCCAGGACCTGAGCACTTGGGTTGCTGTGGTAGGTTGCCGAACTTCAGAATGATTTGGATCATTGCTTCTTTTCCTTCTGCCAATTTATGTGACAAACCACTGTGGTCCTGGCTGTTTGAAAAACAAGAGAAGAGCTTATTTTGAGGTTTGAAATGAGGTTGTTGTTAAGCACTGTATTTCCATCAAGGTCAGCATGTCACTAACAGTTACGGGAAATCCAGGTCTCACTGTAGAATGGCTTGTACTGTCCCAGCTGATTCTTTGGGTACCACAGCTGGAGAGAGGAGTTAGCTCCAGTTGCAGATCAGGGCTACTCAGCTGTGTGCAGTACAGATTTGGATGTCAAGCGTATTTTCTTACTGCTGTGCCGGCATCTCAGGGAAGAAATGGTCTCTTGTGTTCTTGTGGGAGATGCTGTGTTTCTTACCTTCTTTTGGGCCTCTGGGGCAATGCAAGCTGTTATTCCCAGCTGTGCTTTTTACTTCTGTTCACAGCTCAACAAGGACAAACTGAAGAGTCTTAATTTCTGAACTTTAAAGAAGAAAAAAGTCAAGCATTTAAGGACTGACTGTCTTTCCTCTTCAGCCTAGTCCTAGAAAATGTGGAGTGAGGAGATACTTATAAAATTTCAGTTTGCATTAAATAGAAAAGTTTTTTTTTTTTAAGAAAAGTTTTATTTCACCTGACATATACAAGGTTGCTCCACATCCTAGCAGGAGCCAAGCTGCTCCATAGAGGCAGATACAATTAGAAATATTAGACTGAGTCATGTTGTTTGTTGTTTCCTGCTTGTCTAGTTCAATCATGTTTCCTCTTGTACTGGAAGAGTCTGTATCACCCCTCTTGAATACCCTGTTCCCTGACAATATCTGTACTCTGTGCTGAATTCAGGAGGTGACAGGCTGTTCTGTGGTGTCTGTGTGCCTGGCAGAACAGGCAGTGTTCTTGTAGACAAGGACAGCATGTAAAATCCAGGTTATACAACTTTAGACAAAACTGGAATATAAGCACAGAAATCATTCACTCCCTTGGGTTGTTATTTGAGGGTTCATGTGTGTTTAAGACCACAGACCCATGTCTCGGGCCAAATCACTGTACTGCTTTGTTCTTTTTGTCCCTGTGGATTTTGTGAGGTCGTGCAGCCACCAGGCAGCATGCAGAGGGGGGTGGTCTGGATTTCGGTCTGATGCGACCTAAGAAAGTGCCCACGTGCTGATGGGTTTGGCTGGCTGCAGCCTGGGCTGTGTGTCACCACCAGCTACTCCCCTGTGGTCAGTCTGCTTGGTTTTTTCTTCCTTTCCTTGCTAAAAGTCCTTCATCCTTCATCCCAGTCCAGCTGCTGAGATTTTAAGTGGTTACTCATCCCCAGGAAGTGATACAGCCCTTCATTACTTGGTGGTGCTCCCAGCCAGGAGGGATGTGTGTCAGATGGCTGCAAGGTAAAGGAGTCAGCGATAAAGATCTTGGGAGAGTTGTCTAGCAGTCAGTTTCTGGAAAAGAAATCCTTCTGGTGGTCTGTCTTCCTCCACTCCTGGGTGCTCCTCAGCCTCCAGCCCCTCTTTGTTCTGGTGCAGGTTGTTGTGCTCTTTGCAGCTTAGTGTTTCTTGTGTTCTAATCACTTTTCCAAATGGCAGTTAAAATTAAAGATAATGTATACTGTAAGCACTGTTTATTGTGCATTGCTGTGTACTCATCACTGGATGAGCTGTTCTGGAGCTGTGATGTGTGAGTTCTCCACACGGAGAGGGTGCCTGGGGAGATTCCTTGTTAGAGACACTGGGTGAGATCAGCAGCTGGGGAAAATCTGTGCTTCACAGAGCTGGACTCGTGTCCTTGCTAAGGGTCTGCTTCCCCTCAGAGAACATGGCTTTCTTCTTCCTACCTGGTGTCACTTCTTCCTTCAGTTCATCTTCTCGCAGTTGTTCATTTTTGTTTCGTTTTCTGTAGAGTAGAAGAGATCTCTGCTGTGGATTAGCTTGGCTGTAATTAGGCCCCAGGTTAATTGCAGCTGTTCCTGCTGTTTGCTTCTCCCTGGGTCTAGCAGACAGGATGTGGGAGCTCTTCTTCATTGGTAAATGTTGGCAGTTAATTTCATCCTTAAGGGCAATGAGACTGGCAAACAGGGGTTTGCAACACGGAGATAGTTATGCTTACATTCAGCTACCCTCCCTTGACCCTACAGCCAGGCATTCCTGACCAGGAAGTCTCTTTCTCCAGTTTTTGTGAGTTTTTCCTGAGTATTGCCAGTGGGTTTGTGCAGGAATATCAGTTGAAAGGTATTTTTGTGAGACACTTTAAGTTGGGATAGTCTGAAAAATTTGACCTATGAATTTCTCAGTTTGTCTTTTGGGGAAAGAGACCTTTGGAGAGGGGCTTTAAAAATGTGATCTAAGGACAGTTGCCCGGGTGATGTTGAACCAACCATTGACTATCATATGGCAACCTTTTGAAACTGTGATCCCCTGTATATGAAAAGTTTCTTGTAGTTTTCTCTTCTTTGTGAGGCACTGTAAATTTCCTCCAGCCACTGAAATGGTGAATCTGACAAGCTTGTGTGCTCTGTCTCACTTGATGTACCCAGCAGTAGGTCATCTGGGGTTTTGGAATCCCTTGGGAAAAGGCTTGCCTTGTGCCATGGGAACAAAATACAGCCAGGATCCAGGAGAATGTGGTAGCTTGCACAGGGACAGTGTCCCAGCTGATGCTCACTCTGTACAGTTGTCCCTCGTGAAATTTCTCCTTATCAGTTGCTTCTCCAAGATGAGTGTGACAGGCAAGTAGGAGTGCAGCCTTCAGTTGCTGTTCAGAGAAGTGGCCACTACATTGCTTGGGGTTCATAACCACTCGGAGTTTAAGTGTTTTGAACCAGGACTGCTCTTTGATTACATCTGGATGGCACACAGTGCAACAGTTCTGACTGGGGATGCTGTATGCTGAGGCTTCATCCACAGCAGCTATGATACTGTGCTTCTGTACAGCTGAGGGAGAGGGGGCTCTGCCTGGCAGAGACCAAGATGCCATCATGCTTTGAAGGAGCTTCTGGGCTGAACAAGATGGAGAGTGTTTGCTGGATAGGCCTTGCTATACTGCAAGTAAAGACAGCATCATCTGTTGTCTGGTTGCAGCAGGGGGTGCTGGAAAGCGGGCATTCCACAATACCTGTCACTGTCAGCTCTTCAGCTCCTTGTGCAAGCACTCTGTGCCAGTGATGTGCAGAACTGCATAGGCAGTGGTAAAGGCTGTGTGTGTGACAGCCATCTGTGCATCCTTGTTCTCTCTTCTGCCCACTCAGGTGTGCCCATCTGACAAATACAGCTCCACTTCTTAACTATTAGGTAGCACCTAAGTCATCAGCTTCATAGCTTTTTTCAGGGATTCTGCATAGCGGAGCCTGGTTTGCAAAGATTGTCATTGACCTAAATGTGTCCTGTTTAGATTCAGGGCAATACTTGTCTGATGTGACCCACAAAGCAGGTCAGAAATCCTTGTAGCAGCAAAATGTGTAGGTTGTGATTGTTTGAGGTACCACTGGAAGACGTACAGGTCACAGTCTGAGGTTGCTCAGATTGACAGGTAGAAAAGCTCAATAGGTGCTTAACTGCTCCAGCCCCAGTGGATTGTATTCAAAGAGAGGGTGCATCCACCTCTTCTTCAGATGACCTGTTGTTCAGGTTTGTCACAGCCTATAAACTGGACTGTAGTGGTCCATGCCTGCAGCATAACACAAATAAAAGCCCCTGAGGCTGCTTGAATATGCTCTGCTACCCAATTGTTACCCAAGTGAAAGAATCTGTTTTCCTTCTTGGCCTTGGAGTTTCAGTCCACAGGTGTAATGCAGTGTGAGATAAGAAGAGCTGGTTCTGTTGTGTTGAGAAGAGGATAGAGCAAGCTCTCTAGTGCCTGAGGCACCCCTGCTCTCTATTTGCGTACAGGTAGCTTGTAAAGCTCTTGTGCTCTTGAGATAAAATTCTCAGAAACCTAAATCTTTGCCAGGAATTTGAGCCCAAGAGTCATTAGGAATCAATGAGACTTGAGGGACTTTTAATATTACCTGTCTTTTGCTACCTTTTACTGACTGAGAGCTCCTATAATTTATGCATTTTCTCATGAACATCATTGATTGTGGGTGCCTGTTGTGGTGGTACATGGCACCTGCGAGATTACTTTCTACCCTTGCATTTTCTGTGCTTTTTAAAATTTGCCGTGCAATGCTTGGATATTTTCCATGACCCATGAGGATCCAGAAAACGTATCAGGAAGTTAAATGCTCTCTTCCAGTGTATGTTCCTTGGGATTTGTCATACATGATTTTTCTCTGCTGTCAGACTGTGCTGTCACCTAAGTTAAGTCCATATGGCTTCTCCAAGGGAGGTAATCTTTACTAAACTGAACTTCAGCATCTCATGTGCTATGACCAGTAATCCTTGCTGTTTACCTCAGCCATGTGAGTAATGGGGCCACTATAAACTTGTGATAGTAAGACTTTACTCATGTTGTAAGTGCACATTAATTATCTGACTGCTGCATGTTCATGCTGGGCAGATATACAGAAAACTGTTTTGCTGCTGCTGCAATTCCTGTGTCCAGCAGTTTTTGCTGAGTACAATGACGCATGTTCCTTCGTCCTTTTTTCGATAAGACTAGTTCCCAGGGGCCTGGATGAGCACAAATCCATGTTTATAGTTGCCCATAGCTACATCAATGTCTTTAATAGTTTGGGCTTATGCTTCTTTTTTCCTCTCATATTCACTGCCTTAGACTGAATGTCTTTGGAAAATTTAAGGTGTTTCAAAAAACAATACATAAGGCAATACATTTTATAGTAACTTAAAAGGAGTTTAACTTACCCCATTGTTTGCCTTTTTTACCCTTCACATGAAGGAAGTGATTTTCATTGCTTTCCCTCCTGGAGGAGATTCTGGTGAAACTGTTTACTGCCATGTCAGAATTTGCTTTCATTTGGCACCAAATCCCTGCAGACATCTGAGTTAAATTTTTGTTGAGTGCCACTGTCAGAAAGTGCCTAGTTGTATTTATGGAGGATGTGTAATTGCAGGATCCCAGCACTAGTAGGAATTACTGGCACAACTCTTTTGGTGGTGTAGGAAAGGATGAGCCTGCCACCACTGATGTCACCTTTCCCATCTTTATTGAGGAGGGCAAATACTAGTTTGGAAGGTATGAATGCTGCTGTTTGTGAACCATGTGATACAGGGGCCTGTCATCTTGTCATGACTGTGTGATTCAGCATCCTACTGGATATGAGGTCAGTTTGTAGTTTGGCATCACCACACTTGGCTGAGTGGCACTGGACAGCTCCAGTCTCACAGGATCCAGAGAAACATTGAGCCGCTTGAAGCCTCCGGCATTTAAAAATGAACTTGTTAAATGTAAGTGTCAATTTTTATCCCTTGCTTTCCACTTTTCCTAGTGACTTAAAATAAAGAACAGAGCAACACTGTGTCTGCTACCACTAGAATGCTGCAGTGGCGTGTCGCTCCCTTCTGGAGTGATCGCCACTCCAGTTGAGTGAAGGAGTGTAAGGCTGCATTCTCTGCCCATCCCTATGAGGCAGCATCTTTCAGTGGACCAGGCTGTAGCCTTCACTGCAGGCCTATGGTTATTTTAGTGGTGGTTTTGTTCAAGTGAATGCCTGTTGCAGTTTGCAACTTCAAAATACCATTCTTGCTTTAAAAAATATGCCACAGAAGGATGTAGAATAAGTGGACTGGTTGCACCATGTTATGTCCCTTAGGCTGTTCCTTGAGCTCCCAAGCTCTGCGGTACCAGGGAGCAGAACACTGTTCTGGGGCTGCTGGCAGGAATGAGCTTTAAGAGTATAAACTCCATGCTGCATTAAGCTGACAGTGCAGATGTGCCCAGGCTGACTTAATTTCCCACTGCTGTCAACAGGCACAGTTGCACAGCTTTGCAAAGAGTCTGCTCCCATACTGTTCTGATTTGAAATAACTCCAGGTCTGTTTTGTTCAGCCCTCTGGTTGTGGTTATGTCTCTGCCTTCAGTGTCTTACTCTATGTTCACTTGTTGAAGCTGATCCTACCCTGGTTCACTATGAGACTAGCAAAGTGAATCCTTGCAAAGAGTTAAAGGGAGAAAGATCTTGGTGTAAAGGCTCGATGTTCCAGAGTTGTGTATGTGATTAGTTATTGCTTTTGAAAGTTACTTAGTTGGCGTGTCTTTGCGGAGATCATAGTCTGAACTGCAGATCTATTAGGAGGGAGGGTGAGCTGCTGCTTTTGAGCACAACTGTGTCGTGGCTGGCTACAACTGAAGCCGGGGTGGGAGGAAGCCACTGGGGGATTGTGGAGGGGATTGGTTTGTGCTACAGAATTCTGTGTCCCCTTCTTGGGAGGCTGCTAGCCACCTTCCTCTCTCCCTCTGGCTTGCTATAGTAAAGGGTGCCTATTTAAGCAGCTTTCCTAATAGAAGGTAGGCTAATAGATTTAAAAAAACCCACCTTGAACAGAAGCATTATCTGGTTTTGATGCTGTTTAATAAATGTTTTTTCCTGCTAAGTGTAAATCTTCATGGGTCCTGGTAGCACTTCATTAGCATTTACAAGATAATGAGCTGCTAATTATCGGCCCAGCCCAGGCTAATTAGTTTCTTTAAGAGTGTATTAATCTAGGCAGAGTTCTGAGCTAATGCAGCTTTGCTGCTTCTAGGACTTGAGCTGATGTGTTCAAAACTCTGACTTTAAGCTATTCTGCACGTACAGGCACTGGGTACTGTGATTTGTCTTGGCAGACGTGAGGGCTGTTCTCCTGTCAGTACAAATGCCCAGTCTCCAGGTCCCAAGAACTTCAGACATTTGACAGGTTCCCCCAATTTAAACATACCTACCACACATTTCCTTTCGGCACGGCAGCTCTGTGGATGGAGCTTCAAGAGTGAGAAGCTGTACGGCAGCAGACTTGGTGTGACAGAAGTCAGCAATGGGACACCCCTTTACTGCACCACAGGGAATAGAAACCCTCCTTCTTTCCTCCTCACAGGTGTAAGCTCAGGTGGTCAGTACAGCTCTCAGTAGTTCTAGCCTTAAATCTCCTTGCTGGTCTTATGTTTTGCCCAGTTAGTCAAGAGTTTGGAAGTAAAGATCTGCGGATTTGCGATGGTGCAGGATATGGTATATTTTGTTTTGCTGGTAGGATGCATTGTCTCTGGGGCTTAGACTGCTACATGGCTTCACTTAGGTTCACGGTGATATTCTGGAAAATAATTATGTGCAGTGCTCTGCAGCAGCCTTGTAGCAGTGATTTTTTTGGCAAATGTCACAGTTCTGTTCATGCAGATGGGTAGGCAAAGTAGCTGCTGTAAAACTCACGTTGGTTTCCATAAAATTGGGAGTTCAAGCAATCTGGGACAAAATGGCAAACTATTTGAAGCTGGTTGGCCTATTTTATGACCCTGTAGTTGATCAACTTTTTCTCAGAGCCCTAAGGGAAACTGTATGAAGCATTCCTTGGGTGGCTACCTCTCAATGCAGCTTTCTAAAGCTTGGTTAATAAATGGTATCACTTTGGTTTTCTGTCATCTGGTGCCCCATCCTGCTGTCTGCAGCTTTCGGTTCAAACAGTGATTATACACAAAGTTCATACAGAGTGAGCAACAGAAACCACAAAGGGTTTCTTCATACACAATAATAATGATGCCAGTTGAAGGAGAAAGTTAAATGAAGGGGACTATGACTGTGAAAGGAGTAATGTGATTAGACATATTTACCTGGGAATAGACTCTTACTGATGTGATGTTTTGTGTTTCTTTACAGGTACTCTTCATCACTATGAGCTTGTTTCATACAGGGAACATAGCCCACTTGATCAGTCGGTGCTAGGTCTTCCCTCTGAAGACAAATTGAGTTGATTACTTCCTACCACTATGGTTTGGGGTTGGTGACTGTATTTGCCCACCACATCTAAGTTAAGGGTGTGCCAGGGACAGATGTGAAGCAGGTCTTTCTCTCGCTATTGATGTGGTATCTTCTTAACACTTCGCAACGCCTTGAGCCCACGGCAGCACAGGATATGGAGGCTCTTGAAGTGGATGACATTAGTCCTGCCTTGGAAGTGACTGAAGATTTTTTCAATAGTTTTGATACTAAGCTTGAAAAGATTGTGCAGCCCTCTGAGGTGTATGGTGTACAGGAGGTCCCTGAACTGGTTGGGCATGAGGTATTTGATCAGATAACAGAGAGCAGGAACCTGAGGAACGTCGCCTCCTTAGCCAAAAGTAGCCTCATCTGGGATCGCTGCAAAAATGGCCTCTTGGAAACCAAAGCTCAGACAGCATTCCCTGCCAAAGACCAACACATGGTGCAGAGGGGAACAGCTGCTGACAACCTTGCTTGGGCAGGGGAAGGGGAGACCACAGCTTTTAATATCTTCAAGATCTGCCAGCGGCGGAGAGATAGGCCTCGCTCAGTGAATGACATCCTGGTGCAGAATGAGGAAGCCTCCATGTTCAAACCAGGACACAACAGGTCACGCTCTGATATCAGCCATGTAAACTGGGGAATGGTCTTCACAGGCACCTCCCTGCAGCAGCCACCTGCACCTGGTCAGGACAATAACTGTGCTCTGCTCTCCTACCTAGCATTAACCAAGGGAGAGGACATCCAAGGAAACACAGGTTTGTGCTGGTGCTTTGTTTCTGTTTATATGAGGAGTTTCCCATTTGGTTTTAGTATTTGTCTTGAAAGAGGAGCTGGATGTTAAAAATCACAAAAATACCACCCAAAACCCAACTGTGAGGTAACTCTTAAAAGGAGAGAAATCAGTATGGCTCTGTTGTCATTTATATGGCTCTGTGTGTTTGCCTGCCTAAGGATCATTTTTTAAACTTGATTTCTGTTCTTTTTATGGTTTAAAAAACTAAGCTTGTTTTAGTTTTTGCTTCTATCTTGTTCAGTTTGACTCAAGAAAAAATAATTTATTTGCTGTGTATTTCCGATCATTTCCTTGAATGATTACCCCAAACTTAAAAAAAGCTTTGAATGCTAAAGCTATTGGGAGAATGGCAAATCTAAACAAAAGCAGTTTTCATAAAGTGAAAGAGCGGCCATTAAAAAGAGGGTGTACAGAGCTTTACTGTAAGGCCCAAGATCTCTGCTCTCTTTCTTTAAGTAATGCTGGTTGTTCAGTCCATAAACAATTAACAGAAACTAAGCACTCAATTTGTCAATATTGAGGCATCCCTGCCAGCTTTGTGTGGGGTACAGGAAGTGTTGTTAACAGATTGAGGCAGGCATCTCCAGTGAGCCGTGTGAAGCGGTGTTTCAGCTAGTGATACTTCTTCCTTTTCCTTTCCTAAGCACTGCACTGGAAGTTGTGCTCAGGGCTTTGGAAACACTGACCCAGTGTCTCCATCTCCATGATTTATTTTATTGTCTCCATATTTTATTTTATGCTAGATGCCAGAAGTGGACTAGGCACTTATGGAGGAGAAAAGCAGCTAGTGCCACAAAGATTTTTATAATCTAAATAACGGCAGGGCTTAACTAAAAATCAAGGGATTGTGAAAGTGTGTATGTATGCATATGGTGGATTGACTCCAGTTATGAATAGGTGGCCTGATAAGGGTTAAAACAAATTTTTTGTGTTGGGTTTTCCAGGTAAGTCAGCTATATTGGAACATGAAAAGCAGGTGCCTAAGTGTGTTTGGGGAGGTGTGTGCGTGTATAAATATATATAACATGTAAGTATGTATAAGTGTATATATAGGTATAAACATGTAGGTTATTGTGTTTGGGGAGGTGTGTGCGTGTATAAATATATATAACATGTAAGTATGTATAAGTGTATATATAGGTATAAACATGTAGGTTATTGTGTTATATTGTGACATAGTTGCTGTATCCCAAAGAAGGGTGTTCTTGGTTGACAAAGGCAAGTATACCTGCTGTTATTTTTTTTTAGGGAGATATATTGCTTGTAGAGTGGGGTCTCTGTTCTATATCCTTTCTGTGGAAAGGACGCAGGACAGAAATGCATCCACAAGTCTGGAGACAGAGCTCTTTGTTTTTGTCAGCTGTATCCTGGACATCTCCTGGGTTTGACTTGATGTGTAACAACTTCATATGCCCACAGAAACTCCATTAAAATGTAGCCATTGAACGTCTGTATGTGTCCCTGATTGTGTTTTAAGCTTAATCTGTGATATGAAATTCCCATGGACCCACTTCTCAAGGCTGTCAGTGCTTGCTGTGTGCCCTCCAAGAGCCTTTCTGTATGGAATGTTTGAAGGCAGGGGTACCTTCTTTGAGGAAGGAGAGCTTCTGTGCTCTGAAAATACACTTTTTTAACCTGTTTCCTTTACCTGTTCTGTTCAGCTGCTGTGCAGGTTTTACAAGGTTGCCATGCTATTTCTTCCCTCTGTGTTTACAAGAGAGCCTCACAAAGAGTTTGCTGTTACTGTGAGCTGAGCTGAAAAGAGAAGCACAAAAGCAAGAAAGTAGATTTTGCAGATGTGTGTATCTGTGACTACTAATTATTCTTCAGAAAAGATTGAAGAATGTATTTTGAGGTTGGATAAAACCTCCTGCAGTGGTTGAATGGGTCACAGTGGCTGCAGCCTTAGGAGACATCCCTTTTCAGGGTTTTAATCCAAATTAAATGAATGCTATGAGAATACTGAGAGCACCTTCAGCAACTCCTGTCAGTCCTCACTGCGGTAAAGGACTTCCCTCTGGAGCCTGCAGAGGTCTCCCAGCCCTCCGAAGCTGTCCCAGTTACTGCATAGATGAACTCTTCACTTTTTTTTCCCTTACCTTCATAGTATACCTATTACTATGAGCTTATCTGTTCCTGCTGCTTGCTTTTTTATAGAATCATAGAATCATTTAGATTGGAAAAGACCTTTAAGATTACCTACTCCAACTCTTAACCCAGCACAGCCAATTCCACCACTAAACTGTAATACAAATAAAATGACACTGGATCCTTTCCATGTGCTGAGAAAGAATAGGATCTGAAAAGAAGCTGTGCCTTTTGGGGCAGTATCTTCTTAGGCCTGCTGGTAAAACAGCTCATAATAAATAAATCCTGTTTGTGCTATGGGGCACAAGTGGGAAGCAGAGCTAGCAAAGACAGAAGTTGTAAGCAAATTCAAGGCAGGCTCTCGTATTTCTGGGCCTGGCAAACAGAGAATACTGCTTCTGTAATACACAGTGAAGGCTGGCTTGGATTTTTGAAACACAGTGTTTTAAACATGGCATGGCTTGATGGTCATGTGGATGTTATCGTTCAAACACCACCACTCCTGGCAGTGTGGGTGCTATAGTACTCTTTCCAGGTAGCTGTTTTGTTTGCCTGCTGTGCCTGTGAGCTTGGAGAACTAGAGCTGTCACTGTGTTGAGCACCTGCACATTGACAAACCAAAAGATACATATCTGCAGAGCCAGGTGGGAAGAAAAGACTGTATTTTTAAGTAGGGAGATAGTGGACATTGTGCATCTGAGGCACAGTTTGTCCCTGATCTAGCAAATCCTGCCAAGAAGGTGACTAGCCCAACCCATTTTGAGAGCATTTTAGGTCCCAAACATGGTTTGTAAAAATGCTCAGTTTTGTAAAAATCAGAGAGGAAAACTATTAACAAAAACTCTGTAACTTACACTCATCACTTACTAAGCATTAGAGAATTCAGAGAGGAGTGCCCCCTCAAGACACAAACTCCTCACAAACTAGGCATCTTTGCTTCTGCTCTTTTCCAGGTTACTTGGAATGACTTTTGTCAGAAATGCTTCAGTGGTGGAAAACAGAGTAAGTTTTCCTGCCATGCCAACTGAGATGCAATTATAGTCAGTTGTTCCGGAGCATGTATCTTCTGGACGTGCTGATATGTGGCCTCTCTCTCTCCAGGGGTGCTGGTTGCACCACCTGCCCCTAAGTGTGGCAAGTGGTAGGTGGGTGCTAGGCTGTCCTGGTCAGTGCTATGTGCAGGGTTCCTAGCTGGGACGAGTGGGCAGTTCCCAAGGGAAAGGAGAGATGCTGAGGAAGGTATTACTCTGTCCCCAGCTGCTGAGTCTCTCTTTGTTTTCCTCTGCCTTCTTCCACCTCTTTCCTTGAAATTATAACTCCAGATGGCTCAGATGTGGGCCATTTACTGTGATTATTTACTTTTTTTTACTCTTCCTCAATTTACTCTGCCTGTCTCCATAAGGAGGAAAAGAGATGCAGTTTCTGTTTGGAAAGTGGATAGAGAGATGGTACCATTTGCTCTCTGAGTAAAAAGGTATTATCTGGCACACTGCTCATGGAGGAGATAAAGGAGCAGAGCTGTAAGGTGTGTGTGTATGTGTAGCATATGGATTCAGCCTGTCTCTGCCAGCATCTATTGCCCTGACCTAAACAATATGAGGCATTTGAATGTTAATCAAGGTGGCTGCTGGTTCTGTCCCAGTTAGAGCCAGAGCCATTGGAGCCAATTGCACAGAGCTTGAAGGGAAGGAGTGGGGTGAAGGAGGGAGAGGGGGGTGCCTCTCTGAAAGACAGGGAGAGATAGCCTTTCTCTAACTCAACAAAAGACAAGCAAACCTGTGTGCAGATGAAGGCGGGGTGGCTGGGGGAAGGTTATGAGTTGTCTTATTATGGAGAAGCTTGAACTGTCATCTGTACTTGATGGAAGCGAGAGAGATTGCAGTTGGAGCTGCAGAAGCGCTGCCTCCCTGATTGGATTAATAGAAAGGGAAGATGACTCTAGAATGGCTGTCCATTATCTGCACTACAAAGGGATTAGTGTGGGTTTCAGAGAAATTAATGGCTTTTGAGTTAGCGCAGAAATACTAATGAATGTCAGGGCCAGAGATGTATGGTGAACAAAATTGGTTCTCTTTTAGTGTGCCCATGTGTGTGCATATCTGTCCATTTGGACTATCAAAGTGTGCTTTTTCTCTACCATTTTGGGTTATAGATTAGTCTTTCAGTTTTCATATTTAGCTGAAATACTCTTGAGTAGTTTATTGATATGCAAGGTATAGTTATACTGACCTTTTTAGACCTAGTGCCAAAGTAGTGATTTTTAAAATTGCTGTTATGGTTTTAGCCATATCTGCAGGAAATCTTTGTAGATGGAGTGCTTTGAGCATGGTGTTAAAAGCAGGCTCCATTCTGAGTATGTGGGTGAATGGGGAAGCTGAGGCTGAGCAGTCAAGGCGAAACCTAAGTGCCTCCTTTTTGTTAGTGTGGCTGCAAGGTAGCATCCTTCCCCCATTTTTAACCTCCGTGAGATTTCCATACTGACATTAAGTATATCAAACAATTAATTTTCATGTATGTTTGTTAAGTTTAATGGGAGCTTGTCTGCTTAATCCTTTTAAATCCTTAAAAGTTTGTCTTTGCTGAAGAACTGGCAAAAGCCTTTACAGTGCTGCTATTCTGATGCTTTCTCCTGCCCGTAGAGGAAACTGAGAATTAGCTACAGGAAGCTAATTCCAGCCAAGTCCTTCCAAGGGCAGGAGCATCTCCTTAGAATGAAGGTTACAGCCCAAGGCTGCACCAGTTGGTATCAGAAGCCCCTGGACAATAACTAAATTCCTCAAATTGTCAAGATTCCCTGACTCTCCTTGTGCTCCAGGAGGACAGACAGACTCACGCCTTAGCCAGCAGTGGTGAGAGCAGTTTGGTCAGCAGTCTTGGCTATATTAGCTGGAAAGCCCAGTACAGATGGGGGTGGTATTTCTATACAGGCCTGGTTTTGTTTCCAAGCTTCATCCAGTCTAGATGTTTCTGTTCTCTTAGCTCTGTGTTGAAGACATCGTCAGTATACTCAGAGATGGTGTCTAAAGCTTGTTAGAGCGTGGCCAGTTAACATCAGTGTAACTGGTTAAGCTGAGATGCTGAAAATGTTTTATGCCTCCAGCTATCCCTGTTTCAAAGGCTGTCAGCCCCAGGGCAGAAATCTCGAGTAGAGCAGCTCTTGTATTGCTGTGGTGTGTAATGCTGTGTGTTAAGGTCAATTGATGCTGATTTTGTTGTGACCTGATTATGCTGGGCAGTGGATGAGGAGCTGTTTCCAGGTGGCTACAGCAGACTGGAAGGGAGATGGACAATCAGAGGCAGAGACCTTTACTTGTGTCTGCTAATTCTGTCCCTGTTTGTATCACAGGTACATACCCTTACTGGAAAGGTGAAGTAGAATTCAGATGGGAGTAAGAGTTTGTTCCTCAGGCCTAGGTTGCTTTGGGGTGCCAAGTGT
Source organism: Gymnorhina tibicen (assembly GCA_013399875.1). NCBI lineage: Eukaryota > Metazoa > Chordata > Aves > Passeriformes > Artamidae > Gymnorhina > Gymnorhina tibicen. The sequence continues at coordinate 3,445,600 of VXAZ01001305.1, read as the reverse complement.
TACAGTTGGTATTACAGTGTAACAGTGAATGCCTCTGGATTTATGCAGGGACCAACAAAAACTGCATAGAGCCACATGCCTAGCCCAAGGTGAAAATATGATACTTGCCTGTGGTGGCTGAAGGGGTGCAAATCAGATTGGGACAAATTTTGCACAGAAACCTTTTTTAAAACTCAGAAATGCTTTAGATAATTCCTTTTAAATTTGCATCACTTTAGTGCCTGGAGTGACTTGTGTGTGGCTGGTTTTACTGTGGATGAAGAAAATTCCCCTCGACTTTGCCTTGGGCTGGGGTTTGTGGAAAGGTCTGCTCCAAAGCACCTGAAATGCTGAGACACTCAGGTGTATGTGTTTGAATCTCTCTGGGCAGCCTCTTACTTTTCATTTTTGGTCATGTCTGCTGCTCCTGAGCCTGATTGTCATAAATCAGCAAAACTCCAGAGTAAACAGAGCTGCACAAAATGTTCTGGTCCCAGGTTGTGCTGAAATGTGGTAAGAAACTGCTGTGTTGGGCACAGTTCTGCATTCCCCAGGTCAGTCCATTCACAGTCCAGGTGCCAGGTGCTGTACCCAGGTGCTGGCAGGAGGGCTGTTCCAGCCAGTTCCAGCAGCCCCTCCACAGGACGCAGCTGTGCCCATTAGCCACAGGTGAGGCCTCTTTGGCAGAGCACATCTCAGAAGGGCACAGCACTGACAGCTGTGTCAAGAGCAGCTGAGGGTCAGAGGATGAGAAAGTGCTCCAGCCCCTGGGGAGAACGTGGTGGAGCAGGATCTCCCTGCAGCCCCACATGGGATCCCATACTGAAATGTGGAGATTTCCTGAAGGAACTGTGGCCGTGGAGAGCTCATGCAGGGACATGTTTAACCTGAAGGGCTGCAGCCCCTGGAGAGGACCATGCTGAAGCAGGGGAAAGGTTTGAAAAGGAAGAAGCAGCAGAGAGGAGCTGACCAGATACTACTACTCCCTTTTCCTCTGAGCTGCTTAAGATGGGGGAGACAGAGGTGGTGTATGTGAAAACATGAAGTTGAGCTTGGGAAGGAACAGAAAAGAGAGGGTAAGGAGTTTTAATTTGTATGTGTTTCTCACTGTCAAAATCTATTTTAGCTGGCAATAGATTACTTGATAGTCCACTTCTGGACTAGGTTCTGGGAGACTTGCAGTGTTTTGTTGCTCTGTCACTGTTGTCTTGGATGTCTCAGGAAAATTGCTTTGTTTCTCTGTCCCTCTGTTTCTTTGTTGCCTTTTTGTGAAGTGTTTTGATACCTCTGGGTAAAAAAGTGCTGTGTTTTCGGTGGCTCTAATGTAGAGTTAGTGCTTGTGTTTGATAATTATAACCTATTAGATGAAGACTCTCTGTGATCCTCCCCTCAGATACGCTATGTATGGGTAGGAGAGATGTAGAAGCCAGAATGATGCAGTAATTTGAGACAATTAAAAAAAAATTAATCATAATATTCTCATTTTGTTTCCTCCAGAACACAAGACAGTGTTCCCAAATCTTCTGAAGAAGGGATACTTGGAAGTTAGAAGAGACAATGACAGCTACTGGCAAACCTGTTACGCTGAGCTCTCCCAGTACAAACTGTACCTGTATTGCTTGGACAGCAGTGGCAACCAGACTCTTCCCACTGTGTATCCACTCATGCGTTTTCAAAGGGTCACTGTTACAGGTGGCATTGAAACCAAGGTGGTGGACACTGTCCTGTCAGACAGCTCACAGCTACAGCTGAAGGCAGAATCCTCGTGGGAGACTTTGGACTGGGGACAGAAACTTTGGGAAGCAGTGCGTGCTTCTGTGCCTGCTTTTACAAGACAGCAGGAGAAACTGGAAAATGTGCCAAAGCCTGATAATAACAGTGATCTTTCTCAAACCAATGGATTATTAGAGAAGCCTATGGAGCTCTTCCTGTCCATGAATTTGACTGAAAACACTAAAGAGTACCAAAATATTCTCAAATCAGGGACTCTTTACAGGTTAACTGTCCAGAATAACTGGAAGGCATTTACTTTTGTCTTGAACAGGTCCTCTCTCATGGCATTCCAACCTGGTAGGCTTGATGAAGATCCTCTGCTGAGCTACAATGTCGATGTGTGCCTGTCAGTCCAGACAGATACTCAGGATGACTGTGACTCTTGCTTTCAGGTCATTTTTCCCCAAGATGTGCTGCGCCTGCGTGCAGAGACCCGTCAGAGGGCCCAGGAGTGGATGGAGGCACTGAAAGCAGCAGCCAATGCTACTCGAAGTTTGACTCAAAACCCACAGGTCACACTTAGGAACAAACCTGCAGATCGGCCCTTTGGAAATGATCTTCGAAAGACCAAGCGCCAGTCTGTGACCACCAGCTTCCTGAGCATCCTGACCACGCTGTCTCTAGAGAGAGGCCTCACAGTTCAGAGCTTCAAGTGTGCAGGTGAGCAACCAGGCTGCAGCATCTGCACCTACACCCCTTCTGCAGGAAAAGAAAACCACTTGAAAGAACATGAGTGTGTTTTAGCAGCACAGCTGTTCCCTGCCTCTCACTGTGGCTGTAGTTAGCCTTTCTCTCTGTAAAATGTGGAGAAAAACCTATGGGATATTCAGAGGTTCATCTGCTTTTGATGAGCAGTGTTGAAACATTAGATCCTGAACATACAGCACTACATGGGCCAGGGCTGCCCTACAGGGTGACTGAGTTGTTTTCTTGATTCAAGACACTGTAAAGGTGGTCCAGAATCAAAGGGGTTTGAATTCATTTGTTGTCTGACACTAGTCCTAGGCAAGATCATGATTTTATCCAGTTTGGGAATAAAGTGAAAATAGAGAAGACCTGTGTGAATGCAGTTCACTGTCATTTTACTTTAGCAAGCGCACCTATGTGGAGCAAATTTGGGCATCTTATGCCTAAACTCTAGTCTCTGACTTGCTTTAGTTACACTCACTTAGAAATTGTCAGCTTAATCAGAAACAGCTCTTTTGGAGAGTTTTTCTCTTGTATTATGGGAGCTGTGATGGTGCTGCCTCCTCCCCACGCTGCTTTGGGGTGGGGTTCTCATGTTGTTCTGGAACCACACATGACTCTGGGGAGTATCTGTGTGGGCCCAGGACCTGCTGGCCGGCCTGAATCCTTTCCAGGGGAGACCTGGGCCCTGGAAGTACTGGACTGCCCTCAAAATTGACTGTGGGTGCAAGCTGGATTTGTCCCTCTCTGGGTAGTCATCTGCAGGTCATGTTCCTGCTTGTCTCTCCGCAGTGCATGGCACCCGCCTGTCAGCTGGAGCATCGTGAAGGTTGGCATCATTGCAGTTAAAGATTTGGTCACAGTATTTGGGCTTCGGCTCTGTTCTTGGCCACATTTGTATGATTTGATGTAATTTTTTTAATATTTTGTTTCATTCTCTGACTGAGGTTCAGGAGAGTTTCAAGTGAATATTTTCAATGATCTCCTCTAAAACAGGATCAGGCCCTGGGATGGCAACAAAATACATGTCTCCAGTGTGCAACAGGTTTTAGTCCTGCTTTATGTAGTATGGGAGCAGACTTTTCTCTGGGAAAAGGTGGCTTCCCTCTCCCAAACATGGGATGATTAATCTGTATTCACTCATGTATTCCCCACAAAAATAAGGTGCTCTGACCAGGGTTGCAGGATGTCTTTTCCTGATACACCTGAGGCATTCCCAAGACTCCCACGGTCTCCTTTTAGTCTGCCAAACTGAACAAATGTTCTTGTGCAGAGAAATGTGAATTGTGGAGGGTCTGTGGGAAGCCGGTCCCTGGGATTCTCTGTCCCCGAGGATGGGGATTCACAGCACTTACTGTGGGAGCAGATCCTTTGCCACTTCTGGGACCTTTAGAGCCGGCTGGAACTTGGAGCTTTTACCGTGGTGCAAAGAAATAAATAATTTTAGTTATAACTGGGAGAAACTGGGGAAACTTGTTTGGCTCGGAAAAGTTTGTGCTGAGGAGGCACGCGGGCAAGCTGAGCCTCTCTCCTTGTTCTTGCTCCCTGCGGGCAGTTGTGCCGTTCCGGGCATGGGCTGCTGTTTAACCTGAGGGGCCTGCTGTTGGTAATTACAGCTTGCAGGCATTGAGAGCGGTTTTCCCCAGGGCTGCTGGGAGGGGTAAGCTTGGAGAAAGATGAGGAGGGGGAGGAAGAAAAGTTTTGCTGTGAATTCTTCAGCCATTTAGTGCAAATTCCTGTAATTACCGTCTTTGTGTCCTGTCCCAATGGCACATAATACAGCAGAAGCCTTTCCTAATTGAGACCTTACAGGAGGTACAAATCCCTCCTTTGTTCAGCCTGACAAATTAGTGCCAGAAAGTGGCAAGGTCCGAGTGGGAATCAAAGGCAAGCAACACAAAGATGGAACTTAAGGCTACAGTAATAACCCTCTCTAGTCCTGCAGGGGTGGGAGGGAAGGAAAAGTAATGACCAATGAAAAATGAAGGGTTTTTTTGTTATAAATTCCCTTGACATGACAGCACCTCAGGGCTGCTTTATTTATTTAGGAAAAGTGATTAAATAGTAATACAACAGGGCAGACCATTGTCTCTCGAGCTACCCCCCTTCCTACAGACCCCTGCTGCCTTGGCTAATTGATTGACAATGAACCTCTGATAAAGAAGGTTGCTGGGAGGACCTGATGGGGACAGGCTTTTTAAAATTTATTTTCTCTTTGCAGTCTTTGTGGGGTTCCTCCCCTGTTTTGTGTTTTTTTTTTTTCTGTTTGAAATGCTCTCTGCATCCCCCTTTCCTTTTCTCCCTCAGTAAAAGCTTTTCAAGGAATTGTTCCCAGACAAACAGCTGATATTCACACGCAGGTAGGGAAGAATGTGAATGTCTGTGCCTTGCTATTGACAGGTTTATCTTGGAGTCTGACTAGCACTTTTCAACTCGTGATATAAGCCAGGGCGGTGGTGTCAGATGTAGTCATGGGCCAGGGAGGACAAACCGTTGATACACTGGAGTCAGAAGGGCAGTTTGAAAAAAGTTGTCTTTGCTTGATCAGCAGATCCAAAAGCTTTTCTCCACATTTCTAACTCTGTTTTACTGCAGAGGGCAGGGCATTATTTGTTGTATTTTGAAAAAATGAATTAACAGGCCACTGATTAACAGTGGAGAGGCAGGGTGTTTATAAATGCTTTTAATTTTGCAGCCATTGTTTATATTTTTGGCTTAGAGAAAGGCTTCTAGGGAAAGGTAGGCAGTTCTCCTGGAGGTCTGGAAGGAGCAAATATTCCCAGGTGCCCTTCACTGTCATTATTTCTTTGTCATGTGGCATCACTTTTACATAGATGGGGAGGACAAATGGCCTTTGCCCTTGCCTCCTGTTTTTGCATGGCTTCTGTTCTTTTGATGTCCCTCTTCTGTTTCACCTTTTTATTTTCTTTCCCCATGTCATTTATTGAAACAAACATTTTTGTCAGAGAAGTCAGTTGTGTCTGCCAGGAATTCTTGTTACTAAGACAGCAAGTCCTAATGGACGTGGGAATTTCTGCCTTCTGGAAAATGTGCTCTGCACCCTTTCATTTGTCTGTGTGGCTTTCCTTGCTCCTCTTCTGGGGTGCCTTCTGTCTTTTCCTCCCTGCTTTCTCCATTTCTCCATGTCTCCTCACTTGCCAAAAGGATAAATACTGCTATTAGGGCTTCAATGACTTGGCTGGCTGAGCTGAACACTAGATGCAGAGAAGCCAGGGTTAGTAAATGTGCTATTTCCTGAGCTTGCAGCCCTGTCAAATGAAGCAGCAGGTGGAGAGCTGTTGTCTTTCAAGGAATCATTCTGCACCTAGTGCTGTGATCATGCGTGTAGCTGGGGGACAGGCCAGTGCAACATGCCCAGCTCATGCAACCTCTGCTATAGCTCAGCTCATTGGTCTGGAATCAGTCCCTACTGCAGTAAAAGTAAAATTCTTTTTTTTTCCCCCTCAATGAAAAGAAAGTATTTATTTCTTTAAAGAAAGAATAGCTTGCAAGCCAGCAAATGTGATTTTAAAATAAAACAAAATAGTCAGGTGCAATGTCAACTTTGTTCGACTTCTCAAAAAGCCTTATAGTTGAAACTTAGCAAATACAGATAGTTGAGAAGCATCCTTGAATTTAGCAAATGCTTAGTGACCTGTCATTACACCCAACACTTTTTTGTAGCATGTCACTGAAATAAAAATGCTAGAGGATAAACCCTAGAAAATGCAGCACAATAATAAAATACCATAAGGTCCTTTGGAAAGTTTTCAGCACTCTTGTCACATTTTAGTCCTGAATAACCATTGTTCTCACCTGTCCAGGGCTTTTAGAATTGTGCTTTTTCTAACTGCTCTATTTGTTTTGCGCTTGATTTCATTTCAATTGATCTCTTTCTTCCAAGGCTTTAGCAGATTTTTACCTTCCCTGTATTTGAGACTGTAAAATCCCCTAGGAATGTTTTGCATGGTAAAGGTTTTATTGTTTAGGTATCTTCACTTTAGGCTTTGGTCTTCTAGTCTTGTATGTGACTTTCAGGCCCTGTTTCTATTCATTTAAAAGTAAAACTTCCACTGCTAGCAGTGGTATTTCCAAACCAGCTGAGCAGAAAAAAACATGGTCTAAGTTAGTATTTGGAAAATACACCACATTTAAAGAAGGTCACTGATTTGGGAGGAGTGGGGAGAGTGTTTCCAAACAAGGGTGACTGGAATTTGTGTAGCAGCGAACACTTTATTTGCAGTGGACCTACATGTTTCAAAACATGAGGTTGCTGGACTGCAGTGCTTTGCCATATGACAGCTCATTTTGGAAAAAGATCGGAAGATACCACATGCTTGAGTTTATTAAACCTGTTTATCAGTGATCAGTTATGATCACAGAAGCCATTTAATCTTCATTGATAAGGCAAGTTCCTCAGTGCAGTTTTAGGATGGCTTGACTAGAGGAAGTGACAGTGAAAAATATCAGCTTTGTCTGGTAGAAGTTGGGTCCTTCACCCTCCTGGGATTTGGCTGGCACCCTCACAGAGTGAGATTTTCTCCTTCATGGGGTTCGGTTTGGAGTTGGCCTGCTGCTGCCTGGAAGCACAGTTTAGACAAGTACTTGATCAGTTCAGTGCCTATTCTGTGCCCTGATGTGCACTTTGCAATCGACTGGTGTTTAAGTGACTTCTTTGTCTCAGCCCTGCAAGAGGAACTGCTGGTGCAACTGTCTTGGCTGATGAATCCACATATTCCTCCTGGCAGGCTCGAAGGGAGCCTTTGCTGCCTGTATGGGGATAGGTGACCCCTTGCTCTAATCTGCCCCTGTCAACAACTCTGCAGGTTTTCAGTAGGTTCTTGTGCTAATTTATTGTACTGTTGTGAGCTCAGTTCTGCTGGATGTGAACATGTCTCTACTGTAAGCATAGGCTGTTCTTGGCTATGCCTTGTTTTTTCCTGCCTTATGGGTTCTAGGTATGAGTTCCACTGCCCCCAAAAAACTGTTGGTTGCCTGGGGATTTTTTTGGTCCATTTATTGTATGAAACTAGTCTTGAGGGATCTTTTGGCATAGAGTTCAAAGAAAAGAATGCCCAAACCAGGGAGTCTAAATGTCCAAATCTCACCTTTGTTGAGATGGAAAAAAGCTACGTCTGGACAAAAGGAAGTATTTTTCCAATCTGAAAACTCCAACACTTATACACCACCCCCACAGTTCTTCTCTGGAGAACCCAGAAGTGCTTCATGAATTGTAATGTCTCTTCTTCACTGAAGCAAGAGACAGCTTGATTTGTTGGGCTAGCATCTTTTAAATCAGTCAAGCCAACTTTTGCTACTAAAGACCTTGCTGTCCCAGAAAGGCACAGGTATTTGCACAACACTTTTGTGCAGCTGCAGTTTATACAAGGTTCCTGAGTTGGTTTAGGCCATGACTGTTAATTTAGTTTCCTAAGAAAGCAAAGCTTATGTTCCAGTGCTGTTTGCTCAGTTTTACTCTTGCCCCATAAAATTTGGATCTACTTTACTGTTCTAACAAAATTTGACAGAAGAGGAGAGGTAGCAAAGATGCGTGAATCTCAGAGGTATCACAGGAGCCCCTCCTAATGCTGCTCTTGAAAAAATCCTGTCATATGCACTGTGCATTTGCTTGGCCTCGGGGCGTCCTTGCAGATATGCAGCCTCGAGGGACAAATACTGAAGGAAAATGGCTGCTTTCGGGTCCACTGCTGCAAAACTAGAGCATTTGTGTGTGTGTGTGTGTGTTGGCAAGGCTCTCCCTCTTCTGTCACACGCCAAAGTAGTGTATTATTGCAAAACTATTGGATCACATCAGGGGCAATGTAAAGGGAATTGCAGAACAAACCAGAGGCCAACTGGTAGGAAGGGTTTAGGTTCTCAGCCTGGCCTTCTGCAACATCTATAGTCTCTGATATGTACCTGTGCTGTGTAAAATGGGATAGTTCATATGCCCAGGGCAGTGCTGTATGACTAAGAAGAAATTTGGCCAAACAGCATTGGCAAAATATGTAACCACACTTACTGCACGGTTGTTCCTTGTGTTAATAGGAGATACAAAACCAGTTGCGTATCCAAACAGAAACAGAGCTGGTTGTTTCTTGGTATGTTAATGCTGTATCGAATAAATTAAACTTGGCAAACCAGGTAGCCTTCAGTGTAAGTGAGTGAGTGAGCAGTGCAGGGGTAAGTGGTCTTCAAACTAACTGCAGAGCAGAAATGAAAACTGGGTTAAGTAGACTCATTTTACTAAATGACCTGGCTGGCACCAGTGTTTGTTCTGATCACACAAATGGCTGGCCTGCTCTTTGCTCTGTTCTCTGGTCTACCTTCTCGGTATGTAGAACCAATCATTAATGTAATCCACTGCACGAATAGGAATGCCATTATTAATTATGCTTACATTATCTCCTTACTTCTAGCTGGCAAGGAGACTTCAAGAGCTGGCTCAGAAAGTGTGTTGAGTTCCCATTCTGGACTAAAGAGCTGGTGAATTACTGAATCTACCTATAAGTCATTCCATGGTAGATCCCATTTCCTTCTGTCAAGCAGCACTTGAGAGTCTCAGTAAAGTACCAGATACTGCAGAGAATAATCCTATAAGGGCATGGGGGAAAAGAATACCAGATTAGTTTGAGGTGTGTGCTGTTATTCCTCAGCGTTGTCTTGGGAACGCAGGGAAAGGATTTGAAAATGTGCAATAGGAGAATGCAAACTGGCCATGTGTTAAAAGGGTCACAAAAAATAGCTTATGTGTAAAGCATGTCTTCAAAGCTGTTTGTAATTTCCTCAGAGCATATTCTCTGGGAAGCATATAACTTTGCCACCTCTTAGAATTTGACACTAAAGGTGAAAGAACCTATCTTCTGATGAAACTCAAATAGGGAGATGCAAGCACATAAAAAACTAGTTTCCAAATGTATAGTTTCGTCGCTTGTCATTTGACACAGCTAGGATTTTTGGTTCTCATTTATTGATGAAATGTTATTCTTGACTTATATACGTGAAATGCAAGCTTACACTTTGACTTTTAAGTTTTGGTGTTATATTTGCAGGCTTAACTACTATTAATTTTACTGGGAAGGCAGAATTTAGCTGTGTAAACTGCAGCATGCCTGTATGCTGTCTTCTACAAAGGACATGTACAATAAGGGCATGCAGAATGTTGTGTATGCACCCACATGTGCTATCACCTGACTTGTTTCCAACATGGGGGTTTTTTTCTTGATTGTTCATCTTCTTAGAGAAAGTCACAGCTCTGTGCATTCAGCATGACTGATGTAAAGGGTATTATTCACTTCACCTACCCCCAGCCATCTAAATATTGGATGGCTACACCAATCCGATCTTTGCTGATTGGAAGAAAGCCTTAGTGCCTAGGGAATAATTAATCTCATGCCTTGGAGAGCTGCTCTGAAGCTGGGTGCCTGTGAGACATCTCCAGTAGGGAGAGATGGGTCACTGTCTGGAGTGTCCAGTCTCCCCAGCCCAAGGCACCAAGCCTGCACTGGTAGGCTAAGTCAGCTGAGCTGGGGTGTGTAAGACAGGAAAGACAGGCCTATGCATTGTACCTTCAAATGGTGCTAAGGCAGATGGAAAATCTGTTATTTTAGTACTTAGTCCTGAGCTGTAGCTGATAGTCAAGGTTTCCAGTGACTTGGAACAGTTGGGCCATCCTTTGGAGTCAGCTGGGGATATGTGACCTCTTCCTTACTTCTGGAGAAGCTGATCTAGTTTATAATTAAAGTGGGATGTGTACATTGCTGACATGATGTGGGTTTTATATGTTACTTAGGTAATTATAACTTGATAGGGTCAAACCCACATGGTTTCAACACAGAAATTTTTTTTTACTTTAATCTGTTCAGGTTTTGTTCTCTTTTTTTAAAGTTCATAAGAAGCTCACAAAAAATGTAGGCAAGGTGAGTAGTGTCAGACTTTGCTTGGAGGTTTATAAGTTTTTAATTACTTCTTTGAAATAAAATTGCTCTGGAAAGTAATGGTGGGAAAAGGACAAAGTGTAACGCAAATTCAAACCTGGGTAGGCATAAGAGAGAACTATGCTGGATTGTTAGTGTGTCTTCCTTGTGAAATTGAGTTTTCCCATGGTGGAGTGAATTGGAATAGGTGCACAGGAATAAAGGTAAGTACTGAAGTAATTCTCACCCTATTTCTATTTGTGTTGAGGTGATAGAGCAATGTTGTATGTCTGATCTAACATTGAAAATTCGTTGCTGTGCTCCTTCTGCTTTATGCCTTTATCAAGCTGAAAGCCTTTTGAAGTCTGTGGATCATTTTCTTTTCTTTGTACTGTATGTTGTTTCTAAATGAATTAGCTTCTAAGCTAATCTGTCACAGATTTAATTATGGTACACAATCACAAGGGACTTGCTTTTTCCTGATACTGAGCAAGGAACTTTATTGAATAAGGAAAACAGTTGTGTACTTGATTCTAATTTGGTCTTCCACTTTCTGTGTTTCACTGTGGAGCTACTCCAGTCTTTTCTTGCTGTAGATTAAAGAGAAAGGTATCTGGATAAAAAGGGTAGTTGTGTGTGCCTTCCTTGACCACAAGAGTATGCAGCAACCTGAAAGTGGTGTTTTCTGTGCTTCACAGAAGAGGAATTGTGTTCAGATGTCTTGGATTCCTCCTCCATACTAGACCACCACCTTAAATCAAGGAGAGAGTTTCGTTACAACTTTTTAACCTCACCTTCTGTACTACTTTCTTCCTGAAGTCTTTGCACTTGGACATGAGCCTCTTGATGTTGATACTCCTGCTCTGCTCACAGACATGTTGTTGAGAGAGATTCATCTGTGCCTAGCAGCACTTTCTTGCTGCTATTTTTTCTAACCCCTATTTTCTTTCCTTGATTCCAAGGCTGTTTTGTTGTATTTTCCGTGATGAAAGGTTTGGGATGATTCCTTCCCTCTCTTTGCTAACAGTATACCTCACAGCTACACTTCTTCCCTCTGTAGCTTGCTCTATAACATTCTTTAGGGAGGGATAATTTTAGGTGCTAGCAAATACTGTGGTACTCTCTTTGCATTAGGCTCCGGGTTTGCCAGGCCTTTGTGCAGATGTTGTATAGATAATATTCTGTGTGAGCATTAGGAATAGGTGAGAGAGGTTTGGTGAAAGTTGTGCTGGTTTTTTCTCACATCCTGTGCAAGGTGCCTTCTCTACTTATACAGGCAAGTAAGTGTTTTCTCTGCAAACATGGTCCCTTCCCAAACGCTAAACTGTTTTTTGAATTGTGTTATCGATCTCTGAGGTGATCAGCTACATGTGATTGTCCTGCTGGGAGAGGTGCTCAAGAATTTAAAGCCAGGAATCAGTACTAGCTTTGCTTCTGATAAACATCGTGGCAAGTTTATGTACCTGAATGCCCAGGTGCAGGATTTCCAAGGCCATTAAGCTAGTGACTATTCCTTCTTCTTCTTCTTTCTCTCTCATTCTTGATCTATTTTTTTCCATCTTAAAAAAACAAAGTAGCGTAAGTGGTCTATGCCACGGAAATATGTTTGTCACACTACATCACTTTGAACTGCATAACATCAAAGAAAATCAGTGCTTTGATAACTTGATTTGAAAGGGTTGTAGAAATAGCCATCATTATGAATCACAACAGAGAGGAATGGAAAAGATGGTGATTTTCAAACAGCAAAGCTTCTAAAGTAGGGAAAAATGTAAGGTGGATGCCAGCTCCACATTATCATCTAATAAACCCCAACTACACAACTGTTATGTAGCTTTGCAGAACATGTTTTCTTGAGGATATGAAGAGGAATGAAAAATACTAGATGTAGAGAGGAACAAGGAAACAAATGTGGGCTCAGGAAAGGGTTTTAACAATGGAGAAAGCAATGCATGCTGCTTGGGTAGGAGTTTCTTCCACTTCTTCCTTTTCATAAAACCACCCTTCCTGAAGATGAAGGGCATCCAAGATTGCTTGCTGAGACTCTCCTCACCCCAGAGAACTTCAGTTCTTATGGGCTGGACGTAGGGAAGAGGAGAGAAGACCCCAGCATTTCTGTGCTTTGTCACTCCTCTCCTGAGAAAACTCTCTCCATGGACTGGAATGAGTTTTCTGACTATAGGAGGCTGCAATAAATTAGGCCTTAAAGTGGTGAGTTCTCAACTGAAAATGTTTTAATTTAGAATTCTGTCAGTTCTAATTGGACTTCAGCTTATTCTTGCCTTCAGTCTAACAGATAGGAGTTAGGGCATTAAGACAAAGTAGCAGCTAGTGGAGTGGCAGGGGATGCACAGTGCTAGTTAGGTGAAATCAGTCTGTCCTGTCCCATCCCCGTCCCCAGACAAGTAAGTGTTGGCTAGTGGGGAATGTTGATAAGGTTTCAGTGACACTGAGCTGGGAGACTATTTGCATTCACACACAGCTTTACCATTAGTACTTTGTCAACTAGTCCAAACACACTGAGCCAGAACATTTGGTAGTCTCTGTTTCATCCAAGGTGAGTTAATGGCTGTATGTAATAAAGGCCCAAGCTGGAGCTGTGTACAGACAGATGCTTCAGTGTATTTCAGTGATAGGAAATTCAGAGGCAGCTAGTAAGGAGAATGGTACAGACCTTTCACTTTTAGGAAGGCTGGCACAGAAGAACATGCTGTGCTGAGGTATGGCTAGCACAAACATGCCTTCTGAGGTCTTGTTCCCATTTGGTTTGGGAAAGGGGAATGCCCACTTTCTTAGATTTCTTCCTCTTGCTCCATGAGGATAGGAGTGGGCATACTTCCCTATTTCTTTTACAGAGGGGGAAGATTTACCTCTGTTGTGCTATAAAAATCGTGGGCTCCTTAGCAACCTTAGTGTGAGTACCTTCTGCAAGCATCTTCCAGGGCTGCTAGTCAGATGAATGTCTCGTCAGGCAAACAGGACTGGTAATTCATGTCTCATCAATTGCTTTAAACCTCCACCTTTATGTATGAATGCATGTAAAAAAACTGGAGGGGTGGGGGGGAAGAAATCTCTATGTACTGCATACAGATATGCACTGATATGGGGCTTACTACCAGCTGTGCCAGCTGACTCTGTCCATACCAGCATAGTGGAGCAGGACTGCATGGATACCCTCAAGTGACCACTAAGGAAACTGCTTTTATTAAGAAAAGAACATGAGAGAAAAGACAGGAAAATGCATGCTTTGCACTGAGGGAAAGATGAAGTTGTTGGTTTCCAAGTTCTGATCCCAAGCCACTATCATAGGTAATTTTTTTGTAACGTGCTGCTGAATTACTTGAATTTATTTTACCCTTATAAAAAGGATACATGCTTTTTTCTGCCTCAAATATACTGCTTTGCAAAAAGCACTGCTAATATTTACCATACAAAATTATTTCTACAATGATAATGGTTTGCTATCATAATATTTGGGGTTTCTGTTTGATTATTAGCTGAGATTGCATTTTTGCATTATGTATGTTAAGTTATAGTACTTGAGATGCATGTTAATACTTATGCTTTGGTCTTATGAAGGGTAAAGGAGGAGACATGAACCTAATTATTTCTTTTATCAACTGACCTGTTTACATATTTGCTTTTTTCAAGAAATTGCATGTCCTTTCTTCTACAAAAAAAAAAAAAAAATGGGCAAGGGAACAGAGAGATGGAAACAGGACATGTCCCATACTGATTCACTTGGTAGTGCATATTGCAGAGAATCAGTGGCCAAGTGGCTCTGGAGTGTGAAAGAGGAGGAAGTGAGCTAATTGCTTTGGTTGGGTTTTCTAATGATTTTTGTTAGAGCAGAGGAGGACATGGTGTCATCAGTTGATGTGGGGGAGGAGGACCTCAATTTATCCCTAGAGCAGCTGACCTGCAATCTTTCCTCTAATCAGTGTAACTTCTACTGGGGAGAAAAGATGCCTTCAGCTGGAGAAGTCACATAATTACACTAAATGAAATTAGTTATATTGACAAAAGCAATCAGTCAGTTGACTTCTACCTGAAAAACTCTGTTTAACCAATGCTTTTGCAGTAAAAGTGATGTACAAGGATTCTGCTACTCAGCATTTCTAACCAGCTGCAGCAGAGACCATCTGAGTGTACAGCACATGTCAGAGTGGAGCTCTGGTGCTGTGGCTGAAACTGTAAATGTCATATGGGGACACTGGCATTTGAAGGAAAAGCAGAAACACCGTCATGTGTGCTGTGTCTAGAGGTGTTGGTAACAACCACAGACATCTTGATGTATCTTACCCAAACATTTTTAGCCTCACTTCCTGAGCAGGTTGTTTAATGCAACTGTGCTGTCTGTCTTCAGCCATCCACTCTACCGTTATATGAATCTTTTGGCTCATTTTAGTCACTATTGGAAGAAAGAAGTGTCAAGTGCATTGATTTTTTTATGTGTTTTGTGAAAACAGGCAGTCAGGTGAAGGAGAACTCTGCATTAGTTCTTTCCAACTAAAGCAGCAGCTTTTGAATACGTTGTTTTACCCCAGAGACTCCACAAGAGAGGGCATGGGAAGAGGCAAGGGATCTAGCTGTGAAAAAGGTATTAGGCAGACCTCAGACCTTGTAAGACACAGAGTAATGCAATCGTAAGGAAAAAAAACCCTGCTGGAAACTGAGCTGTGTCACTACTGCTTGCTAGTCAAGAACTACTCATTCTCAGTGTGACTGCTGCTCAGTTATTATTCATGATCTGACTGTGGTTTGCCTTGCTGTGCTAGTTCTGTGGCTGAGTCTTCCCTGCCAAGTCAGCATCCCTTCTGGCTGTCAGCGGGAGCTGGCTTGCACTCCTGCAGGTGAGTGATCCTGGCCCATTCTGTTGTGGGGAAAATGGGAGCTCTCTGGAGCAAGCATACAGTAGAATGTGGCCTGTCTAAGCTTCAGGCCATGGCTTTTAAATGCTCAGTGTCTCACAAGCAAGTCTTCTGCCTTTGTTTCTTGAGAAGTGCTAAGTATCTTTTGACTGCTGTCTGAACTCCCTGTCACAGAGGCCCAAGTTAGTGTGTGCTTTTTCAGTGCTTGTCCAAGAATACTGATATTTATTTCTATTTTTTATGGTATGAGAAGTGTCTCTTGGGTAAAATAAATAAAATATTAAAAGGGTCTCAGAGGGAGGAATACTTTTCTGACTCCATCCTGAATGTGTATCTCTGGCTTGACGTACAAACCCAGACTTTTCCCTCTCTCTTTTCTCTAGGCTGTCAGCGCTCCATAGGTTTGTCCAATGGGAAAGCCAAGGTGTGCAGCTACAGTGGATGGTATTACTGCAGCACCTGCCATGTGGATGACAGCTTCCTTATCCCTGCACGGCTGGTTCATAACTGGGACACTTCCAAATACAAGGTAATCTCCCTGCAGGTTAGATTGCTAGCAAGTGAACTGAATTGCTGATAGAAACACAACGGCTCAAAGGCTGCAGGCATTGGCTGCTAATACTGTCGTCTTTGTCCCTCTTGTCAAAATGAGCCACGCTCTCTCAACAAGACATGTTTTCATCACAGTTTCCTTGGCCAGGCCTAAGGTGTTCCTCCACAGGAGCAGCCATGCTTCTCCTTCTTGTGGCATCTTTTTCATCATTGCTTATCTGGCTGTTCAAGAGGCAGAGAGAGGTAGCACACAGCGAACTCTTTTAGCCCTAATCCTTGCAGTTACTGGGCCCTTGAGGAGTACCTGTTTCATGACCACCAGGGGCTAAGGATTGCCACTGCTTAGTGATGGATGCTAAATTGTGGAAATGCCCATAGGAAACTGGCTTACCAAATGCAATATTTGTGAGGCCCAGTATGTCCTGTCTTTTGGCATGAACATTTTCAGGACACTAGAAGGACACTGCTGTAGCACTTGATTGAACCAGACAGATGAAAGTAACATAATGAGAAAATTCTACAGTTGTTCACTTGCCACACAAGAGCTTTTCTAAAAGTTTTGTAATCTGCTATTTGCTGCTGCCTTGGTGCTTGGTTGCTAGATAGGGGCACTGATTACATGCCTCAAAGCATTATACCAGCAAACACAGTAACAGTGTTGTTCTGTCATCTCAGGCAATATATGCTGGAAGAATAACAAACTCATAAGGAATCCAGACCATGTTAGAGCTTCAGACCTAGCAGCCACTGTTAGGAGAGGTTGTTTGATGTTTTGTGTCTGCGAATATTATTATTATGTGCTATTTGAAAAGGAAAAAATAACCAGTAAATGCCCTATTAGAGGAAAAGCAGGTCTCTTGAAGAAAATTTGTCAGACGGGGAGATTATTAAAAGGTGGCCAGAGCCTGCCATCAGGAAAATGATAGTCTTGCGCTGTGAAGTGTAAGATTCTTCAAAGTTGCAAAGCTCCAACGTGTGGAGACAAAAAGCCCTCCCATGCCTAGAAGTTAGGAATTTTAAAAAGTTCTTTCTTTGGATGCTTTTACCAAGGACTAAACTTGCTAGCACATGGTAGTATAGGTAGACCTGATATGGGGCTAGTGGATGGTAAGGCAAAGACCTCGTATCAAGCTGCCAGTAGTACTGCCAAGAAAATTAACTGGGTTTTTTCTAAACCTGCAGCATAAAAACTGTGCTCTAGTCTGTTTCCTGTGGTATTGGCAGCTGAGGCACAGAAAGAAACAGGACTTTAAAGCTTAAGCATTCATTGAAAACTTAATCTACTGTCATCTCACTGTAATGGTGAGAAATTTCATTTTGCACTTTTTGTAGACAGACAGAACAGGTATGAGGTGGCTTGGAAACACAAACAAATTCTGTGCAGCTGCTTTACCAGTCTTTGTGCCAAAGTGCTCAGAGAGGTGAATTTAAGAAAGTAACACAACCCCTCAGGTAGGAAAACACAATATCACCCCCAACTATTACAGCAGGAATTAAGGCAGGGAGGGAAGGTGAAGAGGACGTTATCTACCACAGTGGCAGTGTGACAACTGAGCTGAGATCACTGGTTGGATCTCCTCTACTCCATCCCATACGTGTAGAACATTAAAATCACAAGTCGTTCTCTTGGGGGCTTCCCTTTTCTCATCAGTTCTGCATAAGTGTGCTTTTATTTCTGTCCATGCTATATCTCCCTGGGAGCTAAGCATTGCTTTTCTTAGATAAAGTATATATTTGAATACATTTTCACATCCCCCTCTCCTTTCTCCAAACAGTGATAAGGTCTTGTGTTTGTTGATTTATTCTGCAAAGTCTAAAAGTCAACTTAATGCTGGCTTCTGCACTTAACAGTTGTAATGAAACTGCATAATTCCTTTGTAGTGTGTGGATCAAATATGCAAAAGCACAAGTACAGGCTGGGCAGAGAATGGATCGAGACTAGCCCTGGGGAGAAGGACTGGGTCTTGTGAGACCCCACCTGGAATACTGTGTCCAGCTCCAGAGCTGGCCAGCAACTGGTCCCTGTTGTCCACTTTCAGAGCTGGCCTCCAACACGAGAAAGATGTGGACCTGTTGGAGTGAGGCTAAAGGAGGCCACAATGATGCTTAGAATGCTGGAGCACCTCTCCTGTGAAGACAGGCTGAGAGGATTGGGGTTGTTCAGCCTGGAGAAAAGAAGGCTTCAGGGAGACCTTATAGCACCTTCCAGTACCTAAAGAGGGCTACAAGAGTTCTGGAGAGGGACTTTTCACAAGGGCAGGGAGTGATAGGAAGGGGGGAGAATGGCCTTAAGCTGAAGGAGGGTAGGATTAGATGAGATATTAGGAAAAAATTCTTTGCTATTAGAATGATGAGGCACTTGAACAGATTGCTCACAGAGGCTGTGGACTCCTCGATCAATGGAGGTGTTCAAGGCCAGGTTGGATGGAGCTCTGAGTAACCTGTTCTGGTGGAAGGTGTCCCTTCCCATTGCAGGGGGGTTGGAATTAGAAGATCTTTAAGGTCCCTTCCAACTCAAACGGTTCTATGATTTGGCAAAGATAGATGTCTTGTCTCACTTCCTTGAGAGGGTCTTGGTAGTAATTTTCTTTTGGCTTACTTTTAAAGGAAAATCACTTAATTTCTCAGCATTTCACCTCCCATAACTGGCCAGTGTGTCCACACAAAGCTATGCAGCAACATCCCAGAATGAAGGTAAACACACTGTCCTGCCCCTTGTAGATAGCACAGCACTGCCTTAAAGTGGAGCTTCTGCAGAGGGGCACATGCTCCTGGCTGCCCTCCTGGCTGCTTCTGGCTTCTGGACTGCTTCTGGACAAAGAGGTCCTGCAGGAAATAAGCACATGCCACATTTGATGATCAGAACTGTAAGAGGGCTCCAGGATTCAAAAAATGCTTTGTTTTACACAGTCTGAAACGTGTCTGTCAATCCACCAAATTGGAAGCAAAATTGAATGAAGGGTTTGCCAACTTGCGCTCCTTTCCACAGCCACCTATTCCTCACCTCCACAGTGGTTGCTGGGGTCTGTCTTATCTGTTTCTGGCAAAGCAAGCACCAAAAGGTACTGTAGGCCATGAGCTTTTACAGTGTTTCTCTTTTTGTTTCATGAGCTCAACATCTGAGCAGCAGCTGTAAAATAAGCTGTTATGTCAATTAAGTTTGGAAATGGAGAATTTCTTGTCTGCCTCTGGCAAGACAGGTCATGAAAAACAGAAACAATAAACATCTCTAGAGCTGTCTCTTCCCATACTCAGGATCTTGAAAAACAAAAATGCACTTAACATCTGGTAGCACATGGGTAGGAAAAGAGAAATCCTCTTGGCTGCAATAGAAGCTCTTTGAAAGGACTTGGCAGTTAGACATACTTCTTCTGTCAGAACCAAAGCAGCAGCTCAGTCCCCAGGTTCGCTTTTTTGCCTGTGTCTCCTACTGTTTTCATATTTGTGTTTTTCATGTGTTTGTGTGAAAGGAAAAGAAAAGAGGCAGTCTTGTGAACACCCTTTCTGCCTTTTGCTTAGGCCAAGTGTTTTCCCTGTTTGCACACAAAGCCCACTAAGTATTGCAGTTTGGTTCAGGTGGCTTTCACCCTGCACAAAATGCCAGACAAACACAGTAGGAAATTAACTCCCTGTGCCAGAAGGTTTCAAGAGAAGCTGACTTCTGGTAAATTGAATTTGAACTGTAAGTTTGTAGGCTCTAGAAAGGAAAGGTCTGGAAATGTTCGCATCCATCCTTGTATGACATTTAAAGCTAAAACCCTGTTGCACTTTGCATCTTCTCACTCCTTCTGGCTAATTTACTAGGATTGTTTTACTGCCCAGGTAAAGCTTGGGGGACTGTGAGCATGCTAGGATGTATACTAAAATATTGAACTACTGTGACTGCCCGACCCTTCCCATTTTAAGACTGCGTTTCAGCCTCATGTAATATTGCTGTGTTTGGCAAAGTTAGTTAATGTTTTACAAGGTGTGTGTGCCTGTGTCAGCCCTGCAGAGTGGACTGACACCTGTCTGTCAGCCCGCGATGCTGGGCAAAGCTACTTTTCCTGCAATCAGCACTCCATGGGAGCATTGTATTGGCAAAGAGAGAGAAAGGTTTGCTTTGCTCCTCTCTCCTCAAAGGCTGCATTCAGACCATGCAGCACCAGTGCCACACAGTAATACTTGGGCACCATAGTGCACACCTATGGCAGAGTCACTCAGGGGACGTCAATTGTGGTATCTCTTTGTTTCTGTGCTCTTAATGCCTCAGGAGAGATGCCCAACACAGGGTGCAGGTGTGCACAGGTGTGAATGTAGTATTTGGACAGGAACCACCCTCCAGTTCCCAAGACAGCAGGGCAGATGGATGAGGAGCCCATCACTTCAACAGAGGCTTAAAGCAAGGAGATAGACAAAGACAGCACCGAGCACCTGGTCCTCCTGGTGGGAGGAGCTGGTCACTGTGCCAAGCATTCACACACCTCGTAGGGAATCATGGAATACCTGCCTTAATTTGCTAACTGGTGGAAGAGGACTAATAATTACTATAGATACAGAAGTTGTCAGGGGATTGCTGAGATATTGCAGTCAGATGGTTAATGATTGTAAAAGCAGGTTGTTTAACTGCAGTTTTTAAATGCACTGCAGTAAGCATAATAAAACATCAACATTGCTAGTGTTGAAAAAACTTGATAAGTTTGGAATTTATAGAATTTTGTTCTAGAAGATCTTTGGTGCTCGTGTTGTTATGTTATGTTGTATATGTTATCTCTGATTCCACTCAGATGGCACAATTCCTTGTATAGGAATGATATTTTAAAAAGAAATGAAAAGATAAATTAGTGGGGTGTTTAATATAAATAGGTGGGATATTTAATACAGCTTCAGGGCCTGGGAAACCTGTGGAGTTATGGCCTCCTGTATTTAAAATTGCAGATCTTGTTATCTGTGTAGTTATTGATGGGTAGGCTGGCCTTGGCATAATTTCTTAGATTTTTATTATATGTTGTGAAAAGGTTACATCTGGGGCTTGCTTCCCCTGTCAGTAGCTAGGTACTTGTGCTGGTTTTGGAAGTGGTGTTATGTATAAGGATGTGTATTGTTCTTACCTACAGCACCAGAAGGGAAATAACTTCCTAAATCTCAAGAGGCTGTGGTGTGTGTGCCCTTTCTGCTTTTGTTAGCCTAACTCATCCCTCCCTTGTCTAAGTGTAAACATTGTCATAGAGGTCCGGGAGGACTAATTGAATTGTGGAACCAGTAGTATTTCTGTAGCAGTTTCAGGTGATTTGCAGCTCATTTCATGTAATGCCATCTTCTCTTTTCCAGCTGTGATAAAATGATGAAATCAGAAATGAGAGGGAATTTGGCCTTTTCACTTAAGGAACAGAACTGTCTTTTCTAAATGGAACAAGAGTCCCATTCATTTATCGAGATTGCAGTAGCTTTTTGCAGGTGGAGATAAAATGGGGCACTATCATGAAAAACTTGCAGATGGAACTTTGGGAGTAATACCAATAGGATTCAGTTTTATTTATCTGTACTTTAAAAAGCACAACAACTTGCGTTTTACCAAAAAGAAAGCAGTGAACAAACAGAAAAATATTAACAGGGAAGAAACTGGTTATTCAGATTTTAGACTTAAAAAAAAAATCTAGTAAGCTATGTTACTCTGCAGCAAAAGCATATGTGACTGCAGATACCACTGTACTTTGGGTAAGTAAGTAGCTATCCAGTTTTGAAGGGCTTGATGAAGTTTGACTTGGCTATGAGCAGAGTGAGTTGGATCTCTCTCAACTCTGTCTCCATTCGTAATTGGTAAGAGAGTACCAGTTAGTTTTCAGATGCATAGAATAGCTGACAGATCACAGAGGGGTACATCTGCTTAAAAAGAGTTGGGAGAAAAGCCTAACTAAACTGCTTTATTTTTTAGGTATCAAAGCAAGCCAAAGAGTTCCTGGAATATGTTTATGAGGAGCCATTAATTGATATCCAGCAGGAAAATCCCATGCTGTACAAGCATGTTGAACCTCTGGCAACTGTTGTCCGCCTGAGACAGCAGCTAAAATCTCTGCGAGCCTACTTGTTCAGCTGCAGAGCAGCAGTGGCCGAAGATCTGCGTAGAAGGTAAGAACCACAGCCAACCTACAGCACAAGGATGGAGCTTCCCTGGCGTGTTGCTTCTCCTGCTGCCTGTTTTGTTTTTTCTCACACTCTGGTTCTGAAGGCATTACCCATTTAGCAAATGTTGTGCTTTTATCTGACTTCCCTGGGCAGCTGGGCTATCCTCTGCCAAAGAAAATTATTTTATAGGGTCTGACTATCTGAAGTTGTTCTTGACAGCTATAAGTCCTGGGGGGGTCACACATTGTGGTGAGCATCTTTTACTCCTCCTCAGGCTTTCTGGCTGTGAGTATTTTCAGTCAGATGTGCTACATCATGCCCGATGCCATGGCATCACAATGAGATAACCACTGCTAGGACCTTTGAAACACCTCACAGTGCAGCAAAGCATGAGAGGGTCCAGAGTAAACCAGCTCTCCAGCATTTCTGCCCTCCTCTGTGATATGACCTCAGCCAAAGGCAAAGGCCAGATGTAGCCCCCCTGGCACGTGAGCCAGCATATGATTTGTGCTGGTCTCTTGCTCAGCCAGTGCTGGTCTGCTGTTTGGTACATAACCCATGTCATTGCTTTGATGAGCTACCTAGCACAAGTAGGAAAAGGATACAGCAACAGGTATCCTTGGAGAACATTGCTGAGTTCTTGCAATGTCAGATGCACTGTGGGTTGTTAATATGTGTTTGGGTGTTACTACTCAAATCTTATTATTTGCTAGGGCAGCTTACAGCATTTTAAAAATTAGGCTGATTGTTCCTTTATTCTAGAGGATGGTGTTTTCTTGCAGAGCTGTTTTTGTATGCCATCCTCTTCAGTAAAACTAAAAGGACAATAAGATTTTTGAAGGTTATTCAGAAAAAATAGCAGAGAGGAAATTATGCTTTCTGATTAATATTGAAGAAAAAAATTCTCTTATTAAAATAGAAGGAGGCAAGAAACTGAATGAACTTGGTGAGGCAGTAAAAGAAGGGAGTTCAAAGGAGGCCTAAGCATAGCAATCAATTGACTAGAGGAAAAGGGAAAGCCAGGAGAAGGAGGTCCAAATAAGGAAGGAATCTCAGGAAATTAAGAATTAATGAAGAAACCAGGACAAAGGTTTCTTTGGAGGAGGAACAACCCAAAATCTACCTCCAAAATGGAGAGATGACAAGTGCTGAGGAAATAGACAGAAGAGAGAATGGACAAAAATTAGCACAGGAATGTGAGCGTGTTCTTCTCTTGGAGCAGAGAGGAGAGAGAAAACGTCCCTGTGTCAAAATGAAACACCCAGAATAGTGGAAGAAGAAACTGGGAAACAATGCTCCAAATGCTTCCTTTTCTTATCTAAGAGCTTCTTCCCACTGTCTCCAATTAAAGCTGTGTGGTGGAGAGAAGGACCCCAGCCCAAGAGGGGTTTGGTTTTGTACTAGGGAAGCATCTCCAGTTTGGCAGGACTTGGTAGAAGTGTAAAAGCCCCTGAAGGAATCTACAACACACACCTTAGAGTCCAGCTCCTTCTTGGTTTGTGAAGTCTCCATTGAGGTGACTTTGGTGCTCAGTTATTCCCTCAAATGTCCCCTAAGAAGTTTGCAGAGATGAGAAGAAGCAAAAGTTCTTTCCCCATAAGGACTTATTCCTTGCTCAAAATGCTCCCAATGGCTTTACTGCCTTCATCTAGTATCCCAGTGTGCAGACATTCACTATCAATGTGATGACTTTATAGAGCACAGCTGAAAAGTAAACAAAGAAAATATGTGATTTAAGTTTTCCTTTGGCTCATCACAGGGGCAAGTTGCAAGAAAAGGAGGAGTTTAAACAATATGGTGAGACAGCATTCCTGAGTTTAGTACTGTTTCCTAATTAAAAATGAAAGACTGGGAGAGACAATCCAGTTATCTGTCCTGCTCTAAAAACATTCTTCTTCTGCTTGGTCTTTACCTTAGTATGTGAATAACTATTAATCAAAAGAAAGTGAACACAGAATCTTGAAGACCTGTCAGACCCATATAAACAGACTGAAACAAACTGTTAATATTGCTGTCTACAGAGAACTAAAAACAGACTGATTAATTGTATTGGCACCTTGCTGCCTCTGGAACACTGATAGAGCCTGCCTTATTAGGGAAAAGCAGATCACTCTGAGGTTTCTTTTATTAATACTATTTGCATTATCATCTACTTTAAATCTATACCTTGCTCTTCAACCCAGATTGCAAAATGAAGATGGCAATGAAGTTGGAAACTCTTGGTGTCCTCTGTGAAGACAAAACTGTTTACAGTGCTTACAGTCACTTTTTCTGAAGAATTCCAGATGGCTATAAACCAGGTTAGCTCAGGATCCAGTTAGCTTAAATGTGGAAATGTTATTTATAATGTTTGGTGTGCCTAGATAGGTTCTTTGAGAACTTTGAAACTTGGCATCCAGCAGGGATCTCAGGACTGAAACCACATTGTGAACTTTGAAGAAGCAAGTGATTAAGTAGAAAGAAAGGAAGAAAAAAAGGAAGGAAGAAAGGAAAAGACAGAAGAAATCCTTAAAGTAGCTAGAAGGCTCACAATAAAAGTGGTCTTTGTCAGTTACAGTGATTTATTCTCACCTATTTGCAGGGGGTAAAAAATAAGGAGCATGGACTTATGTGGGAGGTGAAATAAGGCCCTCCACCAGCACGTATCAGCAGTGTTCCTCTGATATTAGCCAGACGAGGCTCCCAGCCTGTTGCTGAGCTCCCTGTTTTACAAGGGGTGTTGTTATGCCTAGTTTGCTGTAACTGTCACCTCAGTATTGCAACACATCATTTGCCTCAAATGTCTTTACTGAACAAGTTCTCGCTCGTTTTGGTTGCCTTGCTTGTGTGGATGCTGTTCAGGCAGAGGCATACAGGACTGAAACCTAGAGCCAACACAGAATTAGTACAAGTGGAGCTGTACAGATCCCACCACTGCCTGCGGATGGTGAATGAATGGCACAGACAAACAAGATGGAGTCAATAAAATTGATGGCTGGGAAGGAAACAGTGAGAATCTCTGAGTCCGTTAAATAGTGGGGGTATTCTATGACACTGTGCTGAATGATGGAAGTTCTGTTCTGGGTTTGCTTTGTCCTTGTCATGATTGAAGATTCTTCAGGTCAAGGAACTGTCAGAATGATTTTTTCGTAGTCTTCTTAGCCTGCATATCTACTGTAGGGTAGGGTAACCCAGATCAACCTTGGAGCTCCATCTGAGGAGTCCTCTGGGCTCTCTGCTCTCTCAGCTGTACATCTAAACTTGCGGTTCAGGTGCTGCTAGCCCTGATACTTTAGACAGATGGCAGTGACACAAGGTAAATGTTTTGCAGCACATTCCCCTATGCATTGGTGTTTGTTGCAGTGCCCTTGTTCTGTAAGTAAATCTGAATGGTGGTGAGAAACTATATGGAAAAATTTCCCTCTTGTTACTCATCTCTGTCTGATACCATTTGTCTATCAGCTTCAGAACAGCAATACATCAGTTTTAGCCCAGCAAAACTCCACTGCTAGATCCATCACTTAGCATCTTAGCAAGCTCTCGTTTGGTCTTCCTGTAATGGCAGCAGAAGGTTAAAGGTTCACCTCCAGTGCTGCAGACTTGTGGTCCTGGCTGATACTGCTGGTCTGTCAGCACAAGGTGAAACAAGCCCAAATTCAGTTATGCTGAACAATAGAGTCCTGTCACTTCCTACAGTGAGGCCTCAGACATATCACTTCTGACACAGGAGTAGATTACTTTCAAAATATTTGTGTGGCAATTGGGGAACCTGTCTAAACACATCACAGGAATCCTGATTGATCTTATGCAATCACTATATCTCCAAATACCTCATGTATGTGAAGCTGGGGCTATGTCATCTCTCAGACCAAGGACAACAGAAGGTCATGAAGTCATCTCCAGACTGTCAAAGGAGACTGCTTTCTCCATTTTCTTTGCAATGGTTAGGCCATTTGGGAAGTGGAAAATTCCAAAGCAGGAGAGCAAAGATACAGATTCTGAAAGCAGTAAGCTGCAGAAAGAAAAGTTTAAGCAGGGAAGAAACAGAAGGATGTGGTTTCAGGGCTCTGAGATAATGGCAAGACCAACAGAAGAAGAAAATGTGTTGCGTGGGTGATTGGAAAGAGGGCGAGAGGGAACTAATTCAAAGAGGATATCTACATATCCTGAGAGGAACCAGTGTTAAGACCAAACAACGAACCAAAGTGAGGAGAGCTGAGAAAATAAATGGAGAGAAGTGTGCACAAACCATTTGTTGTTTTATTTAGATCCTACGTGCCTGTAGTCATTGCAGTAGCTGAAATAAAGTTACCTGTTGATGGAGCTCATACAAACAGACTACCTTCACCTCTTTGCTTCAACTCTCCTCTCTTTTAAAAGAAGTAACCATGCATGCAGGATCTTTGCAAATTAGCATCTTAAAAAGTGTTTGGCTAAAACTGAGGGGATGGTGTTAAGGTGGAATTTGAGCTTTCATTTCAACTAGAGGTAACAAACAGCTGAAGCAATGAGATGTGTACCAGAGCAGCCAGGGTGGAGAAAGTGCTGCTGTCTGTTCATGTCAGGGGAAGGTCAAAAGCACAAGCTAGTGCTCTACCATGGTAAGCATCCAGCTGAGGAACATGCCAGAGCTTTCCATGGTAAGTCTTCCAGAGGACAGGTGGGTCTTTCAGTTCACATTAGCATTTTCCGGTCTAGGGGGCACACCTGTATCTCCTTGTCCAAGAGATGAGTCATATTACATCTCTTTCACAATGGTAGTTTCCATTCACCTTTTCAGACCAGATTGCTTTAAAAAAAATATAATGATTTATAACCAAGTTCTTGTTAGATGTGGACACCATGTTAAATATGACTTGTGCCATTTTTATCCCTGTGTTTTTATATCAGAACTTCCAACAGCAAAGTGCAAGGATTCAAGAGTAACTGACAAAAGTATTCACGGGTTAGATCTGTAGTAATTCTTGTCTTTCACAATGTTACTGTAACCTTGCTCAAGGAACCTCAAAGGAGTAAGAGTTGGTGTCCTGCATTTTAGTAAGAAGTTTATAAACTGGTTCAGGATTGCTGATGGATGATGAGAGTAACTGTTTTAACATAGGGATGCTTGAGTGGAATTTCATGACAACATGAAACAGTACCTTAGCTGGACATGCTTGCTAATAAATCTAGCACTTAGTGTGGGCTGAAGATATGTGGGGGTGACTGTTCCCAGAACATAACCAGAAGTGTTCATACTTCACGAATGTGAAATGATTCACAAATGTTTTCTTGCATAAACCCATAGAATTAGAAAAAAAAATTAATCTGGTATAATGCCACAAGAATTAAATGAATAAGTAGTGTTTTGGTTTGGTTTAAATTCATTAATTTATTTTTACCTTTTGACTGTAAAATCACTAAGTTTCCCAAGGCCCTACTTCTCTGAGTAACTTGTTGGCTGGAAAGTTTGGGTTCTTCTCTCCCAGCAAACTTCCAGGAGCCAAGATTTCCAAGGAAATACAAAATCAAAAGCCTGAACAAAAGTATGAGAATTAGCAACACTGGAAAAAATCCTACCTTTTCTCCTCACCTCTGATGCCGTTCTCTACCTTAAATCGACAGTGTCCATGTCCATATCAAATGAATTGCAAGAGAAAACCCAGCAAGAGCTGTTATTTACCTTGCCATGTATATTTGGGATAACTGGCAATTCACTGATAGCCCTTTGTACTTTTGGAACCGAATAGTAACTCTGAAAAATTAGAGCTGCTCTCAATGAGATCAGAGTGCACGCAGGTCCTGCCCGTCTGCTCCACACGTGGCTGCAGCTGGTGCTGGTTCATGGCTGCAGGGACAGGACCAAAGAGGGCTCTTGCCCCTTTGTCAGGGCCAAAAAACCACGGGAACAGTGATAATCAGCATGTGCTGGCCTTCAGTGCTTTAGTTTGCAGTGTGGTGCAGTAGCTCCAGAGGTGTAAGCTGCAGTGCTGGGGTATGAACTGTGCTGGAGGAGGAAGCGGACTTGGTACCCTGGTGCTGTGCCAGCTGTGGGTGCAGCAGCTTCCTGCGGAGGGGTGGAGAGGAGGCTGAATGCAGCGCTGTGCTGGACTGGGGCATCTGTGTCCCCTGTGAGTCACAGCTCAGTCATACACTTCTCAGCCTGGTCAAACGAGACACTCCTGGCTGGCACATGAAGTCGTGGTGCCAGCTTCCCCTCCCCTCCCCCCTCACATACTAGGTTTTAAGAGGCTTTTTGGTATAAAGGAGACTTGGTTGTGCCCACCCGCCAGCTAACTTCATTTCTTTTGATTGCACTGTAAAAAGAAGAGTTCCCCCTGCTTATCACGTTTGTACTTTGGTTATGGTGTCAGGCATAGGCAGATTAATTGGTTGTAGCTGTAGCAGAGCTGTCAGGGTATTTAACCCATTGAAGAAAAATTACCTACGCTGGTGATAAACAGGCTTTAAATGCAGAGCAATTACTTAGTGCTAACAAAGCACCATGACTACACACTTTATCCAAATGCAAAAAGCAAATTCTTATCAGTGGTTCTGTTTGCAGGAGGACACTAAAAGATAACCTTTGTTTGTGCAAATACTTACCCGATAAGATCATCCAAGAAGGAACAGATGAAATTTCTGTCTTGCCTGAAGGTTATTATTCAGATTACAAAGTATCAAGCAAAAAACAATGATAATGAAAAACTGAGAATGCTCACTTCTTTCTTTTAGTTGGATCAAAAGTCTTGGATGGTATGTTTCTTTTCTGCTTGCATTGATTGTGTTTATATCTAGGACATAACAATAAAGCAATTTAGAGACCTTTAACCAATAGGACTTTGGATTTCATTGTTCACAGTCACTGGCAAAGCTAGAAGCTGGTTAGCATTGAACGTGGTTTGTTCATTGCAGGCTAAACCCTGACTGGTAGCCAGGTTTTACAGCACAGCAGTGCCGTGACTCATCAATGGTGAAACTGGTCCGGGAGTTTCCAAACTGTGAAAGCTTAGGAGCTTTTAGTGGGACGTGCACTTGATACCATTTGCCTCTCAAGGGTCACAGGTCACATTCTGAAGCTGCAAAGGTTTGAGTTTTTATTGTGATGAGTCTTAGCATCTTGCGTTTGACCTCTGTCTAGTTCAGTCCAGTTTCTTTTCTGTGTTAAGATTTGACTGAAAGGCCACTGTTTATTGAATGCTTTTAATTGACCAACTTAAAAAAAAATCTAGTTAGTTGTAGCACATAGATCAAAAGATTTACAAAACTGACATCTTTTATTTTGCTTTAAAATGGCTAATCAGAGATTACCCATTTGGTGTTTATAAGGGACCTTTATATTAAGAGAAAAGTAAAATTCAGGCTGATATTTTGGTCTTTTTTGATGAAGGCCTTGTATTAGTCCAAGCATGCTCAGAGCTCCTTATGCAACCTTGTGCAGAAACTAAATACATACTTTCTAGTGAAGTGTTCCTAAGTGTAGTTACCTTAGCCTGCTCTGGGTCTCTGTGAGATTTTTGGACATGAGTGTGATTTTTGGTTGATCTGGATGCCATGTAGTAGTTTGTCTGGATGCTAATGCTGTGGCGTTGCGTTTGTGTGAGCCCCATCTCGCCTGCTGTTCTCTACTGACTTTGGTTTCCTTTGAACAATTTCAGTTGCAGATGACAGAGGGACAGAGATGGCATAGACACTACTTTCTTGCTAGTTACATGAGAGGAGGTGTCCGTGTTGGGAAGCAAGAAGCTCTGAATTAGTCCTGTGTGCCTCCTACAGAAAAGAACTTTATATAAGCCATGACCTCATTAGGCTCAGAGAACCTGTGCAGGCAAGCAAACTTGGAAACCAGCCATTGGTCATTTTCTTGCTCACTGGAGTACTTGGTCTGTATGGATTTCCTGCCTCAACTGATTTGCTTGCATTTTGTGATGAGTTTTTTTTGAAAATGTGTTTGAGTTTAGTATTTTGGTGCCTGTTATACTCCTCTTCCCCAGCCACTAGAGGCTGACAAAAACTGGCAGTGAACAGGCGCATTTTTTGGGAGGTGGCTTCACCAGTTACATTCAGGTAGCTGTTGAGCTTTGGGTTTTCTTTCCGAATGGGACTAACAGAAATTTTCTGGAGGAGAACTTAATTGCAGACATGCAGCACAGCGAGACCTGTTTTTGAAGCAGTTGCTCAGCTTGCTACAGGTATGGTGAAAGCACTTCATTTATGCGAGTGGGGGCTGAGCTGCCTCCTTTTAGGCAATTTCAGGGTTTCACAGCCATGGGGCTGTATGGTTTCTACCTTTGGTGGTGTGGGCAAGTGTTGAAGGAGTGTTTTGCACCTCTGCATTTATTGGGAATCATGCAGGGACTGGCCCGGTTGCTTCATTACTTTTGTAAATGCTGTTGCATTTGTGAGCTTTGGCTGCTCGGCCGTTTCTCTGTGGCCTACCACAGAGAACCAATTTCAGTTTTTCAAGTCAATAGAAGGACTGCAAATCCGAAGCTGGACCAGCCTTACTTACTGAGGGGTTTTTTATGCCTCGGTTTCTATAGCAATGGAAATAATCACTCCCCTCACTGGAGTGTCGAGTATGTGTGTGTGTATATATATATGTGTTTTGCGTAAAACTAGGAGGGCAGTGCCTACTTTTTTTTCCTGGAAATAGATTTGGAAGGGAGGAGGTGTGTTAGGTACCAGCTCTGCAGAGATACTGCTGCAAATTAGCATGTTTTAAAGAAGGGGACAGGTACAGGGATAAGATTTGTCACGAGGGCCTGTGCTGGCTGAGACTCGCCTAACAAAGGAATTTGGTTGATCATGAGTTTGCTTTTTACCTGCACACTTTTTACTAGGAGTTAGAACTTGCAGGAAATAAGGAAATAAAATGCCATCCTTGAAGGCAGGGGAATGTGTGTTAGTCATCAATACTAGTTGTTGACAGTTTTTGCATTATGGACTATTCAGGCTATTTCCTGAAAAAGGAAATCTTTCATTAGCTAATTGTTTTCCTTAGCAGTGCTGTAAGGGCACCAGCAAATAATACAGTTCTTGACAAAGCTGTTTAATGCCTGCCTGTGTGATCAGAGGAGAATGATGGGTAAAGTTTAATGAAAGAAATTCTATCTGAGCTGAAAAAATACTAATGCTTCAAAATACTGTTCAGAGGTGACTCCTTAGCTTTTAGTAAGTCTGCTATGTGCAAATGAGCAATTCCACTGTCATATGTCTGATGTCTGGATTTTGACTGTTTTCCAGTGGTCTTTAACATTGTGCCAAATGTATTATGAAGGTGTGATGCAGCAGAGCCACTGAAACACGGTCCCCTCTAAAAGGAGCAATAGTATAGCCTACAGAGCTGAAAGGGAAAAATGGCAGTGTCCTAGCGAGATTGCAGCTGAGAATTAGGTGGGTAGAGTGGATATGCTTGGTGAGTGAGAAGGAGCAATAGCACAGTCCAGCTCCAGAAGAGTGCCATAAGATGAGTGTTGTGCAGTTGTCAGTGCCTTACTTGCAAAACTCTTCTCCTCCCACCCCAATAAATCTTAAGTTCTTTCCAAAAGTATGAAAGGAATTATGAGATTTTGTACTGTCCACCTTAGCAGCAGTGAGAAGTCCTAGTCCCTTCAGTACATACAGCTTTGAAAACTATCAGTATAAGGTTGTTCTTTAAGACAACCAATGGAGTACCAGGAAGAGAGGTATTTTCATTATTTCTTGGATTCAGTGTTCTTGGGAAAGATTGCATTTGGTAGTCCTGTTCTCTTGATCTGTGATTTAGCTGGTTATGTTGTTGCAGCTTCTAAAATCTCTTCTTTGAGCTACTGTGTGCTTTCTTGATAGTCTCATATCAAGGTCATGTAAGTTCATATTGGCCTTTCGCTGTTTTTGGAGTGCTTTTGAACGTGTGCAGTGGTCTTTCTGCTCACTGCCATTCAGCTCTACCATTACAAACCAGTCTTTGCCAAACCTTTGTTCATGCATTTAGCAATAGAAAGAGTTTCGTTTCTGTATTGCCTTAAAACTATGTGATCAAGATGTAGGAACTGAATTTGCAATTTCTACTCTGAAAGAGAACATGTAGTGGGAAATAATTTCACTTCTTAAGATACTTGGTTGCCTTTTTTGCAAAAGTTATGTGACTCTCCACTCCCCAGGATACCTGAGTGTGGTGGTGTATTTGTTCTGTGTGGATGGAAAACAGATTGTTGTTTCTCTGTGTGCGCACACAAAGATAGATGTACTTTTTCTATTCCTGACATCTTTATAGCAGATAATAGGTTTTCTTAAACTTTTTCAGCTAATATCCACTTAACTTTCCGATGTCCTTTTTTTCTCTGTGATGTTATATTAACCCAGTTCTGCATTTTACTGCCAATCACTCTAATTAGGGCATCTCTTCTCTGTTCAGTGTCCTGTAATTTAGCTTTACTTATCAGGTCTGTCAGTACATAAGCAATGGTCTTGCCTGAAATCTTGGCTTATGTAAGGTAACTACTGCTTTCTTAAGTAAGTCATTATAGAGTCTGTACCAATACATGTATTTCTGTATGCAGAGGGGAATTGATATTGGTCAGCTTTATGTTGGAAGAACAGTACCTGCATGACCTTTTTCCCAATATAGTTATTTTGGTTAGAAAACCATAAATCACATCTGAAACTAAGTGTTACAGCTTTGTAGCAGACCAGGAATCTTGTACTAAAAACCACAAGAAATACTTCTAATGTGTAGTTTGAGTTATTTGTTTTAATTACTGCATTAATTGTTTAAAGAAACATCATCTGTGGTCAGGAAGAGCTTTCAACAGCTGTTAATGTCTCAGTATATGACCTGACAATTGGAGAATGACACTGGCACAGAATTCATTCCTATTGTGGGACTGTTGGGCCCATGCAGAAAGCTGTGAAAATAGCTGGTGCTTAGAGGGTGATATAATTCCAGTTTTTCTCTCTCTAACGTCACTGTTCTGCCGTTATTTGGTGGGGAGAGGAAACTTTGGAGTTTCCCCTCTCAAAAAAGTGTGACACACATCCATTTTTCTCTTTTCAGGATCTTTCCCAGAGAGTATCTTCTTCAGCAAATCCATCTTTATTCTCTGGCAGACCTTCAGCAGGTAAGTGTCTTCAGTTAATTCTACCTGTTATACATGAAGCCTGTTCTCGTCTTCAGTGCTAATTGTACATTTCCCTTCTAGCTATTCATAGCATAAATGGCTGTACTTCCAAGTTGGCTCTGTGGTTTGTAGTTTAGTATAAAAATGGGTTAACAGGGGCATCGGTTAGGGATGAGAGAGAGAAAGCCTAGAGCATCAGTGTTCAAGTGGGGATGGAAAGAGACTGAAAGAAAACTGTAGTCTGCAAAGAGAACTTGGCTGTGAGAAGTTTTTCATCTGCTCAGTAAATTCTCAATAAAGTCTCAGCCTACAAGTGACAAGTAGTATTTATTTCTTTGCTTGAAAGAGTAGTTATTCAGGAATTTTAAAATTTGTAAAGTCCCTAGTGCAATATGATTATTTACAAAGTCTGCTGAGCATTGCCACAAGAGAGGGGGGAAAACCTAACTCCCGCCCCCCAAAATGTCAGCAAGCCTGCTACACAAAGCTGAGCCATGCAGTTGTTACCATGACAGATGTGACTGTGGAAGAGATAATGTGCCAGCAGAATTTGTCTTTGTGTTGATACTGATTCAACTAAGCAAGCACCTTGCAGCACATTTACCTGAACAGCAGAATTTTATTATGTAACAGATTAAACAACAAGAATTTGGAAAAAAGAGCTGAAAAGAGAGAATAGGGAATCTAAGGTGAATGTGCTGCAGATGCACAGCGGAGGAAGGAATGAGGTGAGATGTGCTGACTGACCTGGGCACCTCTGTGTTCATACTAATGCTGTTGCCAGTGGCCTGTAAAACACAGTATTTTAAGCTTCTTCCCCCTGTGTTTCCCTTCTCTAGTGGTGCCTTTTTTGCAGGATATGGGTAGCACAGTCAGTTCTGGATGTTCAGTTGACACATTAAGTTGAGGTAGTTCAGATGCCCCTCAGAGCTGGAGACTACAGAACAACAGGAAACATGGTTTTTGTTGGCTGGTGAAGTCACAGGGTAGAAATGATTCCATATATAAAATAAAAAGGCCAGTTGCCTGAGGTCTAAAACTGTTTCCACATCTTTTCAGCATGTTCTGCTATCTCATCTTTAATAATCAAGCCATGAAAAAGCAAGCTACTTAACTCCAGAGCTGCAGTCTCCCTGGTGGGCCTGTCTGTTAGCCCCCAGTGCTTTGTAAGCTGCTTAATCAGTTCCTAACATTGGTGGTAGATATTTTAGAAGCAATCAGCAGCTTATCAAGCACCCTGGGGGAGAGAAGGAGGGTACAAGTCATAATTCATGCATTGATTTAGCAGTTTCCTTTAACATGTTTCTTTGTGTTTGTGTTTGCAAGACACCTTCTCTTTTCCCTGAGGGCCCCAGTCCCAAACTTATCATATTTAGAGGCAGTATAATTTGATTACCGTTTCTGCTGGGGTGGGTTAAATTGCATTTACCTTTTAATCTAGCTATATCCTTGTTGTCAGCATGGAGAGGGGTTTCCACATTTCAGAGGCTCCAAGTTTGAAATCAGAATGCCTGTTTTTGTCAAAGTGGATCCAGAGTGGAAAAGAGAGGAAGGCCTCATTGAGAAAATGAATCCAATGGTCAGATAAATACTAATACCCTTAACAGCCCCCCCCTTCTGTCTGCTTTGCCCCTTACTGCTGCCTTCTCCCAGTTGCTCATCATTTTCCACTGACCTGCAGTTTGGGTAGTTTTAATCCTGAAAGTTTTCCCTCCTTTTGATTCCTCTGCTGCCTGTTTCCTCGTATCCATGGACTACTTTTGCACTGTATCCTGCTGTCATGTAGATTGCATGTGTTTGGGGAATTAACTAAAAGGTTTATTAAAGATTAATGGAAAGATAAGGCATGGTGAGTGAATTAGAAAAGCAGAGAGGGGTAATCTGCAGATATAAGCAACCTTTACCCTGGTTAGTCCCAGCTCAATTCTGATTTGTTTCCTGGCCAAGTTCCCTTTAAAGATCCTAGAAAACATGGTTGTTTCCTACCAAGCAGCTGAGTTTCAGAAATGGAGTTTGAGGGTCTTTTCTTAGTTGCAAAAGGTTGAAATGCCTGTTTGCCAGTAGATGAAGCAGCTTATAATACTCTAAAATGAAATGCAATATAGATCTCTTTCCAAGCTTAACAGGGCCCAGGTATTATGAATCTAGCAGAGTGTATACTTGGGCTCTCTGGTGTTCTGGGAATGGTTGTCACTTGGATCCATTTGGATAGGACTCTACTGGGGAAGAGGTTAAAACGGTGAGCTTAAAAGCAGAGTAAAAAAAAAAAAATTGGAACAGAATGGCCCTAATTTTGGAAATTTCCCAAATCCTGGTGAGGCAGTGGTTTTTGCTAGTACTTGGGTCATTAACAAATGCTTGTAGAGCAGGTGTGAGTAACCAAAGAGGCAGCAAGAGACAATCTTTATTTCTATGTGCACACAAATGCATACGTGTACTCCAGAAGGTTTCACTGCAGACCAAGGCCCCAGGGACTGCATTAAAGTTTACAGAAGTCTATCTGTGGGCATTCCCATGGGGTACATGTTCTTAGAATCCTGGTGTCATTGGAGGTGTCAGCAGATGAGATAACTGATTAGGTGTGCTCAGATTGAATAGGCAGAAACAGCAAGTGTGATTTAACAGGCACCAACACCACAGCTTACCTGCTCTGCCTCACTGACTACACTTGCTTGTCTTTCCAACCCTTGCTTGTGTCATCTGCCCTGCATCACCTATAACCCTCTGCATCTCTGTTAGGCAGTTTATCCAGGGCTATTCCAGTCAATTAAAACTTTTAAGAGGGAGATCTCCACTTGTTAGGAAGCAAGTATTCACTCCTGAATTTGCTGGTTTTAGCAGACATAGTACACTGGAAAAATGGATTAGTCTTCTAGACCATGATGTGCTGTTACAGCCCAGGGTAGTTTCATGCTAAACCTGCTGGAGGTGTGAGCTCTGTTCTCTGCTGACATTACAAATGGACATATCAGTGCTTTTGTGCATGTATGGACAGAATTCATGCAACAGGAGTTAAATACTATCCATTCAGATTTTAGAGATGTGATTATGGGGCTGCTTTTGTTGAAACTGACAGTTTTTACACTGTTAAGCATTGGTTTGGACCGAAGCTGACTCAGAAAAGAGTCTTTTATTTCTTATGAAAAGTAATTCTTGCTACTTACACTACATAACATGTTAATGGGAGCTTTTGAAGTAAAAGACCAGAAGGGGCTATTGTGATGATTTCCAAATTCAGATGGTTCATCCACAGAGAGTTAACTAGCGTCTTGCCTCTTTTTTATGTTAAATAGCAAGGTACACAAGTGTACAAAGATTATTGCAGTGATGCACAGAAAGTTCTACCAAACCATGAGGAAGAACTTCTTTACTGTGCAGTGACCATGCATGGGAACCAGTTGCCCAGAGGTTGTGGTGTTTTCCCTCTATGGAGATATTCAGGAACTGCCTGGACACAGTTCTGTGCCACATGATCTGGGATAATCCTGCTTGAGCAGGGAGGTTGGACCAGATGACCCACTATGGTCCCTTCCAGCCTTACCCATTCTGTGATTCTGTGATGGTCTTTACTGTAGAATCTCTCTTAATCACAGCAATTATTTCATCCTTGTTATACCAACTCTAAAAGATACAGTGAAATGAAAAGGATCCACATAAGGGCAAAAATTACTGGATGTCAAGGATGGAAATTGTGAGCAAGATGGGAGGTTTAAAAAGATGATGATTTGAAGACTTGTTTACACAGGAACACTCAGGGAAAATAATGAAGTGACAAAATATGGGAATTTTAAAAGATTAGTTGAATTACATTGAATCGCTGTGTAAATACTGTTATTCAAAATATAAGTGGCTTTCATTTGCTTTATCTTCATTTACTTTGGAAGCAAAGAGACATAAATTGTATTAAGACCATTTTCATTCTGAATGTGTATGTCCATACAGGGATTTGATGTAGTATAATATATCCATTTTAACATTGTAGATAAACTAATCTGTTGAAATTTAATTAAAACATTACTGACTTCAGATCAACTTTCCTGACTACCTGTAGATGAACCTACAAATAATGTGAAGAACAGTGCAGAGAAAGGATGAACAGGTGAGCACTGTTCTCACAATAATACGGCACAGATCATACAGTGAGTATGAGGGACGCATAAAAATCCTTAATGGAAATGCTTCTTTGCAGAACACAGTGAGAATGAGGAACTTAATGCCACAGTAATGTCACTGAGGCCAGAAGAGTATCATCTTTGAGAGGATTAAGTATCCATAATGAGAACATCCACAGTTACAGTACATAAAATAAAGGGATTATAAGATTTCAGACTAGACATACTATACTGAAGGGATTAGGAAGATGTCTCCCCTATTGACAGACAGATCAATGACTTAATCTTCCTCTGACATTTTTAACACTGATTATATACAGCACTGACTACAGCCCCTGGTAGCATTTTAGGCTTGGTGGACTGTCGGTCTCACAGAAGCATTCCTCACTGGGAGATCTTAAAAGTTTCTGGTCAAGCTTTTCCACATATAAGACTCCCTAACAAAAACGTGGGGAATAAAAATGAACTTCAATGAAACACAAGTTCTACCTGATTTGAGCCTAATATATTGTTAGATCAGGACTAGAAAGCCTTAGAAGAACAAAGAAATCATTAGGTCTCCTTCACTTCTCCAGGCTTTTAACCCATGCTGTACTTTCATTGCACCTCCTAGACAGAAGTGAAGGAGGAGATTGGAGATGCTCTTTCTATTCCTTTTATATATGCAAAGCTTTATTTTTGATTTAGACAAATTGTTTCATCAGTCCCAACAATAGCAGAGAATGCAAGATGTGGACTTCTTATGCCTTTTATTTATGCCTTTTGCTTTTTTTTTCAGAAGTAAAACTTCTTTTCTCATAACTCAGTCCTCATACACTTGCTGATAAATGCTTAGTACAGATTTGTAACATACAGCCTGATGAATTCCAAGCCCATCAGCGGTGGTGCCCCTGCCCAGCAGTTCCTTTTTATTCATGCATTAAATGGCTGGGATGTAGCATCTAACCCACATGCCTGTGCATGTGGCTGTATTGATTGAAAAAAATGGGGTTTGGCTGACATACTTTGGGCTTGCTCTAGTTTTAGAAGCATTACTGAGTTAGGTACATCACAAACACCCCCCTGCTCTTAGTGGATATAGCTGTGCCTGTGAAAGCATTAGTGCAAACTCAGTTATATCAATGAGAAGGTCTGTTGCTGTCATTTGTTTCATTCTGTGATCCAGTATAAGCTGTATCATCCTAAACTTCTATTTACCAAAGAGGTTTACCCATGTAGCTGTACCAGCGGATCCTTTTAATTTTAGGCAAGCCCTTTTTCTGCTTGAGGGGCAGGAGGTGGCAAATGAGAAGGAGAATTAGGTTTTGGGCAGGCCTGGCTGCGCTGAGATGACTGAAGATTTGTCCGTCACAGTTCTCTGTGGGAACTGATTGTGCTCAACAAGGGCAGCAAAATGCCAGGCACAACATCTGTGCCATAGCTGCCACAGCTCAGAGTTCAGCACTGTTGGGAAAACACTGATTCACATCCCCAGCCTCCCAAGCAAGCGTTGACACAGCATGTGTGACAGAGGTGCAAGTCCTGCAGTGTGTCTACCAGTATAATACCAGATAGTTCTCTACATGAACTATGTAAAGCTGCATCTTAGACCACAATGGCAAAATGTTAATAGCTGTCTTTATGACATCCTTTATGACCTATGCCTGATTGACAGTGTTCTAAAGTAACTATATTAGCAGAGGAATATCAAAATAGTCCTAGGGTGGGAAAAACACAATATACATCTTCATAAATATTAAAAGATCTGATAGCAAAGCAGCAGTTAAACAGCTTGTCTACTTTCCTGTGGCTGTGGCTCCTTTATCACAGAATCATGGAATGGATGAGGTTGGAAGCACCACAGTGTGTCATCTGGTCCAACCTCCCTTCTCAAGCAGGGTCATC
Source organism: Gymnorhina tibicen (assembly GCA_013399875.1). Lineage (NCBI taxonomy): Eukaryota > Metazoa > Chordata > Aves > Passeriformes > Artamidae > Gymnorhina > Gymnorhina tibicen. The sequence continues at coordinate 3,406,661 of VXAZ01001305.1, read as the reverse complement.
CTGAAGTACCTGGCACATCATTTATTTCTGTCACTCCCTGGAGTTTGCCAGCACTGAGCTGCCTTTCAACAGAACAGGAAGCTTCTGGTTAGCTGATATTCCTGGTGTGTGTGTAATTCCCCAAAGTGCTGACAGCTCTGTAACTCTGGTTACAATGAGTGGTAATGGCAATGATCTTACTGGCGTTTCCTTTTTACCTCAGCTCTGCTGGGGAAGGGAGTTGCTGTCCTTCAGAGTAGCTCATGGTCAGGCAGAGAGCATGGCAGAGCCAGCCAGGCTTGGGGATGGAGAGCTGGCTGGGAGTATTTTGGCAGGTGGCTGTCAGGAAGACAAGTTCATCTGAATTATGTATTGCTGGCAAAGTCTAGAGATCTAGCAAGATTGTTAGTGGATATTTTTAATAGTAGGACTGGTTCCTGCACTGCATGAAACCAGAATTTTTAACAGGGTCTATTAAATACTCTTTTCCATGGTCCTTTTCCATGTGAATGTATAATCTAGGTCACTTGGGGTAAGTGTGGCTTTTTAGAATGAAACTCTGTTTAAAAATGACCCAGTAGTGGTGCCAGTGGTTTGCAGGAGCTTTTGAGTTGAGATCTCCAGAGATACTTCAGTTTTTTTCAGCCTGTAGAAGTGGCAGCAGTAATATAAGTTGCCCCTTTTCTACTGCTTTGTGCTAAACAGGTTTCTTCTGTTATTTTCTGCTGTGCAGAATGAAAAGTCCAGTACTGGAGGTGCAGGTTAGCAGTGTGAAAGACTGGGGTCTGAACTCATTGCTCTACTTCACATAAAATGATGATTTGGGAGAGCTAGCTGGGTGTTCCTTCAGGACTAACATCCTGAGAAACCAGATTTCCCAAGAAATAAAATACTGCCTCAGGGCTACCTGCTTGGATGAGAGAAGAACATTTTTTTAGATTTTTCTTCTAAATACACTTTGTACTCACACGCGTTTTTTTCAGAGTAGCCCTAGCCATTTTCTTGGTATGTTGCTTTCTTGTTCTAAATCCTTCAGAGGACTCCTCCTTAAAATGCCCAGATCCAGTCGTATGCAAGGCAGGAAAGTTTCTAATTTTGTGCTATCACTCATGAAATAACATATTGCTCAGCGGGCATGTAGAGTCAGTTAATATCTCTGCATGCAATTGCCTGCTTAGTCTTAAAAAAATGTATATATACTCTCTGCCTGAATGCATATTTGCTTCTGTATTTAGAGTCACATATGTTTTTAAGCTAAGTAAAGTGCGTTCTTTTCTCTACCAGCCAAATTCCTGGTACTCTTTGAACCCTGTTTGATTAAAACAGCCTTTAACCTTTGCTTGAATACCTTTTTCTTAAAACAACCTGTAATTCATCCCTGCAACAAGATCAGGAGAACTTGGGGTGTGACAAAATGGACATGTAGCTGCCTGGAAACCTTGAGGGAAAGAGAAAGGAGGAAAGACGATTGAAACACAGTAAATGTGAATTTTGTTGCAGAGCTGGCACAGGTTATTTCCAGGCATGTTGTTTATACTGAGACAATTCCATCTCCTCCTCACTTGTGTCAGCTTGCATCCAGAGACCTGCTGAAATTTCTGGCATTTCTTCCTTTCAATGAGAAGAGTAGGGGAGGGCTTGGAGAAACCTTGTCATCCTCTCTGTCTCCTGCTGTAAATTCACTTGAACTGTCACCAGTTTGTTTTTCCTCTCCCTCAGCCAATGTAAAACTCCATCTTCACCTTGGCCCCTGCCTATGTGTGCTTGTCACAGATTAGCAATGTTTGCTCTTGACCTTGTATTTCTTCCTCTTCCCAGTGCCTGTTTTAGTTAGGGGCTAATTTGTGGAGTATCTGGAGTATGTGGAATATTGTGTTTAGTACCAAACTAAAGTGCAACATATTGAGGGGTTTACTCTGGAAGGACCATAAACAGCAAATGGCTCTGCCATCAGTGCACACTGCCTGGTGCAAGCAAGTCAAAGGGGGCTTTTGATTTCTGTTTATTAAAATCTCACTCATTTAGTTTGCTTTAGTTTGATTTATTTGGCAGTTGGTTTTGTGGGGTTCTTTTTGTTCTTTTCAGTGTTTATTGCAAGGTTTCCTTTCGGGTTGCTCTCTGCCCTGTGTGGGTGATGAGTTAGCGCAGCACAATGTGCGCTGGTGTCAGCAGTGGGTGAGCAGAGTCCCTGGCCCCACCTGCTCCTGCCCACCCTGCTGTCACCTGTACCACAGGCTGAACAGGCTTTTGGGACAGCGAGGGACCTGTGAAGGGTGTAAAGGGAAGAGGAGGGAGAGGGTGGGGTGTATCACTGTTGCTTTTGGGAGCTGGGATTGTGGCCCACAGCATGCCTGTCGCAACAGAAGATGGGGCTCTTCTGAAGTAACTGCTGTGTTCTTTTTTAGTTTGTTTTATAGCAGTGCACAGTGACTGATTCTAGTGTGCATGCACACAAAAAGTAAGAGACCATTCTTCCCTTAAATCACCTGTAATTTAAATAAACAAGACAGGCAGTGTGAAAGAGAAGATTTGGAGTTAAAATGGAGCAAGGAAAGCCAGCTGACTAGTATATTGCACAAAAGATAGGGGAGACCTAAGATCTTATATCTGCCTCTCTGCAACTTTTGGCTCATGATCATCCTTCCTCCTTCCATTTCCCTTTCCTCTGAACTAAAGATTAATTGTGCATTGAAATCATAACAAGAATTTGTGGTGTTAAGAATCTGGCCAACGGAAGAGAAAAAATCCTCAAGGAAATTAGCAGTCCACAGGCATTGTCTGTTCCCCAGATATAAATGACTAGGAACTTCCCAGCCAGGGAATGTTTTCCCTTTATTTTCTCTGCAACTTGCATTATCCTTAGCTAAGCATATTGTAGCACGCTTGTCTCCAAGTCTGTGTTTTTATCACAGAAATCCTGACCCCACTGAAATCTTTGTGGGGTAGAGATTCCATTTACCCTTTCAGCTTTAATGCCCAACTTCCATGTTTAATAAATGCAGGGAATACCTGCTTGTTCTCCAGTAAACAAATAGGTAAAGGCAACCATTGTATCTTGCCTGCGCCCCCAGTCCTCTTTTGCTCGTCCTGGCTTGTGACAGAGATTACCTGTGACTGACAAGAGAATTTGTCAGAAAATGGTTTCTGAAACAGATGTTGCAGTGTAAGGATAGGAGGTAGAGTGCAGAGTAAAGATAGCTGACTGAAGCAAAAGGAGATCCAAGGCAGGCATTAGGACCAACTTTCCAGTTGTTCTGAGCACTGGACCGCTGTGGGATCTCTCTGGTGAGAAGTTTTTAAGCAAGTCAGGCAGTCATTTTGCTTGTGCTGGAGGGTGAGGAATGAACTGGAGGTTTCTAAAGGTGTTTTTTCTAGACCTATTTTCTTGTATCATTGGTAGTTTTTTAAAAGCGTATTTCTCACCTGTCCTGGAGGTGAAGAAAGATTATTGAGTGTTTAGTCCTCCTCCACAAAGCTTCCACCGGTGGAATTTGGAGGGTAGTGAGCATCCAAGTGGTGAATCAAAGACAGTCTGTTTAGGATATTTTATCTGCCCTTTCCTTCAGTCCAGGAAGCATATTCTCTGTGGTGCTTTAAAGTCTAGGCAAAGCTGGAGCTTACCTCTGAATTTGTTAGGAAGAGGCCTGATTCAAACTAGCTGTTTCTGGAGAGGTAGAAAGAAAACAACCAGTGGGGGCAGAATCATTTTCTTTAGAGGATGGTGGAAGGCTGTGCACAATTGTTGACTGTTCGTTCAGGTAGCTTCCTTCTGCCAGACATGCTTGTGACATTATTCCTGTGAATTAAAGTACTTTCTATCTCTTCAATTTACATAATTGGGGATCATGAATGAGTTTTGTGTCCACCACCCCTTCTATTTTCTCAGTGCCTCTTGGCCTTTCATGTCTCTTCTGCACTGCGTCAGTGCCTCCTGGCAAATTCTGTCTATGTCTGTCTCTCAGATAGAGCCAAGTGTGTGTCTGGCCTTGAGAAATAATCATAAATTTTGTTCTGTCAGGAGGAGAGGCCAGGACAATCCAGTTTAGATTTGAACCTGTAGTTCAAGGTGTTTTAGGGATTTCATATCACTTAACCCATACCCTCTAGGCATCACTTGTGTCTGACATGTAGATCAGACTGGAGGAATAAGAGGAATGGATTCCTCAGTGCACCAAAAGAAGGTTTTGAAGCAAACCTGTGTCTTTAAAGAGAGTGCCTTCTAATAAATGTTATCTGCAGAGAAATACACCAGCCCCTGCATAAGTAGTTAATGTTACTGCTTCAGTGTTGGCTCATAAAACAACTTTATCGCCTCTGTGACGATAATGATTAACAAGCTGATTTACAAGGCTGGAGTCACAAAGCCATTGGGCAAATTTAGCTTGTCTCACAGTGGCAGGAACACAGAACCTGAGTTTTACAGTGTTTTTACCACTTTACCCGGAATACTTAACTCTGGTGGCCAGGCTCTTAAGCAGAGCAGTAGCAGCAGGTTCTCCTTTATGAGGATAATAACCAAGGTTTCCTCCAGTGCTTCTGATACGTGAGGAAACTGCAGGTTTCGATCTGAGGATTCAGGAGTGCTGGGGACGTTTCGCGAGTTCCCGTCTCAGTGTTTATTCCCTGATCACTTAGCCACAGTGAAGTGACAGTGTTCCCAGACACACTTTTACATGATGCCTCTGCTTGACTGCCCCTTGTGCCCGAGCTGGCAGAATATCTACCCAGAGATGTGCATAGATTTATCCTCCTACTCTTAGATTCTGGATAGCTTCTGTTAAAATATCCTTCATCTGTTGATTCTCCATTATCTTGGATCTTAATAAAGGATTTTTTTGTTTAGACTGTGTTAGATTTTACTTTTATTATCATATGGTAGGAATTACTCAGAGTAGCAAATTTAATTTAAAACTTATTTTAATCCAGAAACACTTTATGTGGTTGTAATATACCATGACACTGTTGAGAATCTGGACTTCTTAACCTTGGCAGCTTCTCACATTGAGCAGAACAGTGTATCTGAAAGCTCAGCAAGCTGTATGCCCTTTACTGTCTGTTCTGACAGTCCTAATGTAGGTGATCAAAGGTATTTACGATCTCCATGCTATGTAAACATCTACTACACTTTTAGAAGTTGGTAAAAATGCACAGACAGGGTAGGAGTTTTGATGACTCTCACTTAAATTTACAGCATAGACTCCTGCAGGGATGGAGGTCTTACTCAGTATCTTTTGCTTCTTAGCTAGCATTGCTGACAGAAACCCTGCCCTCAAAACAAACACTCACTGCTCTCAGAAATGTCTGAAAACTGTGCTGCTTTTTCTTTCCTGTCCAGAAAGTTCATCACATCTAATAGACCTCAGTACTGATTTATGTGGCCATAATGCAAAGTTCGAGTATATCTGTGGTCCTGATCTAATAGGTGGGTGGAAGGCTATTGGAGGTGTTACTTGAAGCAATAGTGGATTACAGCTAACTCATTTGTCCTTCTGTTTCTACACATTTCTCCCCTAGTTCCCCCTAAAGTTGTTGGGATATTACATCTTTGGAAACGACCCAGTCTGAGTTTGGAGGGGTCTTCCATGCTTGCCTTGTCCCGTCAATATTTGATTGCTTTTCAGTTAGTCCCAGGCAGAGGCTTCTGTAATGTCTTTCCTAATTTTTTCTAATTCCGGAACTGGAACAAGCTCTAATTCTGTAATAGGGTTTTTTCATGCCTAGTTTTTGGTCTTGCTCTGTTTCCCAAACAAAATTATTATAATTCATGAGTTTAGGTTACCATCTCTCTGGGTTAAAACTCTAAACAGACTTGAGAAGTTCTGCCCCTGTTCCCTTGGCCACTTTTCTAGTTTGGTTTTTAAAATGAAAACATATATTGCAACACCATGTTCACTACACTGCTCTCCCATGGGACTGGTTTGTGCAACCCTCCTTCATGCTGGTAAGTAGGTTCTCATACAAGGAGTCTTTGTTGACTGAAAAGGTAAGACAAGGTGACTTGATTTCTCTGCTGTGTGTAATGGGGGCTGGGGGTTTGTGCTGCATAGTGGCAAGGCTGGGGCTGGGCAGTGGGGCCTTCAGAGGTGGACTTCTGCCAGCACTGTGCTCAGCCCAGAGAGCTGGGATGAGGGTCAGGACAGAGCTGTAACTCAGCCTGTGTCAAAGATGAGGGGACTGCCACTCCTCCAGTGCAGGGCGGTGCTGTGGGCTCAGAAATGCGTTGTGAAGGTCGGACACGGGGACACCGGTCAGAGGCCCCTGGGCAACACCTGCTGCTTTTGAAAGTTGTTTGTGAACAACAGCCCTGTTGTGCACATAGTGGGCCACTGAGGAGGATTTCTCTGGCTTGGAGGATGCTCTTGTCTATGGCCTTTGCAGTTCTTGTTCTCTGGGGAGAGCCGGCTGCCCATTTGTTTGTGAAAACATCACCTTGATAGAGCAAGGGAACTATGAGTAACTTCCAGTCTTTGAATAGAAATCAGGAAACCTCTGGGGGCCAGCAGCCCTCCTGACACATAGTTAAACTTTGACTGATCACACATTGCCCTCCTAATGATATTAATGTGATGTATCCAAAGGGACTTCAACTTGCACCATAGCCACCGCTGCCTTTTATCTTCTGTCTTCCTGGTGAATCAGGAAACACATAACCCACTGTGTGTGTCGTGTCTTCCCACTGCACAAGACTCTCGCAGCCTTTGCCAGCATTGGTTTGTCTGCTGATGTTTGGCAGTCCCTGTATTTCCCCCTCACCTCACTCTGAGCAATCGTTTCTTCAGAATTATACTGCTCCCCAACTGAACAGTAGCACAAAGATATACCAAGAAGAAAGTTTGGTTTACTTTATTCATAGCTTTGACTTGTATGAGAAACCTCTGTTTCAGAAATCACCTAAAATAATTGTGCCACCACCCTTTCAGCGCGTGTTCAGATACTGTGTACCCCTTTTGTTTCACTCGTTGCTGCAGACAAGTCTCTGCCTTCCCCTCTTGCTTTCCAGTACAACTTGCTTTCCCAAGTCAGGTGCTGGAGGCTGGGCAGTGGGGCAGGTAGCTGCTCCTGCTGGATTTCCTGGTTTCTCCTCTCCCTTCCCTGGCAGCCGTGGCGCCTGCAGCCAAACTCTGGCCAGAGGGATGCTCTCTGCGGTGCGGGCAGGGAGCCTGTATGGGAGGCTCCTCCAAAACACAGCTTGTCCCATTTCAGGTGAGAGATACGTGGCAGTTACTGTAAAAAGCAATGTTTGCTTTGTTGGTTTAAACTGTAAGTGCTTTGAGGGCAGGGCCTGGCTTTTATGTATGTACATGTGGGTGTGTATTTTTATACAGTTCTTAATGTGACACACACAGGAGCTGCTGTGTGCAAAGCCATGGCTTTCTGTCTTGTGGAAGCTTAGAGAAATGCTTTTCCTGATCCAGAGAGATGAGCAGTGATTCTGGTCTGAGCACTGGGACTATTCAGAGACACAACTTGCTTTGGACCTCTGGACACAACTGTTTTCCTTCTGTTGTCACCAAGTAGTGTACCCCAGTATATTATGGGTGCAGCAGTGATAAGCATGGCTCTGTGTTCACAATGACGTTGGGATGGATTCCTTGACCAGTTAAGGAAGAAAAAGCTGCATTGTACCCTCTGTCAATTGCTGACTGGGATGCCATCATTAATCACCTCTCACCCATAGTTTTGACCATTTAAACAATTGCTTGCTCTGCAAAGAGTTTGGATTAGAAAACAGACCTTGCTCTTTATGTGCGCTGTAGGTAGAAGACAATCTGAACTCAGCAAAATTTTGTTTTAAGCTTGATGCTTTTTTCTTTTTAAGAGACAGGAATATATTTTTAAGCCTTTGCCAGGTGTATGCTGAGACATCCCCTATGTTAAAGGGATAAGTCAAGGGTGAAAATTTTGGTTTCTGTTCCTTTGCCATACTCTTAACTTAGTTTTGTGCTAAATTGCTACACTTCTGAAATGTCCTGTACTTTTCTGCAGCTTGTAGTGTGTGATTTCACAGTTTGTCTGTTTTGTAAACTTATTTTGTAAACGGAAATGTTCTTAGGAAAGGTTCAGGTCAAAGCTTAGGAGTGACTCCAGCAGTGAGAACAGACCTGTGCTGGATTAGACTGCATGGGGGCTGTGAAGTCTTCATCACTGAAAGGCTTTAGGAACAGATACAGCTGTAAAGAGTGATATAAATATTAGTGGCTCTGCCAAGACAGCCTCTTGAGGTCTTTCTTTTCCTCCCATAATTTCCATGATAATCTGGATAATGCATTACATTTGACTATTGCACTTCTATTCTTTAGTCAGTTATGTTTCCTTGAAACTCAAAATCAGATTCTAGCATCAGCTGGTAGAACATCCTGGGACTCTTCGATCATGCTTCTGGGATGTCTAAACTGACTGACTCTGGACCTCTGGCTGTCACAGGGGAAGTTTTGATACCTTTGATTACATGTTCTGTGCTCCTTCTCCCAAGCCATAAAACACTCACTGCAGAACTGTTACCACAAAACAGCGAGTAGACAGCGAGTAGACTTGGGACAGCAAGTAGAAGTCTTCCTTTCTGCTTGCCTAACATAAATGGAGATGAGGATTTTATTTTTATTAGCTACAAACAAGAATGAGAGAAGGCTGCAAGGAAAAATCATTCTGTGCACAGAGCCTTGAGGTCTCTGATGAAACAAAATAACACAAAATTTACAGATGCTAAAACCAGTGATAACATCGATTTGATGCTGCATTTTGTCTTCCTTCTATAATACAGTAAAATGGCCTGTAATTCACATTGCAAAATTGGCATGCATGGCTCTTTGAAGATAACATCTTCCTTGTATGTCTGCACTGGCCAGAGTAACAAGCCCACCCAGTACAGTGCTACAACAAGCCATACAAATAAATAAATAAAGAGGGACAAATAACACCACCTCCTCAGGGCAGCCACCCACTCGATGTGTCTTGCTTAGGTTGTGAACTCTTCAGCACAGGAAAGCTTTTGTTCCTTGTACAGTCTTAAATTCCCCCTCAGTGCTTAGGAAGGTAATAGATTATGATAATTGTGTTTATTACGTTATATAAAATGTTACTTCAATTCGGAGATTTAACTTTTAAATCATTGCTGACAGTGACATTAGTTCAGATTTGGAGAGTTTGCTTGCAGTGTGTCTTTAGCTTGGCATTTTAAGCTGAGCACTTGTGGCCTGAGGTGGCTACTATAGCATGAAAATTCTCGGGAAAATTTGTATGCATGGTGGTTTATTTATTATCTTTGTATGTGTATTTCATCTGTTAGTGCCTAAGTGGGTTTTTGGAGGGTAATTGTAGCCTTGTCACTAGCTGGGTGGCTTCACTGTTTCTTTCCTTCTGTTTATTGAATATCGTCAACTTCCGTGTCTTTCCCCTACTCCCAGCTTGTTTGGCTTTAAGACCCTCTGTAACCGTGGAGTCTGCAAGCAAAATATTTCTTCCTTCAAAATGAAAAACGAACCCCAGCCTAGGGGAGCTAAATTAGCTTCTGACCATCTGTTAGAAGGTTAGCAGTATCACTACCTTGAACTATGGCTTCATTTTCATATTTCATGCACCAGCTTCTCTGCATTGTTTATATTGTGGTTGAAGGGGATCTTCCTAGACCAGGATGCAATAGGAACGTCATTTTTCCTCTGACATGAGCAGATGTCCTATCTGCAGTAGTAGCAATAACATTGCTGCTTCCTGTTGTTGCAGGTGGTGTTAGCAGGCTGGAGCTGAAGGCAAAGAAGGGGCACATTTCAGCCCATGCCATTCCATGCCATCAACACCAGCACTCCCCATGCACCTCCTTTTCCAAGTGTACTTGTTAGTAGTGGCTTTCTTGGCTGGTGGGCAGGAAGTTGCCCTGGAACACAAATTTATTTCCTTACTACCTGGCGTTTGCTTCCAGACTCTCTGTTGTTCTTCTCTGCCTTGATGTCTCTGCTTTCTCTAGATTTGTTTACACTAAACCCAAATTACAAGTGGTGTGTTACCATATTTAGGGAAGGGGTGCCTGAACTGAGTCTGACACTCTTTTAAGTGTAAAACTCTGCACTCTTGGGTTTCAGGGCACAGCCCTGTGCAAGTCTTCAGTCAGCAATCACTGCATTGTTTTTCCTTTTAACAGGAGGTTGCTATCAAGTCCCATGGCACATTTCTATCACTAATCTGGCAAGCTGCCATTCAGACCACAGGAAACCCAGGAGAGAAGAATATACACTTGGAGCCTTATTCCATCTTCTTTATTCCCTACAGCAGCAGAATTCCTTAAAGTCTCTAGAAGTTTGATCTGAATGGAAAGTATTTTGCCTGAATAGCACCCCTTATTGAGGCATTGTCTCCAAGTCACAAATTTAGATGAGTGTTGTGGTTTAATGTATATGGCTTGGCCATTTTTTTCCACACCAACACAAGGAGTGCTAATCACTTCTAATGGTCTAGCAGGATTCTTTGGGACTTCTTGATTTGAGAGCTGGACACTAAAGGGGGAAAAAACCCCACTTCCTCTTCAAGACTTTAGCTAAGAAGTTATTCATTTTGGCAAGGACCAGAACATTATATTTGAATGGTTTTCAATGGGAAACACAGTCCTACTAAAGGACTAAAGCCAGGACTCTGTTCACAAAATACATGCGAAAAACTTATACTTTGGAGGAAAAGAAACAAAGACAAAACTGCAGTATGTGCATAAAAAGTAAAAAGAAGTGAAAATTGTAAGGCAGTATTCGTAGCTGTCAGAGATAATGTGGAAGCCTTAAACTCTTTTCCTATTTACTTCTTTGTGCCTTATTGTATGAATGCATTGTTGTACTTAAAATGACTACTAATATTTTATATTATTGCCATGTAGAGACTTACAAAGAGATAGTAAGTTGCTTTTCATGTTCAGATCATTGTTGGTTCATTGACTACTATTATCACTTGTGTTTTCCTGGAGCTATAATTGTTGAGAAGTAACTTTCGTATTGTTTTAACCAACAGCACGTAGCTGTATTTCTGTAGTAATAAATATTGTCTCAGTCCTTCAGGGCATTCTGATCATTTCTGGGGGTTCAGTCAATATTGTCTTCTCATTCCAGGTTATTGAAGGAAAGCTGGCTCCTTTCTTGGGGAAGGTGATCAAATTTGCCACCTCTCATGTGTACAACTGCAGCCTTTGTAGCCAGAAGGGTTTCATCTGTGAGATTTGCAACAATGGAGAAATCCTTTACCCTTTTGAGGACATTTCTACAAGCAGGTACTCCAATGTGGTAATGTTAGTCATGCATTTGATTTGAGTGTTAAAGCCTTGAGGATTCTCAGCCTCGTGACCTTTTATTTAAATAATTAGGGACTAGATTCCACTAGTGCACGTTTCTGGGCATGTACAATTGATCACTGCTCCAGGGAGGCCACCATGAGCAAATGTGGAAACAAATGAGAAGTGCTACTTCCCAAAGCCCTGTAAGTCTCAGAATAGCTGTTCAAAAAGGGAAGAGTCCCCAGTATCATCACACAGTGTGATTTATCCAAAGCTCTTCTGAGTTTGCAAAGTATCCTGAAAAGCCAAATGACTTCTCTGGAGTAATCACAGACATCTTTCTGTTCTCTGGTGTCACTGGTCCCATAATGTACTGGGATCATCCATTATAAAACAGTGACCATCTATTCTGAAGTGTGTTTTCCATGAAATGTTATGGCTAGTGCTCTGCTCTCTGTCTTATTCCTCTGTGCCTGTGTATGCAAGTTTTTTTAATGACATTGCTCTTCTCAGGTGGCTGCAAAGTAAGTATAAGTGTATGCCAGTTCTAAACTAAACAAAAGAAACTTTATTTCACATCATGTAGAGTACTGGATGCCAGGTCAGGGACAGGAGTCACATGGAAGACCTAGAAGCAAAATGGAGGAAAGCAAAGCAGACTTGGCAACACAGCAGTGTTACTACTCTTTTTCAGTAGTGTCTTGGATTTTGAATAAAGGATATACTGTCTTTCTGTTAAGGATGGAAAAAAAAATATATCTGACAGCACAACATTCCTCCACAGATAAGTATTTTTTTGGCTGTTTCAAATACAGTCATTGTAATTTGTTCTCCAAATTGTTCATTTGAAAGGGGGGAAATAAATCAAGGACCCATCTTTGGAAACAATCAGGACCAGCCTGTTAAAAGGGTTTGTTAAGAATCTGGTTCCTTTGCGTACACATAGATGTTAAATTACAAGTAACCAAGGACTACTCTTACGGGATTTTCAGTTGGATCTGAGTTTCAAAGATTGTTTGCACATTGTTTTTCCAGAGTTTTATTCTAAAAAAATGTATTGACAAAGCAGTGGATAAAAGCTAAACAAGGTGTACAGCTGAGCTCTATAAACAATTTTTCAGAAAGAATATATCTAGGGTGCATTATGAGATAGGCTGAGTTAAAAAGAAAGACTAAGATGGCATGAAACAAAGATGTCTGTTGAGACTGCATAAAAGGCAATTGAAGATATTCCTGAAAGATTAATGAGAATGCGAAGGAACATTTGGGAAGGCAAGTTTACTTTAAAATTTGATTTGTCTAGGGGATTTTTGGTCACAAAAACATTATTGGGTGTATATTGTTTCCCCGCCCTTCAGCTGAGATCAGACATACCTTGCAATTACAGAGTTTAAAACCTTCTGGAATCAAATAGAATTTGTCAGCAGCTCAAGCCAACAGAAGCTGCTCTAGCTCCTGTTTTTATGTGAATTAGAAGCCAGAAGGGACTTTAGTTCATATTTCACAAATGTGAAGTTATGGTTGATGTCATGCCAAAGACAGTGGTCTTTGTTAATGGTTTTAATTAAAACACAATCAGCATGAGAGGTTCTCCAATATTTCTCTTTCTTATTTTGTCATTCTGCTTACTCCTTTTGTATTCCTTATAACTGAACCTTGTTTTTATCCCCAGCATTTTTTATTTCCCTTCCTAGTTAGTTTTCTCATCTCATTACTACATACGCACCTTATGTGGAACTAACCAGATTATTTCAGTTCTGTATTTTTGCTCTGGAGGCAAGTTATGCCAACAGAAGAGCTTATAAGCTTTACCATGCAGCTCCATCAGCTCCAAAGCAGTGAGGGAGAAGGCCAGGTGGAGGGGGTTTGTGTTTGTTTCCATCTCTTGAAGATGAGAGAGGTTTCTGAAGTAGGTGTACTGACTGCTACAAAGACAAGTGTAAGGTGAGGAGGCTAGTTAGAAATAGGGAGATGTACAGACTAACCTGTGGCAAATGGAATGGCAAGTCCTAAAAGGTTCATGTGAAGGCTTGCAATTACACCTGAAAATTCTGATGATGTGTTGTGCTTTCCTTGCCAGTTGTCATACAGAACTCTGAGTAAACAGCTCAGATTTGTGATTTAGTTGTACTATTCTGAGTCCACAGTGTACAGAGACAATTGACTGCAACTCCCTTTTCTCCATCCTGTATTTCTGGAATTGCTATCTACAGCAGAGTATTCATATTTTGTACACAATACTGGACTGTCAGGTACCCCATCTGAAGCTGGTGAGTTAAGGAGGAAAGAGCTGTTGAACTCTGAAGACCATGTTTTTCTTTTTGCATTTGAACAATGTTTGTTCACTTTTGAGCTATAAACTCTACCAGCAAACTGGGCTCTTAGGTTAGAAATATTCAAAAGTTGGTGCATGACATCTTTTGCAGACTTCAGCTCTTTGCTGCATGTTTGAAAAATGAAGCCTGCTTTTGTGTGTGTGTTTATGTATATATGTATGTCTGTGTTGAGCTGGCATTTGGTTTTTTGGCTACCTCCCTGATCTTTTTTGCTCTTTGGAGAGAAGAGTGACAACTGTCAGAGTGGTCATTACAATTCCAAGGTGGTTCTCAGTTGGCTGTTAACTTTCCATCCTCCTGGTCTCTTAGGTCAGCTTTGAGGTGAAGAGATTGTTTCTCTCCAAAATATTCTCAGCAGTTTCTGGCGCAGTGTTCAGCAGGAATTTATGAAGAATGGGTATTCTTTAGATAGATACAGCTGAGAGAAAAAGAGGGCCCCTCTTGAGGGTTGGGGTTTCTCTTTGGTCTGGTTATTTGCTTGAGAGTCATTTTTGTCAGTCCTTGGGCAAACAGAGTGAATACCTGGGTTATGCACTCCTCAGGGTTTGAATACACATATATTACATACCCTTCTCTCACTAATCAGTGTGACACATTCCTTTGTTGGCAAACGGTTCCAAAACAAACACAATCAGTTCACTTAATTAGCGGGTCTGTGGGCTGTGCTTGGCAGGCTCTTTACATCCTGCTCAACAATACAGCGCAACAGTTTGCTGCCTTGAATGTCAGGGTGGGCTCACAAAGTCATAAGCTTTCTAATGATATGTCCTTTCTCTGGCTTTTCTTGGGAGGTGACTGTTCTGCACAGATCGTAATGAAAGCTGTGATTCAGTAGTTGAACAATTTCTTAAAAATTGTCCCGTCCGTTTGATGCCTCTTCCAGTCAGTTTGATTCTTCTGTCCCTCATTTCCCTCTTTTCTCTCTTACCCGTGTTTATATAATACTTAATCAGGGTTCTTTCAAAATTTCACAATTTCACCATGTTTTTGAAGGCTGTTAAATCATGAGAACTATATTTAAAGCCTCTTGAATTAATTGCACATTTCATGAACCAAGTTTCCAGCTAATGTAAACTCTCACAGCTCTGCTTTTGCTGGAGCTCTGGCAACTTAAACCAACTGAGCATCTACCTCCTATTTTATTTCTTGGACTTAATTTGCCCCGGGCTTATATTTAGTGAGTAAACATATAAAATTATCATATTGTATCACTTATTTTATATTTACAAGTGTTGTGCAATGACTTTAAAATATCCTTGGCTGTAAATTGGCTTGTTAGAGCTATCCTTGCCTATTAGCAAGCAGGCACTTCCCCTCAAGTTGCTCTGATTCTGCTTGTTCTTCACTACTGTGGGGAAAAGTTTTTGTTTCTTTCTCCAAAAATTAAAAAAACCCCAACAACCAAACAACAGAAATGAAGTCTGTGTAGTGGCACTGCTGTTTATAGTAGTGGCTGTATTTGTTTTATAGCTTAGAACAATTTTTAACAATTTTTAAATCTTAAGGAATACAGAGAAAATTACCTTTGGAATGAGAATAGATTTCATTAAAACGTGTTTTCTGTCCCATCAGATAATTAAGCAATTATGGTTATGATTGTGATTACTTTCACAGGCAATTAAATGTATTGTGTTTTGCTGGTAAAGTTACTTGCTTGTTAAGAACAATTTAGTCCATTCCTTTCCTTTTATGTGCTGACTGTAGATGTATGTGAACCATGGAGAGTTGCTCTTTTGTGTTCATATGCATTTATCAAGGCTAAACTGTTTTCACTTTGCTAAGTTAATTTGTTCTGCTGATCAGTTAAGGCATGTAGACCTTTTAAGATACAAACCAGAAGACCCAAGTTTAAAATAGACGTGCCACAGAACAGGCTTGACTATATCAACCAGCTTGGATGCCTTCATAATCTTTGGCCACCATCCTGATAAGACCTGTGAATGTACTTTGCACATAGTGACAAGTCTTACTAAAGGCTCTGGGGCTGTGCATGCCGAAGTTTTTGCAAGATTACAGCTTACTGTGTTATGGATGCTGTGTCGCTGGGAAAATGCAACTTTGAGCATTTGGGAGAACGTTAAAGATAGATATTAGGTGGAGAGACTGAAATATGTAGTATACAGCATTTGCAGGAAATACCTTGGCACAGGTCAAAGGCATCACTCAAAGTACATCATTTTCCCTCTTGCTTTGATTGCTTTGTCTTATGCTAGAAAGCCTTTCCCCAAGCCCAGCTCACCTGAGTTGTGCCAGTAGTTTAGTACCTCATTTTTGAAAGAGCTTAGCTTATCAGATGCTGATAGCTAGTTCAAAGCACTCTGAAGTGATCTGCTCAGCACTTCTTTGAGGAAATGTAGGCATCTCTTGGTAACTTAATTTCACCTGAATCTGTCAAAACTGATCAAAATCTTCTGGCCCAGATTGTCTTATTTTTGTTTGTGCAGGGTAGCACAGTAATATTATCTGGAATATGTAAAAAGAAAACAATCAAATATACCAGCTTTTTCATCGAGTATTGTCTTTTGCAACTGAATTAGCTTTAGAGGTCAGTTTTACTTGCCTCACATCAGAGTGGTTTTTAACTAGAATGTTCAGCCTAAAGGCAGATACTTAGTTCAAGTGGGAAGGTCTCTGCAGCATTGCCTTGTGCTCTTCCCTGCTGGCTGGACATGGCGACTATCTTGCTTACAGTTTCTGTTTTGCAGCTTCTTTGCTGTGCCTTCTTCCTCACTCTAGATATTTCCAACTTTCCAGTCAAGACCTTTTAATTCTTTCTCCTTCTTTCTCATGCAAGATAGACTTCTCTGTCTCCCAAATATGGTTTCTTGTAGCTTTTTAGCCCATTAAAGCCAACACTGTCAACTCTTAAGTGCTCAGAAATTCTAAGATTACCTTAGGAATTTGTTGTTTATATATTTACTGGGAGCCGCAGGATCCCATTGCTCCTGCTTGACCCTTCTGCCATGTCCAGTGCAGTATCTCAGCCTGTGCACACTCCTGTGGGAGGAGAGCAGGTGGTTAAATCAAGCTGTTCTTGTTCAGCCCTGACCCGTAGCAAGTTGTTCTGTGAGCACCCAAAATGAAGGCCTGCTTTGCCATTTCTCTGGATGTAACAACGGAAGAGTTGACACTGAAGGTCCCCTGCCCTGGAGCAGCACTGGTGGTTTTCCCTCCCCTCCAGTGAGCTTGCCACTTTTCCTCTCAGCTGTGAGGCTTTAATATCTTTGACCACTTTGCACATCTGTTGGATGCAGTTGACCGTGGCAGTGGGTGCTGGCATGACGGGATGATGGGCATGAGATGTCACAGATGGGTGAGCCGGGATAGGGGTTTATTCACTCATCTTCCCTACTGCCTGGAGTGCTTCTGCAGCATCTCAGTCTAGCCCATGCTGGGTAAAAGGGAACAGACCCTGGTCCAGCAGTTTTCATGCTGGGACACTGGGTGGTGTGTCCTTTGGCCATCCTGGAGTGGCATTACTAGAGAAGCAGGGGTGGTGTTCACGGACACCATGTCAGGCTGTGTTTAGACTGGTCCCTGCAGCTGCTCTGGAGGTGCGAGCCATGGGTCCTGTACTTGGGGAGTCCCATCAGTGCGGGCTGGTGGTCACTGTACACCCCTTGCTGGCTGCCCTCTGTAAGCAGCTCACCCCTCTGCGTTGGTTTCCCCAGCACATCAGCTGCTTTCTGTTGTTTCTGTACCCTCCGGGGCCTGCCCGGGACCCAGTCATGTAATTATAAATGAGGAGTGTCTTCAGGCTCTGCTGGCTTATCAAGGGTGACCCCCTTCTGATGAGCAGGTGTATGGAAGGGAAAACTGTGATTGTGCTTTGAATCATGACTGGTTCCCTGAACACTGAATTAATCGGCGAGAGTGAATTTCAGATATATAATAACTTGAGGGACTGGGTAGTGGACTCTTTTTCTTTTTTTCCGCTTCAGGGGAAAAGTTTTCAAAACCAACTCTGAAGTATTAACAGTTTTTAAGTACAGTATGTTAAAAAATCCTGAAGCCGTGTCTAGTAGAGACCACGTGTCTGTTGTACAAGGCATTACCTTAACAAGCTCCTTATAGGGGCAAATCAATGTCATACTAGTGCCAACTTTCTTCCATTCATTTACTGTGTGGGCATCCCTCCCTAGGCAGGCTCCTTGCATTGGTTCCTAAGCAACTGGAATAATATTGCTGCACGTGTGTGTCAGGCATTGATTGCCTTTGGGGCTTTTTTTGTGTTGTAAGTGAACACAGGCTAGTCCTTTTTCCTTTTCTTTGTGTTCTGCCAAAGGCTCAGAGTTTTGAAGGGCCTGTCCGTGATATTCACAGCTGAGCAATTCAGAAATACTTGCAGGCAGGCATATGTGTGTAGTGTGGGATGGTGATCATGCTGGAATCCCCAGGCAAGGCTTACTTCAGCTAGTGTGGTTTGCTCTTTGGAGTTTTTTAATAGCCAAATTACAGGTGATTTAGTGTTTTGGATGCTTGGTGAACGTTTAGCATCATCTAAGGAAAACATAATGAACAACCCCATTTAATCCTGCTTTTACTCTGCATGGTGAGAAAGAAGAAACTGAAGAGTTAGTCAGTGAAGGGTTCGGCCCCAAATCAAATCCTTGCTGAAATTCATTTCAAGGGATTACTCACTTGACCAAATGTGTGCGAAGTCTAGCACAAAGGAAGTGAGTTTTTTAAATGAAAAAATGAAAGCTAATATATAAAATTACAAAAGAAAGGGTGGTGGGTGAATTTGGCACTGCAGTGAGACAGGGGAGCTATTTGCCCTTCTGAGGTCTGCTAGGAGCCCCTGGCTGACCTTGAGCAAGCCAGTTCACCTCTTGCTTCCCATTGTGAGGTGGGAATGGTGGTATATCTCGTACAGGCAGTTAGGTACAGCCCGTGTGCATGGGACTGAAGGTATCCTAATAAACCTTGTTGGTTCCAGCAGCTTCATCCCAACACAGTCCCACTGATAAGTCTGTCAACCAGCAAGGTTCCTAGGAGACAAAACCCCTGTCTTTCAGATGACATCCTGGGCCACCTGTTGATCATCCCTGCTTTATTTTGTCTGTTTAAGGTGAAAGGTCTTTGAGGCCTCTTTGTGTTGTACCCACCACTTCGGGCACCTGATCCTGCTCAGGGGCACTTAAAGGTGGTGCAGTACAGAGGAGAAATATGAGCATTATCAATTTGTTGTGGAGCATCTAGAATTACTTGAGCCATAATCCTGTGAAAAATAGGTGGGAAGCATGAAAAGAACATGCCAGAATTTACAATTTACTAAATATTGATATGTTTCAAATGCCCAGACTTAATGGGAGATACTAACATTGGCATTTCCTCAGCATACAAGGAATGATTATATGCTTTTAATGTAGAAAGGCTTTTCTTTTGTAAGTAGTAATGATAATAATAAGAGCATTATAATGCCTGTCTGGCTGTGGAGAGCTTTGCCCTTTCTCTTACGCTTTCCAGTGCAATAGAAGTTATTTAGAGGATTGAATAATTCTCTGCATTTTTTTTTTTACTCCGCACAAGTAAAACATCCTTAAAACATAAAACACCCCCTAAAGTCTCAACAGAAATTGAGTTAGGTCGGGAAAGAGGGGAAAAAAAAGAGAAAACACCAAAATAGAGAGGAAGCTATTTCAGCTGCCTCCTTAGAAGACTGCAAGTCTGTGTGAAAACAACAGGCAATGTTCACTAGGTCTTCAAATACTGTTTGAAAAATAGCAAGATGCTATTAATGTGCAGTGTCACAATATCATTCATTTAAGAAGGAAACATGAAAGGCCTGAATGGCTATGGGCTCATCAGCGTATTATCAGTGGTGAATAGCATTCTCACAAAGGATGTAGGGACTTTTTGGCCTCTAGACAAAGAATAAGTCAGGATTCAGAAACAGCACCTGAATTGCGAATTACCTATGACAACAACAAGGGTTAAGGGAAAGATAAGTAAGTGTAGTGAACTATTAAGTGAGCCTTTTATAGGCTACAAAATGTGTTTGATTTCTCCAGAAAAGTAAACTAATTTTAATATAATGAGGCATGAAAACAACAAAAAACCCCATGAAATTCACAGGTGGAGATAAAATTAGATCTCAAGATTAGCTAGGAAGCAATCTGTTTGTAATATTCTAAAAAGGAATACAATGTTGGTGCAGTTTTTGGTATCACTGGAGAATTTCTCACAGTGAGACTAGACATGATCAATCAGTCAGCATTCCAGGGGCAGTTAAGACTGACTGTATTTGATAGGAGGAAAAATAAAGCTGTGTAGGTGGCTTGGAGTTGTATAGCTCCACCACTTCAAAAGGAGTAACTTGCCAGTTGGCACAAACGCAGAGCAAGATCAGCATTGCCCCCCTGCCGTGGTGACTTTCTTTGTCAGTGAGGGGGACATAAGCATGCAGTGAAGGCTGATATGGGTGTCCTCTCTACTTGTTCCTGTGGAGAACTAGAGGCAGCTTTGTTCTCCAACTCAGAGCACCCTTTCTGCAGACTGCTGCTTTGTTGTCATCTGCACCCCTTGGTTGGGCTCAATCTTCACCAGAGAAGGCAGAAAATAGGTCTTCAGAGCAGAAGTCAGGGGTGGGGGCACCAGAATGGACCGACGATGGCAGCAGTGGGTGCCAGAGCAGTGACTGTGAGATCAGGGCTGGCTGTTTGCTCTGCGCTCTGCTTGGTGCCTGACAGTGTGGGGTCCTGGGCAGAGCTTCAGCTACTGCACCAGCTCCAATGAATAACAGTTCAGACAGTTTTTCTCTCTGTTTTGATTCTGAGTGATGGGAAAAAAGTTTGTTAATCTTTTCCACTGAGCTTATTTCTGAAAAATGAATTCATATTAATTTGAACACTATCAGTCTTTGCTCTGCTGATGGCCTTTGACTTGAGAGAGCAGGTGTGCTGGCTCCTCTCTCATCCTGCTCAATCCATTTCAGCAGCAATTTCTGATAGGTTTTGTCATTTCCATGCATGCTGTAGAGAAATATTGGGCTAGCATAGGGAGTGGCAATGCGAGAGCACAAAATTACACTCCTCATCAATCATTACCCTCTACCAACTTCCAGGGCACTGTAAACTGCTGACTAATAAGGGAGAATTAGCTTGATAAAATCACCATTAGTGTCAGTTCAGAGTGGTGTAAAGTTTTAAAGACACTGCTGTCTTCTGTCTCTTCTGTGCCCATTAGTGTGTCTGTTTGTGGAGATCCCAACCCAGCAAAGCATGTAAGCACACTTAATGGAAGGCAGATCAGTAATCCCAAAGAAATCACTGGGATATGAGTCCTAAGCATGTGTTCATGTGCTTCAGTGGATAAGGGCAATAACACACAGTCTCTGAGCATAGAAATTGTAAATACCTCTGTGTGAGCTGGTTTCTTGATTCAAAACCAGATTTAGGCTCTGTAGCTGGACTGAGAAATACAACAGTCAAGTTTTACTGCAAGAGAGCATGGAAGCCGGTAGATATACTGCTTTATACTTAGCCTCATTCACCTTCCTTTTCTTACTCGTATTTGAGTTTTACCAGTTTATGCTAGTTAGAAATGTGCCTCCTTAAATCTCTGCACAGCCTTCTCAAAGCTCTGCAGTTACTAAAATTTACGCCATGTTTGGACCCAATCATAAAACTTCAAGTGCAGCCAGACCAGGAACAGTTTTTTTAAAAGTTACAGGTGAGATGCAGCCAATACAACTAACAGGTTGTGGTAGCTTATGGACTTTTCTTAGTATTGTCAAACCACATGCCCAGTACTGCAGTTGGCCTTATGGCTTCTCACTTTTTGGGGTTTCTTCATGTTTTCAATTTTTCTTCACAGTCTTGAAGACAAGAACCTTATTTCTATGAAAAATAGATTCAAAACAAACCAACAAAAAACCCCACTAAAGTTATAACAATGGGCACTTGGATTCTCATATAGTCATTTGACTACAATAGCTACAAGAAAGGGAAAAAAAGTGCAAGGCATTTCAAGATGTCCTACAGAATCACCAAGGGTGACCAGCACCCCTTATTTGTGTTTCAGGATTGCTCTAAAGTTTGATGTTTTGTTGCTTTTATTATTTGATTATCCAACTGAAATCTAAGACTTTTTACCTCTGACAGTCCTCCTTTTACTTTTTCCGTTTGTTACAAAGCTGTAGCAACTTAACTTATTACTACAGATAGTTATTTGCATTGAAAGGCTGAGAATGTCCAACTCTTTAGTTGTAGCGCACTCAGGATCGCCAGATGTTTCATTGCTCAACAACTGTCTGCAGCTGGGGCTTGATCTGCTGTGACATTAAGTTCATTGCCTCACAGTGCCCCAAAAGTAAACCAGTCAGCTTATTTGAGCAGTTGATTTGTTTGAAGTCTTAATGTCACATTTGAGAACAGAATAGAACAGCTTTGAATGCCAGAAGCATAGCTCAATGTCTTGATCAGTTGATCAACATAGATCAATTGTGTTGATCTAGTTCAATCTCCCACAGGACACAGAGCAGACAATATCACCTACTTCTGTTTCATTTTTTACTTTGTGAAATGACAGCTTCTCCTGCTGTTGCAGTGGACTGTTCTTTAGTCTTTCCAGAATAACTGATCACTGGAGACTCAATGAGGATTATGTCATATCATGGCCGTTCCAAATCACAGAATCTGTTTCTGCAAATGCTAAAATCTACCTTATTGGAAAGTAATATTGTTACTCCTCATTTACAAACCAAAGCAAGACTTGTCTTTATAAAACAAAGTTGATGTCTTTTCAGTGATAGACCTGAACACTAGTTACTAAGAAGATAAGTTTTAATCCTTCTAAAAATGTGTCTGTGAAGTAGAAGTGCTGGGACAGATTCTCAGCAACTGCAAAATGGATGCAAGTCAACTTATTTTAGTGGTCCTGAGTAGCTTTACACCAGCAGAGGTGTGGGCATGCCAGTGTCTTTTACAATGCCACTCTTATGAAGCATAATGCTCTTTGAGCTCCCAGAATGGTTTCAAGGAATACCTACTGCCCACAGCCCATGTGAAGCCTGTTGCATGCTCCGGTCCTATTTTGTGTTTCAATTTTGACACTAATTTGTGTTTGCAGGTGTGAAAGCTGTGGTGCTGTCTTCCACTCTGAGTGCAAAGTGAAGGCTGTACCATGCCCCAGGTGTGTGCGTAAAGAATTGCAGAAGAAGCAGAAATCCTTCTGGAGGCAACTGAATATGGACGAGAATTTCGAAGAGTCTTGCAACATGTTTGAATTGTCGTATCAGAACACATGAGTTCCTTAAGGCAATGGCCAGCCTGAAGAGAATCCCTCTCCCAGCTGCCAGCTCAAGCAAATTCTCAGCTTAAGACAGGCAGAAATTTCTTTGAAAAATATTACCTGACCTTCTTCATCTCTGAATAAGAGCTGCCAAAGTGGCCATAAAGCCTTGTTGGCTTTGAAATACCAATGGCTAAACTGCACTGAAGTCCAGCCGTTAGCTCTCATACAAAATGTGGTTTACGTGAAATGCTTTAGGTCTAGCTAATTAAGTACCCAACTTTCTTTTCCACCTCTGGAGAAGACTTTATCTCAAAGCAGAAAATATTTGCTGCCATGACTGCATTATTTTTTATGTTGTTCATTTAGAATTGATGAATCATCTACTTATTTATGTGTATTATTTATTTATTAGTAGCCTTGGCAGGGGTTCTGGTGAGGTGTTGCACAGAACCCAATAGAGCAGGAACTATTTTAAATCCACTGTCTCCTTCTGATATGGGCATGTGGTTCCATTTCCTCATGTTTTCACACAACTATCTTAAATGATCAGTGCATTTACATTTTAGAGGATCTCCTTGCCAAGGAAAGAAAAGGATCTCCCATCAAACCTTGTTCGGGGTGCTTACAAACATAAGATGCAGAATAATTCCTTCAGTTATGTTTATATATTTATAACCACCCCAGTGAACTATTTCGTATTCAGATAAGCATGGGACTTGCTACTCTTTTTGTTCAGGCTGGGGATATCAGTTAAGCTGAAGCATGGGACTTGCTACTCTTTTTGTTCAGGCTGGGGATATCAGTTAAGCTCTGTCACTGAAGTCCATTGAGATTTATGCTGGTTACTCTTGATTTATGGGAGGCCGTGTCCTCGTCTGTAGTAATGTGATGTTGGTTCTCCTCCTTCCAGTCTGAAACTTTAAGGCATTTTAAGTGTTCACATTGGTTTTCTTTTTATTTCATGAAGTTTACTTTAAATGTTTTTCTAATCTGAACCTGTTAAACTGATAGTCAGGAAAGTGGTCTTGCCCATTTTAGTTAGAAAATACCTCCAAAATTGTGAAACACTAGTTTGCTGTTTTCATTTGTAACTTGTGTCCTGCATTCTCTTTGAGCTCCAAGGCATTTATAGTTCTGTAATGACTTCCGTGGTGGAGAGTGAAGTTCCTCGAGGTATGATTCTGCTCCACACACCTGGAACACAGGGAGGTATTAAACACAGTGAATTATTTTGCAGAGGAAAGTACATGATGGATTTAACTGGGGAGGTATGTGTCATTACTGGCAGTAAGTTTAATTCATGGCGAGTTCACCTCCAATGAGCAGATAGATTTTCTTCCCCCCATTTCACATTCCTAACTCTTTTTCACACCCTGCAGGGATATGTGTATTACATACGTATGAAAGCATACATACACACACACACACACACACACACACACACACACACACGTCTGTATACAGAAAACAAACATGGTTTCAGGAGAATAATGCCAGTTGCATGTGTATTTTTCCTCTCCTCTCACACAGGCTTGTGAAAATACGGAATACTGATTTTTGCTTCCTATATAATCTGCAGACTGTTGTATTCAAGGCAGAAAGCAGTTTTGATTGTCGAAGCATCTCACTAATTGCTGAAGTATTTTAAATAAAAAAACAGGATACATCATGCTTAAAAATTAAAATTCACATTAAAAGGTAAAATGCTACAATGAGTTGCCTTGTACTGGAATATAAGTGGTTACCTTTTCCAGCCTCCAGTCAAAGAAAAAGTAACTGAATCTGAGCTTTCTCAAATTTGAGTGCAACTACCATATATATAGAAGCATGTTTATATCTGTATACATTAGACAACCAGTGCCTTTCTTTTCCAGAAATCCTTCTTTCATCAGGATTCTTTAGAAGGAAGTGAGGGTTTTTCCATGCTCTTGGCAAAGTGCTGTAGGGATTCCCATGCTTAGTAAACCTGGTGAATCATGCACCTTTGTCACTAAAATTAATACTTCCCGTACACAGTGGTGTCTCTGTCTCAGCTCACTGTTCCTCATGTGAAATGAGTTGCTTTTGGCTATCACCCTTAAAGGTATAATGTTCCTTGCAAATCCATTCCCATGCAAAGAATTCCCTGTGTGTTCAGAAATGCAAACACTGGGGAAGTATTGTGGAATTAGTCAGGCAAACAGGAACTGCACTAGTACTGGCTGAATAAACAGAACGCTCCCATGTTGTTCAGCTTGTGTCACTACAATTACTCCTGTGGCAAAGCCAGTAGCTCTGAAAGTGTCAGAATCTGGCAGGTACTATTTTGAATTATCTGTAGACGTAATGTTAGGTCATTAAAGAAAAAATGGTGGTGTTTTTCATATCATCATGCTCTGGTATTTATGATACCTCACAGTGCTGGTTCATGTCCAGCTCAGTTTAGAGAAGGCTGCTTGAGTGCAGTCAAAAACCGAATGGAGTCAAGGGATCAAGGTTCAGGCATTGAAAACTATTATTTTGACAGATGTCCTATCTCCAAAGTACCAGTCATGTGGGTGGTTAGATATTGGAATTGAATTCTGGGATAACAACATAGACAGCATTGGAGTTGCTCTGGGTTTGTACAGGTATTACAGCACAGTTCCTTTGCTAACAGAGATTTACAGGATAAAACCAGTATGATGTTGGCAAAACTGCTGAAATTAGTCATGGGTCTGAAACCACTGCCATTACCAATAGCATAGAGCAAAAGCATGTTATGATAATCTGTCAGTGCCCAGAGCTTTATGTAAAAGGATCATGTTATTTGCTTTAAAACCCAATGTTGTTGTAAACCAGCTAGTTCCTAAATTGAACAGTCATTTCTACTTTGGAAAAGTGATACAGTTTCACAGTAGCTCTAGGAGCAGGCTCTAATGTGGAAGATGATGTCCACTCAGGGATGCCTAGCTCCTATCCAAAAATAGGTACTCCTTATGAAATGAGTAAGATAAAGTATTCTGTCACCAGTTTTTGTAAGCATAATGAAAGGCTTAATTCTGCCCTCAGTCGATTTTCTTGCAGGAGCCATCTGCATGCAGGAGCCTCAGCCTGGGGTTCTGCAGGTGGTTTGGGTTTCAGACAGCGCTGTACCTTTGCATGGTTGTCTGTGCTGTACTGACAGTGCTCCGTGCTGGTCCCCACTGCTACTCCCTGCTCATTCTGCAGCCCACAGCCTGCACGTGGCTCTGCTCTGCAGACTTCTGGTTGAGCATCAGCTGGTGAAGTTCCTGGGGTCTTTGCAGATTGCACGACTCTGCCCGCACCCCACCCCCACCCCAGGTGAAATTATGTATTAGTACTTCCAGTCTTGTCCTACCCACGCATGAAATAAATTTGAACAATGCCATTTCATTGTGAATCAAGAATAAAATATGCTGTTTGTCTTCTTCAAAGAGAAGATGCTTTCATAGCTGACTGAGGAGGAATTGATCTGTAATCCAGTTACTGCTTTTGCTTTGTACAGAACTTATCAGTGTAGAAATAGGATGCTTCACTGCAGTGGACTATAGCTTTACGCTCTACAGGTACTTATATTTGTTAGTCTGATATTATTTTAATCTAGGGCACTATAGAGATCCTTATTCAAGTCTTTTCCTCTTTAACCTGACCATCTACCTTTCCTTTAATGGGAAGATGGGCCTACCTAGGGGATGCAAACTGCAGCTCTTTTTTTATTATCAATCTATAAAAAGAGAAATTCGTATTTCTTGTGTAGGAATCCTCCTATTGCTTTTTTTTTTTTTTTTCTGTCTCATGCGGTGGAAAATGATGGGTTCATGATGTGACAAAACATCCTGACTGGTACATATCAATATGAGCTCATTGCTGGGATTGATAGGAATTGGCA
This sequence comes from Gymnorhina tibicen, assembly GCA_013399875.1. Classification (NCBI taxonomy): domain Eukaryota; kingdom Metazoa; phylum Chordata; class Aves; order Passeriformes; family Artamidae; genus Gymnorhina; species Gymnorhina tibicen. The sequence goes on along the minus strand of VXAZ01001305.1, from coordinate 3,379,990 downwards.
GGTGTGAGGGAAGATGCTTTTTGGTGAGGAACTTAAGTTTTTTACAGTACTCCACAGGCTCTGATGGCCCTGTTAGGAGTGAATCATCAGGGTATTTCTAGAGCTCCTCTTGTCAGTGCTTCTCTTATTATTAGGATAATGTGTGTATTATAATGCATTGATGATAATGTCCTGAAAGATTTTTAAAAAGAGCAGAGGATGTCTGTTTACAATGATATGGGGAAGCCACCCAGTTGAATTTTGCTTTTTATCAACAGAAGCCACCGAGTTTCCTAGGCTTCTCAAGGTCACTGCCTGGATTGGAGCTGACTGTTGATCTGTATAAAAGAAATTAATTGAATAATCATCACAATCTTCTCATTTTTTTTCTGCTGCTCAGCTGCAACCCAATCTCCCCTCTCTCTCCACTGTCTCTGTCCCTGTCCTTACTCACAGTACTGAGCCTATAGCCAGACTTGGAGCTTCATAGCTCATTGTGTAGCTTTCGAACCAGTTGAGTCCAATCATTCTCTCCTTCATAATTTGCCTTCCAATTTTCCCTTCCCAGTAGGAGTGCCTTACAGTACTGTATATTAGTGTCTCTCTTCCTGTTTTGGATTTCCTGATTGCATCTGCTGTTCGATTAACTTGTAGACTTAAACTGAAACTCTCTTGTGGCTGTGCCTGCTCTTTGCAGGGGCAGGTGAGTAATCAGTTTGCTTGTTCTGCCCTCATGAAGTGAGCTCTACAGGCTGCATGTACCAGCTCTGAAGACACCATGCTGTGTGGGAACTCCTCACTTTTGCTCATTCTGGTGCCTTAAATTTTGAGAAGTGAATAATTTTTTTAGAAATGCTCTGCCATGATGCAACATGTTTGGCATTGGAGCTTGAAACCCTTGCTCGTGACAGTTTCCATCTTGCTAGGAATGGTAACCATAAAATTTGTTTACTATCTATGCTCTGTGAGGGCATTATGAGAGAGAATAGCATGGAGATGGTATTGGTTCTTAGTAAGTGTATTTTTGAGACTCGCTGGGCTGCTTAGCCTGAGACTGCAGTTGTGCAAGACCTTCGGAAGCGGTGCATATAATAATGGCCATATAATAATGGCAAGTACAGGGAATTGAAACAGGGTCAGGTCACATGCAGTTTTGCTCCTCCTGGAACCCCTGGCCAGTCCACACCACATGGTCAGGGACTCCCATACAGCGCTCCCTGCTCACTTGCACAGCAGGGTCCAGTGCTGTGGGAGTGAAGACATTTCCTCAAAGCTCAATTTTAATGCAGCCTAGCTCCCTGAAGGCTGACCCAGTGAGGGTTTGGTCAGCCTTCCCTTAGAGAGAGGGTTAGCCCGTTAAAATTTTAGCATTATCTGCTAAAGTATGTGGCATGTGTCAGCCTGGGGCACATGTCTATAGTGACTGTGATCTTATAAGTCCATATTTGACACCAGTAGCAGGAATCCCATTTGAAAACAGCAGTGCTGTTACTGCATTTTAGCAGTACAGTGAGGAGACAGCCTGGATAATAATGTGCAAAGTCCTTCTTTACTTGAAAACCCTGGTGTGGCCATGATGGCTTGAGTCATATCTTAAAATGCCAATTTCACCCAAATTTCTTAGGGTGGCCATTAATCCAAATTGTAAAGATACCACTTGTAGTCAGCATCAGAGACATCTAGGTCTGGAGAGCTATCAGCTGTGTAGGACCAAAGTGTATTAGACTTTGTGCACAGGTGTCAGTGGCTCAATTATTTATTTATTCCTGTCTAATCCACATGTTAAACCAATATAAATCCTTGAATACACAGCATTGTTTGGTGGAAAAAGGATTTGTTTCATTTTTGCTTATGCACTTGTCTACCAAGTTCATTTTGCTTAAATTAAACTGTGCTTTCAGGCTGATTTTTAATCAATACCTGTGATACCAAGTTACCTTTTACCAGTCCCTGCTGTACTTAAGGTAAGCAAAAGTAAGAATTCATAAGCAAAACGTGTGTTTGACAGGTATTAAGTGATAAAGGCAGCTTCCAAATCAGCTTCAGTTGAGGCAGTTAAAAGCCAGGGAAAGTCAGGTGTGAGCAGCAGAGCACAGTCGCTGATGTGGTCCCTGGTAGCCTGGGCTTTCCTTCCTGCCAGAGCACCAACTCACCTGCACCACTTACAGTGAATTTTAGCATTGCTGGCAGTGCACCCCGAGTTTTTTGAATACCATTATGTGTGTGTGCTACTCTGTTAACTTATTTGCAACATCATTATGTGTGTTTTATTGTTCTTGTGTTTGCATTGTTGTTTTGGTTTTTTTACTTTTGACAAGGATTTTTTTTTTTAAATTATCTGCAACTACTGGTTAATAGTCTTAATTTATTACTGATGTGTAATGATGTTATAATTTAAATCCATTGTGTTGAATTGCTTGTTGACACTTGAGCAGGGTTTATTTGGGTTCACTTGTGACTGCATCAGAGCACCAGTCCCTCCTGTATAAAGGCAACTCTCAATAAACACTAAAAAAATGTTACTTGTCCTTTTTAATTTGCCTTCTGGTGGGTACTGTACCATGGGTAGGGCAAGCTTTGAAAGAGTGATAGTTTTCTTAAAAATGCTTCTCTGGTGCTTAAAGTCTTCCAAATCTAAGAAAATTTGATACTTACTGTTCCCGGATCTCAGCCAAGAGGGTCTCTGGAAGTACTCTTGATGTCTGCATCAGGCTCTGGGGGTTTGGATTCCCAGCTAAATCTCATGTTTTTGGAAAGCCACAAATTCCTGGATTTTTAATGGTGCTTCCAGGGGAGCTTACTGTGGCTTTGAGGCACCCTTGGATACAGAGCTCCTGGGAGGCTTGCAGGAGGCAGCTGCCTACTGTGTGGCTGCCGTGTGGACCTCTGCCAGAAGGGTCCAAGGTCAGGGCCTTGAATTTTAAGTAAGGGAGGTGTCTTCCAGGTGGACTGAGGCGACCACTGAGGGGACCACTGAGGGGCTGGAAGGGCAGGATTTTTCCCATGTTATAAGGGTTTTCACACCAATGGGTGTAGGAGCAGGCATGGTTCTTGCTCTTGGTTATTTCTTCCAGTGCACCATCTAAGGAGCTTCTGCAGCTCCTTGAATCTGGACTTGATGACTAAAGATTGCAGCACTGAGCTGTGGTAGAGCTCATGGGCCTAAACCCCCTACCTGGACTCCCCAGAGCATTCCATACGCAGCCCTATGCTCTGGCAGCTTTCAGAGAGAAGGATATATCCCCTCCTTCACTGTCTTCCTGCCCCTCCTCAGAAAGACCAGAAGTCCATCAGGAATGTCAATCCTCTCTCCTGCAGGAACCTTTGGACTTCATCCCTGTGATGAAATCAGCTGCAAGCAACGAGTCAATGTTTGTCGGGGACCACACAAGCTGCACAAGGAAACCTGGAGGTGCAAAACCTTCTCTTCATCTTTATTTGCTTTACAAGGTGAGCAAATTCAGTTATGACATTTCCTTCCCCTTTCACTGCCACCTCCCCTCCTCACTTCATCCTGTAAGAGATGGTGTGAAAAAGCATCCATGCAGAGCAGAGACCATGGGGTCTGTGGAGCCCTGGGAAGAGCATGCCACTCCAAGGTCTAGCTCTTCTTTTAAAGTCAGGACAATTAATTTTTAAAAAGCTACTCTTCTAGCTCTCAGACCAAAATTAACAATATTTGGGTTAATATGTGAAATTGACTGGTTTTCTGAAAGAATAGAGCTAGCATCCTCCTTTTCTTAGGGACTGAGGGGAACCTTCCGGGTCTGACGCTTACCATACCCTTTCAGTGAAAGCACGCTGAGGGCAAATGAAAATATTCTGGGAGTGTGTGTACATAGCTCTGGACTGTCTTGTTAAAAGAGTTCTTGTTTAACTAAATACTCTCCAAAATAGTGGTCCCATCTAGAGGCCTGAGTATTACCACTATGAGAAGGTGGTGAAAAGCATCTCAGATAATCAAGTGTCACAGTTAAAACCAGACAAAGTCTCCAAGGCAAGCAGGAGTAAATTCCATCCATTTTAAGTGTAGACAAATATGAAACTTGGCATTGAAGCTGTAAACATGCTAAAAAAAAGACAGTCCATTGTTTATAGTAAGTGACTTCCAATTTTCTATGATTTAGTTCAAGGCATTAGCATTCATTTAGATATTAAAAATGAAGTTGTAAGGCTCATCTGCAAAGCAAGACAAGTCAGGTAAGAGCTTGTGTTAAGGGCTGAACTTTCATTGACTTGAAAGTTCTCAGGTGTTTATCATGTAGGTGCAATACGATGCATTTAGAGGTAAATAAGAAGGAATTATTGGTAAAGTTAGGTACTGTTTAAAAATAAGAAAGTGCAAATTACTGAATCAGTGTAAGAAAGTAATAGACGTAATCAGCATGCATGGAGCAGTTCAGTCCAAAGTGCTTTCCTAGCATTTAAGATTATAAATTAATCTCATTTCTGACTGACACTGCAGGCAAATACCTGAAGTGCAGCAACAAAGTCATGAAACACAAGGAGTGTGCAGTTTTGGGCACCACAGTATAAGAAAGACATTAGGCTATTTAGAGAGCATCCAAAGGGGGGCAACAAAGATAGTGAAGGACCTTGAGGGGAAGCCATATGATGAGTGGCCAACGTCACTTGGTCTGTTCAGCCTGGAGAAGAGGACACTGAGGGGAGACCTCATTGCAGTTACAACTTCCTCATGAGGGGAAGAGGAGGGGCAGGCACTGATCTCTTCTGTGTGGTGACCAGTGACAGGACCCGAGGGAATGGCCTGAAGCTGTGTCAGGGCAGGTTTAGGTTGGATATTAGGGAAAGGTTGTTCACCCAGAGGTTGGCTGGGCACCAGAACAGGCTCCCCAGGGGAAGTGGTCCCAGAACCACGCCTGACAGAGCTCAAGAAGCGTTTGGACAATGCTCTCAGGCACATGGTGTAACTCCTGGGGATGGTGCTGTGCAGGGCCAGCAGTTCGACTCCCTAATTCTTGTGGGTCCCTTCTAACTCAGCTTATTCTGTGATTCTGTCTCTTCCCCAATTTGTACCTTCCCCTGCACTGATTTCTGTGAGCAGGGGTACAAATGCCCATGAAAGCAAGGCTAGGGTGGAAAACAGATCCCAGCACCATCCTGTCGTCAGGCATTGTCATGCAATGGCTTGTGACACTGGTGGATAATTTGTTGTGCATATATTGCAAAATCTCCTGTTCTGGCTTGGACTCTGCACTTCTGAAGGACACTTGTTTCTGATTTAACAGACAGCATGTTCGATCCTTTAAACAGATCCAAGATGTGCTGGCTCCAATGAAAGCTGCAGTTTGTCAAAGAACCAGAGCTGGGCTCTCAGTGTTTAAAGACAGGAGCTGTAGCAGTGTATAAAATTTGCATCTAGCACAGAGTTAACCCTCGGTGATAATAGGTAAAAGAGGGCAAAAGCATAATAAAATACAGGTCTCTACTGTAGGTATTTACACAGTATCGACATTGTTAGCTGTGCTTAGAGATTTATGTCAAGTGTTAACTGTGCTGTCATAAAACAATAAAGTACTTCTGTGAAGGGCTTAAGGCAAAGGGGAGGCAGAGAAGTCTCACTATATAAGGCCCTCCTCCTGCATCTGTGGTAATCCATGGGAATGTTTCCATAGCTGTCGGCAGGAGTTGTGTGGAGGCCTGCTAAGGGAGGGCAAGCAGAAGCACATTTCCTATGTTTAGAGCAGGTAACTAATGATTTTGTCTCGGGGAGGATATTGGCACCATCAAATTCTAGGAGCTAACACAGCTGATAAGTCCACTTTGCAATAAGTGGAGAGAGATTAGGGTTCCCTCCTGGCAGCAGGGATGTTCTTTGGTGTTTCATAGAAATGCTGACAAGGACCCATAAAATCTGAGAGATTACAATAAGAGAATTGCTGTGCTCCAGGTGGCCATGAGGTGAAAAGGGCAAGAGTCCAGTGTCACAGGGTTTCTACACAGTGTACCCTGGACTCTGCACACTTCCAGCTCTAGGTTGTTGCAATTCTGCTGCTCACACTGGGCTCACAGTAGGCTTCCCCTCAGCATTTTGGCTGCAGGACCAGACTTCTCAGCTGAGCTCAGTGTTTATATGTAGTGGACCAAACTGAAACGCCAGTCCCAATCAGTCAGAGCACCAGGCAGTTTAGATCAAGGCACGGTGCCTGCCTGTCCAGGCGTCTGTAGCTCCAGTTTCTAACTCCTGCTCGTTGTGTCTGCGCTTCATGAGGTTATGCCAAGATTTCTTTCCAAGCCATGCCGAACCATGGGACTCACTAGAAAAGTACTGCTCTTCCACTAGAGATGGTTCCTATGTAGTTGTTCCTTGTTTAGATGCCACTATATGGAAAGGTGTTTTCTTGCTTCTTTCCAGATGCAGGAGGTAATTATTTTTCATCAAAACATTTAGTAGAAGTCTCCCCCACCACAGCAGTCTCACAGCTGTCCTGAGAGGGGTAGGAGAACTACCTGCTTCCTGACCCTGCTCTGGACAATGCTTCTCAAATGTCAGTCAGCTTCAAATAAGAGAAGCATCTCTATCAAGAAGACATTTCAGAGCCCTTCATAAACTTGAGTGTTGCTGCCAGCCTGGCTTGCTTTGCTTTCACTGTCAGGAACCAGAGTGCTCCACACCTGCTGATCTTCACTGTTCTTGGAGGGAGCTGATAGGAGCTGTTTGGAAAACAGATAGGTAGGTGTTGAGTGCTTCAGCATCTGACCCCGTGTCTGTCAACTGTCTGAATTCATTTTGAGCTAAGGCAACTAGATGAGCCTTCCATACTTCTTTCTCAAAAGCATTGTCCATGCCATTTCCTGTCCCAGATTTTATCTTAAAAGCTAATGAATAGAGCTGAAATCTGTCCCTCACTTGTCAGATACAACACCTTCCAAACTCCAGGGCTAACTTCATACCGGGACAGCTTTCAAAGTCTGTGAGCTCACTCCTCCCATATTTCAGTGTGAGACTGAGTCCCTCCTGCGTCCTGGGTGGTGTCACAGTGGCAATGAACAGCTTCAGTCCCATGACACCTGTTGTCCCTTTCATCCCTCCAGTCCTCAGCTTTGCTGGTGCTGGAGATGTGGCCCAGATTCATTCCCCTACTCCCAACAGCACCACAGGCTCCTACTCCACAGGACCACCACCTACCCCAGCAGAGTGCACCTACCCTGTCCTTGCATCCCACTGTCCTGGTGCAAAATACAGACATGTTAGGCTGTTTGGAAAGAGGTGAGCAGTCTCCCATGTGTACCCAGAGCAGAGTGCCCCAGCACCAGCATCTTCTTGGCTTTGTGTGTGACCTTTTCCCATGAATATCTCAGTGGTGTCCTCATCACATGAGTTCTTCAGCCTCTGGCACGGTGGGACAGCCTGGGAGATTGAGATGACCCTTTTAGACTGCACATCTCTTGCTCTGCATAGTCACACGTTAAAATGACTCGCTTTACCCTTCCATGCAGGAATACGGGGGGGGGGCCCTTGGAGCAAGCTGCCTGGGACGGGCAGGGACGTGCCCGCGGGAGAGACGCGGAGCAGAGTGTGTTTCTCGCTCCTCACGCTTTTCTTTTTTTATCGACCCGCCTCAGTGATTGGAAAGGACCCATGTCCCGTGTTCCACCCCCACCCCCCCGCCCGGCCCCCTCTTCTTCCCCAGCCGCACAATTGTCACCGCCAATTAGTGCATTGTTAGGGCACACAATGGCGCTGTGGCCACTGGAATGGGCCGCTTTTGTGCGTCTCCAGTCGGCTGTAGGGGCAGTCAAGATTCATTTAGGGCCTTACACAACATGGACAGAAAATACTATCAGAAAAGCAAAAGAGGGAAAGAAAAAGGGAGAGGTAGCGAGGAGGGGGGGAGCCCGCTATTCAGGGGTTAGCCCAGCCGCATGAAAGGCCCAAGAAGCAGTGCCACATTGAAGACGCCCCTCGGAACACAAAAAGGAACCAGGGCTTAATAGTAATTAGTGGGCAAACTGCAAAGCGCACCGTGGCTCTCCAGTGAATTGTTCCTGCACTTACTGCCATAGCTGCCCCTTCCCCCTTCCCTCCGGTCTGACTGGGAGGGGAGCAGCTCGGGGGTGGGAACTGGCAGCCCTCCTTTACCCACCGGCTCTGGGGAGGCCTCATCAAGCTCTTCTTTGTGGCAGGTAAATTGGATTTCATTCTCTAAAGCTCGTAGCCAATTACAGGAGGTACTTTGCAGCCGGGACAGGGCTTTGGTTTCAGAGTCAGCACCGTGCCTGTGTCAAGGACCTTTAAAACAGCCCTGTCCCTTCTTGCAGCCTGGCACGACACACCTTGAGGCTGGGCTGTGTTTGTCCGTGGCCTGTCCCTCTTTCCCAGCAGAGACCTGGAGGCCACTGCTGTTGTTTTGCTTGTGTTGTTTCCCCCTTTGCTCATAAAATAATCACCTGCACAGGTTTTTATGATCTATTTAGGGAAAGGCCTGATAGCACCTTGGTCAGCTTTATAAAGGTGAGGAATCTGCTCAGGCTGAAGACCAAACCTTGTCCATCCTTCCAAAAGTCTGCACAGTGCAAACAGCACTTGCCTCCACCTCTCTCCCCTCATACACCAGCTCTCAGGCACACTAAGGCCTTCATTGGTACATACAGAAGTTCTGAAAGAACGTTTTGGCCCATCACACCTTGGGATTGTCTTAGGCAGCTGCATTAGTGTGCAACTGAATATATTTGATCCCTACTTCTGTAGAGATCAGGTTGCTGCTGTTATCGGTCTCAGCTCATCTCCTGAACTTCTTGTGCTAGGTTTAGTCAGGAGCCTATGTGTCCAGCAGTTAGCTGTGTCTTGGTAATATGCAAAATTTAAAAAGCCACAAGGCAGATTTGACCTTACATAAACGTGGTTAAGTATTGAGCAGAAATTCAGGGCATCTTAGCCCCAGTGGAAAGTACACAGAGGCACAAAATTAAGAATAATTCCTTTTATGTTGTTAAGGAATCTAAATAAAATCTATGGAAGAAAGCTGTGGGGTCTGATGGTTAGTTTGTTGGCTCTTCTTATCTAATGGATGTGTGTTTCGGCTATCCTTGGATACAGGGCTGCTGGAACAGGTGCTCATCTCAAGCACAACCGCACACAGTCCCACAGATTTAAACTGGGCTCTTGCAGATTAAATTTAATGTGGTTAGAGCAGACACCAACTGACCAAATTTAGTCGTCTCAGCTGGAAATGTTTCCAAACTGCAGCATGTGAGATACACACACACAGTTCTGGACCACCATCTCACTTATGGTAGAGATTGAAAATGCCTCCTTGTTTCCTCTGGTAGCTACAAGTACGACACTCTCCTATCTCCTAGATACCCAAGCAAGCTTAGGAAATACAGATGCTGCTCCAGTACCAGTCTTTTTCCATGACCTAGAAGCTGCAGCCACTCTGAATGTCTGTACAAAATAGGTTTGATTGTATTAGAACAGCAAAAATGATTCACAACCAAGACTTTTTGTCTGTCCGGAATCCCATCAAGGGTTTCATGTGAGGCTGTGGGCAGCACAGCGGGCATCAAGGGCTCAGCTGGTGTTGCTGGGATGGCTCCTGCAGTACAAACACAGTCAGGGAGCTCGCAGTGTCTCACAGATAGAGCTGGTTGAAGGCGCTGTCTCACAACACAGAACGTGTCTGTCTCTCACCAGCCACAGCACATCCTCTCTCTGCTAATTAGCAACATCCTTGGCAAAGTCTCAGCTGAAAGGATTACACTGTCTTCTCACCTTGCTCTATCCGTTCCTCCCCCAAAGAGGGATGTTTAGTACTGTCAGGATGCAGCCTGGCTGGCCCAGCTAAGGAATCTGCCTTGTTTCCCTCCAGACTGCTTGTGTACCAGAAGAGGATTTTGTCTCCAGGACAGTAGGTCTGGCCCTGACTGAAGGGAGGTGCAGCCTTGCCTCCCTGCAGCAGAGAGCCAGAGGTTGTCAGTCTTGTGTGCTCTAGTGGAACAGAGACAGGGAGCAGCATCTGCAGCAGGAGCCAGAACAGTGTTTTTCCAGCTTAGGACTGTGGGGTTGATCTCCCAGCTCTCTCTGGTCATAGAGGCAAACCACAGAACTTTTGTGTCTGCAAAAACAAGGAGAATTACCTTTCCTTTCTCCTGTTTTTTGTGTTCCCTGTCTGCTCAGCCCAAGAACAGTTTGAACTGCAGGTACATTGAGCATCTGGCACAGGTGGAATTTCTGTGAGTGCACCCAGTAGAATCCTGTCTGCCTTGTGATGGTGTAATGGCTGGGGGTCTGGCAATGCCAGTCTGGGAGACATGGAGAAGGGCTCAGCTGCTCCTTCGTCCCAAATAGTGGGACAGGTAATTCACCAGCATAAGGGAAATACATTTACAGCATGAATTCTCCTGCAGCTGGACAGACTTTTCTGACCAAAAAGCTGAACCAAGCTACTGTAGCATTTTCATGCCATAAGGAAGATGCTGGCCTATGTGAGCCGAGCCGCCATCTTTGCAGCAATTGTGCTACCTTTTTTGTCATCTTGTTGCTTATACAAAATCAGTTGGATTGTATCCGTTTGGTAAAAAAAAGCCTGTAAGAGGACTGCACAACCTTGTCATCAATATTTTTGGCAACTCTATGCTAGCACTTGTGGAGTATTTTGGAGCACTTTCTTGCATCACAAGGTCATATCCCAAGCAGGATAACATAACTGTGTGCTTGATGTTGCTGTACAGGGCAGTGAGGTACAGGATTTAGAGAACAGAATCCTTCTTTTGCCCAGCAAATCTCCTGGTATTCTCCAGTTCTGTTAACACTGGTCCTTTCCCTTATGGCCACAGAGAGCTGAGAAATCAACCACTCAGCCCTAAGTTGGAAAAAGACCATTCTGGCTCCTGCTGCAGACCCTGCTCCCCGTTTCTGTTCCACTACAGCACATAAGGGTCACTTGCACACGTTAATCCTTCACATCTGACTAATACCTGAATGGGAAGGTTGCTAGCAATGTCCTTTGCAAAATCACTTTGACCTGTGTGTTATATTGTGCCATGAATGACTTGCAGAAGGAAGTAATCAAAATGTGTATAGTTCTAGCTAGTGCTAATTGCCTTTTCATCTGTTTCTGGCTCTTTTTATTGTGCCCAATAAATGTTGATTATGCAGGGATTTAAATCTGTATTTCAACATAGTTTCATTCACGTGATGTGAATGACACAACTCACTAAATCTTAGTTCCAAATATTCCTCTTGCTCTGTGTGTCAAGCACTTCAAGGATGTCAAAAGCAGATAGGGAAAATCTGAAGTGCCTGAACTTAGCAAGAATGCCTAAAAGGTCAGGTAGAGGACATTGTTTCGGGAGGTCTCTGGCTTTGACACTTTCTGATTCATGGAAACATGAAAACACAGCATGTGTGTATTGTATATGAACATTTTTCTAGGGTAATATAGATAAGTACACATACAGGATAAAGCTTTCAAATGCATGATTTTTGATTGCTTCTGATCTTAAGTGAGCAATACGGCATGTTGTAAAGGAGTCCAGTTTCTGGAAATAAAGATCCCTTAAGATCTGCCTCAAGAGAGTCCAGAATCACTGCATCTGGAAAGTCTTGATCACAGCATCTTGAGAGGTTAGTGAAGAAATGCAGTCAAACTGGCTTATGTGTTTGAAACCTATTTTAAATAAACTCTGTAGTTTCAGGAAGAGACGGACTGAACTTGAACTATTCTGAACACAGACTGAAGTTGCTTTTAACGGCAACAGTTGCAATCATATGTTTTGCACCAGTTCATAGAATTTTAAGGCCAGGAGAGACCACCCATAACCGCAGATGTTCACACTGAGAGCAGTTTCTTTGTAAAGTGTCAGTTCAGCAGAGACAGAAAATTTCTTGGAAACATTTCTGTTTTGACTGACCAACTTTCTCTGAAAATCAGGCAGGACCTAAGAGACAAATGCCCACCAGGCAGATTCCTGCCTGAAGTCTGCTCAGTTTCCAGCAAGATCCGTCACTCCAGGATTTCCATGTCCCCTACTCCAGGTCCTCCCCCATCCTGTGCTCCTAAGGCCTTCCTGGGCAGGGGGCTTCTAGGACTTGTCCACGTTTTTACAGGAAACCTTCTAGCTTTTCCTGACACTGCAGGATTGCTCAGAAGTCTGGGCAGTTTGCCCTGTTTGGAACAAACTGGTGTGTTTTACATTGTTTTTTAATGTTGGAATTTTCCATAAAAGAGAATCATAAGTTATAGCCAGCTTCAGTCCAGGCTGCTTGACTGTTCTCCAGAGGACTGGCCACTACAAACTTGCATCCTAACTCTGAAATACTCATGTGGTTCACAGGAAATGCCCTACTCTCTAAGTTAGGAAGAGGCCTGAGCTGCTCAGACCACTAGAGTGGCAAGCACTGGCCCCTTGGCTGAGAAAAAAATCTCAGATTCCATGCTTCAAGGCTGCTCATTTTGCAGCTTTCCTGAGAGCTCGGTTCACTTACAGCTATAAGCATACAAGTATATGTTCCATACAATAACCCGGCTTGGAAATCCCAGTGGAGCAAAGTATTTAACTATGAAAAATATTTGGAGTAACTTCTTTGCAATGTATAGAGCAGCAAGAGTTGAAGAAACAATCTCACTGTATTTAAACAGTCATTACTGCTTTCTGGGTAAATAACACGTTTTTAAAATGGTCTCTATACACAATAGACGCTAGCACAATAAATCCTAATTGCTCTGAAGGACCCATTAGGCTGTATCAGGTCAATACATGGCAGAGGTTTTTTTGAAAGTCACTCACCCTGTTGTTACATAAGCCACAAATTGAAAGTCCATAAATAAGTATTTGCCAAATGAAGAGTGAGGGTTTGCCAGGGCTATACTAATTTATCATGTCAACTTCACTATGGGGACTGTTTTCTTTTCAAGGGCCCATGAGAAAAAAAGAAAAGAAAAAAGCATAACGTGATGCGTTTCAAAAACTACATATCTGAAAAGTTTCAGATGTTTCAGGCTGCACTATACCCCCCAAGAAAATAAAATGTAAGGAACTTCACTGTCTGGGATGGGAACATCCCTTCAGTATTCCAGCTGTGGCTCGTGGAAAGGTTCTCAGTGCCTGGGGAGACCAAAGAAGACTAATTACATACATCTTATGTGCACTTACATGTACAAGTATAGTTAATTAATAAGTGATGAGTTTGGCAAGATTAGTTTTATGTGCAGCCACTCTTCCTGATTTTATTTTGGTCTTACTTACCTCAACTTCTGGTGGCATTTTACAAACTTCAGCACTTGTGTGAGGCGTTGCTAAAGTCTGTGTTGCCGTTAGAAATCAAGTTTTGGATTAATTCACTCAGAAGTTTTCAAGTTCCATGTAACTTTTTGGATATGGCTACAGTTTGGCATGGTTTTGCTTTCCTGCAATATGTTAAGGTGTTTAATTGCACAGGTGTATATAAAAACAAATTGTATTGATGTAAGCTAGGATTTTTAAGGGAATTTCAACAAGGCACGTTGAAAAGCATTCAAGTGATTTAAATCTGAATTCCTGTCCCCAGATCATAGCCTTTAATTTATCTGGGCACATGAGAAATGTTCACCCCTGCTGCTGTTGCAGTTCAGTAGGATTTGGGTGCCAGGGTCCCTCTGCAAATGCTGGCAGTGATTCTCACTCTGCTCTGCCTGCTCGCAAAGGGCCAAGAGTCCCTCTGTCTCCCTGCCTGCCAGGTCCCTCCTACCTGTAGAGCAGCAAGGACCTTGGTCTTATTTAGGAGCCCCCTGCTCCAGGTGCTGTTACACGAGGTCAGTCTCGGTGCTGGGGTTTGCAGCACAGGCAGCCTGGAGCACTCATGACAGGCAGTAAGGCACAGTCTTGTGCTGCTGCAAACCACCTTATGGACCCCAGCACCCCCTCGCTCAAGCAGTTTGTTATCAGGGGTCACTGCTAATTCGAGCAATGCCTGAGCCAGCACAGCCTCCAGCTGGGGTGACTGGCAGGCTGCCCACTGGCACTGGGGGACGGGAGTCACCTGCACTGGGCCCCCACCGCTCCCTTCCTGGGAGCTGGAGACTTGTCAGCAGTGCAGACAAAACCAGGATTTGCTGCTTCAAGCAAGAAGGGTCGAGGGCCAGGGGTGGTGTTCTGATCCTATGACAAGAGGGGCAGGAAGTTCCTGCCCTGCTTTGGTACCAGCAAAGCCAAGAGCGAGATCAGTGCTCCCTGGCTTTGTCCCTGCCCAAAGCCTGGTCTGAAAAGCTCTTTGCGAAAGTCTGCTGAGTCCTCTAACAAGGGCACGGGCAATAGCCAGTCTTTACAAAGGAAACTCACTTAGTCCTTTTCTAAAGTCTTTTAAAAGTCATGATATCCTTCACAAAAGCAGTTTGCCCAGGTAAACAGTGTACGCTGACAATCAGCAGTGAAAGAACCAAATACAGAAATATTTATCACCCTTTAACTTTCTGCTTCTACCAGGAACCACTGCATCCCAGCTGAAAATGCCTCGGTGGGTGGAAGGTATGTCTGTGAGGACACGTATTGTCAGTCCATGCCTGTATCCTCTGGGCTGGAGCCAGGAGCAGGGATTAGCTGAACTCCCAAGCAGACTTTTCCAGCATGGTGGAGCTTCATGGACACTTCTGCACACGGATAAAAGGTAAAGCAATTTTTAATTGAGTTTTTTAACAACAAAAGCATTTTCTTAGGGCCAGGAAACACTTCCTTTTTTGTCTGCAGGGTTTGACACAGTAAATTTTGTGCAGACACATCTTCTGTTACTAATAGTGCTGGATGCACATAAAGCACTGTATTCTCATACTGTACTGAAGAGATGAGTAACAAACCTATCAACTGCACTTGCACTTAGACCATATTAATCCTGTTCTGGTTGTTCTGCTACATATTCATAAAAAACAAAAAGGAAACAGAAGCACAGAGCAAGCCAACAGATGTCTACCTGGCTCTTAATTGAATTTTATGTGTCCCCAGTGTAGCAAATACAGCATTATTTACAGCCAGGCTCTAAGAATTAGATACATCTGGAGGAGTGGCAAAACCTGAACCAGGCTACAAGAGTTGATAGATTAACTGAAATGAAGAGCTGCCCCATTTTCCCCTTCTTATCTTCTCCCTTCCCACCTATGTACTCGTTCCCCATTGTGTGTCAAATCAAACTAAGATATTGCCCAAGAGAACACTTATAAAAATGAAAAATGCCAACAAAAAAGAGAATTTCTGCTCTTATGGACCTTCATCAGCATTTTCTAATTGTATAGCAATGATGATAATAAAAAGGCTGCCCTCTGCTCTCAGCTATAATTTGGATAATCAACTGACAGCCATAATGAAACTGTCTGTGATTGCTTTCTGCTGGGCTGCTAGTTCACAGAAACTCATTGTTGGAGAGAATTAAAAGTTATGACTCCTGCTACAAGGATAATGCCACTGTCTTCCAACGGAACATGTGACTTGTAATTTTCTTCTATATAGCTCTATTACGGGGAAAACATACAGCATAAAGCAAGGAGGGATAGGGATATGAGATTTTTTTTCCTTTTTTTTAGAAAAATGTTGTTAAGCATCAAAGTTGACAGTGCCAAGTAATATGTGTGGGTGGACGTGGATTTCAGGGATGGTTGAAATGTAGCCCACGGAGCTTTTAAGCCCTTGCCTTAAAATCCCTGATGACTTTGGTCATCAGCAGTCAGTGGTCTGCCCGTGGGTACATCAGCCACTGGCCACAGAGCAATAAGCAAGCCAAGTTTTACTTCTGGGAGGAAGGCAGGAGCTAAGTCATGCTTTGAGTCTTTGCTTTGTGGGCTCTGGGTGCAGTTAGGGGTATTTTGGGTGCTGGTGTTCCCCAGCACCAGGCCTTGATTTCAAGCTGGCTGTATCTGTGATGTGCTGTGGGTATGTCTTGACTAGCAGAGCCAGGGCTGGATGCAAGTACTTTGGTCCAAATTGGCCTTCCATCGACATCCACTGAGGTGGAGTGAGTAGCTCCTGTACAAGGGCTTGGGAGCAGCCTTCAGCCTTGGCCAGAATACAGGCTCTGCCAGAGCAGTTGCTGTCTGTGACACCTGAATCCGGCTTCTGAAACAGGTCTGTTCCCCTGTGTGCCCCGAACATGCTGTGGGCTTCAGGGCTTTCAGGGAAGCGGCTGAAAATCAGGCTGGCAATTTCGATGGTTGTGAATGCATGGATTGGAGGATTGGAATTCCTGGCAGCTGAGCGTGACCACCTCGGTGGCCCTGGCAGGACTCCGCGGTCCCAGGGCGCTGGGCAGGGCCGTCAGCCCCGGCACGGTCTCGTCGTTGGTTCACGCTGCGCTCTAGCGCCTGCCACCCGCCCGGGAGGGAAGGAAGGGGCTGGGGAAGCGACTCCGAGGCGGAGCGGAGGGCGACCGGAATCCGGGCCAGGAATGTGGTAGCGCAGCTGCCTGCACCCGGGCAGGGACGGTTTCCCTTCCTGCCGAGGCTCAGCGTTCCAGGAGTCGGGAGCGCTGCCCCACCGGGCAGCTGGGACACTGCAGCGCCGGGAGGCGGCGGCGATGGATGCTTCCGTGCCCCTTGTACCCGGGCTGATGTGCCATTGCCGGAGCAAGGCAAATCCGGCCAGGACCTCTGCACGTCTTTCCTTCCCCGTTTCCCCCGGTTCGTTCCAATCCCGTTACGGCGGGGCGAGGCCCCGGCCCCCTCCCGCGAAGACGGGCTGAAGGGCCCGAGGAGGAAGGGGCGAAGCGGCAGCAGCACCGCGGGCACCGCTTGCCCTCCTCCTCCAGCCGCTGTCCCTGGCCCGCTTGGCTCTTCGCGCCGAGCCGGGGAAGCCGAGCCGGGCCGTCGCGGCGCTGGGGGGGCGGAGGGTCCCGGGTCTCGGGAGGGGCCCGGCGGGCAAGAGGGGAAGGAGATGCACAGATGCGGAGCAGTCAGTGGTTTGGCAGCACTGTCATCTTCTCACTTCGCCGCCTGCCTCCGGGCCGCCGCGGGACC
>VXAZ01001305.1:3321584-3362974 GCA_013399875.1 Gymnorhina tibicen | reverse complement strand
TGGCGGGGCCCCGCTCCCGGCGCGGAGGCGGCAGGTGCCCGGGACATGCGGCGGCGGTAGGACGCGCGGCGGCGATGGGCGGCCGGGGGCTGCCGGTGCCGCTGCTGCTGGGGCTGCCGCTGCTGCTGGGGCTGCCGGCGGCGGGGCGCGCCGCCTCCAAGGCGCTGGTGTGCCAGGAGATCACGGTGCCGATGTGCAAGGGAATCGGCTACAACCTCACCTACATGCCCAACCAGTTCAACCACGACACGCAGGACGAGGCCGGGCTGGAGGTGCACCAGTTCTGGCCGCTGGTGGAGATCCAGTGCTCCCCGGACCTGCGCTTCTTCCTCTGCAGCATGTACACCCCCATCTGCCTGTCCGACTACACGAAGCCGCTGCCCCCCTGCCGCTCCGTCTGCGAGCGGGCCAAGGCCGGCTGCTCGCCCATCATGCAGCAGTACGGCTTTGCCTGGCCCGAGAGGATGAGCTGCGACAGCCTGCCGGTGCTGGGGGACACCGAGGTGCTTTGCATGGGATACAACCACACGGAAGCCACCACCCTGCCACCTTTCTTTGGGAAGCCCACGCGCCCTGCCAAGGACACGGCCAAAAACCTGACGCCACTCGATGGGCAGCGCCTCTCAGGGCTGGACTGTGGTCAGACTTGCAAGTGCAAAGCGCCCCTGATCCCCATCTCCAAGGAGTCCCATCCGCTGTACAACCGCATCAGGACTGGGAAGGTACTCAACTGCGCCATCCCCTGCTACCAGCCCTACTTTACCCAGGATGAGAAGACCTTCGCTACCTTCTGGATCGGCCTCTGGTCCATCCTCTGCTTCCTCTCCACCTCAACCACCGTGGCCACCTTCCTCATTGACATGGAGCGCTTCAAGTACCCTGAGCGCCCCATCATCTTCCTCTCTGCCTGCTACCTCTTCGTCTCCGTGGGCTACATTGTGCGGCTGGTGGCAGGGCATGCCAATGTGGCTTGCAACCTGGAGCACCACCACATCCATTATGAGACTACAGGCCCTGCTCTCTGCACCGTGGTTTTCCTTCTCCTCTACTTCTTTGGCATGGCCAGCTCCATCTGGTGGGTTATCCTGTCCCTCACCTGGTTTCTGGCAGCTGGCATGAAGTGGGGCAATGAGGCCATTGCTAGCTACTCGCAGTATTTCCACCTGGCTGCCTGGCTCATCCCCAGTGCCAAATCCATTGCTGTACTGGCACTGAGCTCTGTGGACGGTGACCCGGTGGCCGGGGTTTGCTATGTGGGCAACCAGAGCCTGGAGAATCTGCGAGGCTTTGTGCTGGCACCACTAGTGGTTTATCTCTTCACCGGCAGCCTCTTCCTGCTGGCTGGCTTCGTCTCGCTCTTTCGCATCCGCAGCGTGATCAAGCAGGGTGGCACCAAAACTGACAAGCTGGAGAAGCTGATGATCCGCATCGGCATCTTCACCGTGCTCTACACTGTGCCTGCCACCATTGTCATTGCCTGTTACATCTACGAGCAGCACAACCGGGAGGCCTGGGAGCAGGCACAGAACTGCTCCTGCCCGGGGGACCCTCACCGCCCCAAGCCCGACTATGCTGTCTTCATGCTTAAGTACTTTATGTGCCTTGTGGTGGGGATCACCTCCGGCGTTTGGATCTGGTCTGGCAAGACACTTGAGTCCTGGAGGCGCTTCACCACCCGCTGCTGCCGGGCCAGGAAGCCTGCGGGCGCCTCTGTGTACGGTGAGGCCAGCCCGGCACTGGTGGGCAGGACGGTGCTGCCCAGTATGGCCTCCTACCACAAGCAGGTCCCACTGTCCCATGTGTGACCGGAGGGAGCCTCGGTGACCCCAGCCACAGGGAGGAGAGGGTTGCAAAGACCCTGGGCCACAGAAGAGGGGGTGACAGCTGGGCCACCCCTGGCATCCTCAGCCCCACCGTGGTGGTGCTGCCTGGGACCGAGTGTGTATTGCCCATGGGCATGGAGCAGCTGCAGTCCCAGGCAGGGCAGGGGGAGGTGCTGCCAGCTATGTGGGGGCAGAGGGACAGGGAGGCCTGGAGCCTGGCACTGCCATGTATGCCGCACTTGGGGTCCCGCATCCTGGCTGTGGTCCTGGGGTGCTGCTGCCTGTGGGCCAATCAGACGGCAGTAGCCCTCGAGCACTGATTTGTGTCCCACAGCAAGCCTCTGGGCAGGGCTTGCTGGTGCTGGGGTGAAAAGCAGAGCTGTAGCAGGCAGGGCAGGTGGTGGCCCCCAACCCCAGGTGGGGGCTGGCGCTGCCACTGAGCCACTCACTAAAGCCCAGAGAGTGGGAGGGGGTCAGGGAGAGCTGGCAGGGGGTGCTGCCTCCCTGGGTGCCCTGGGCAGAGCAGGAGACTGCCCCCAGGCACAGCTCCATACTGAGGAGGAGAATCGGCTGGGGACCCCCGGTGTGAGGCAGCCACCGGCCCCGATCGGGCAGCAGCACAAAGAGCAGGAGGGAAGGAGCCGCGCGAGCCGGGGGCTTCACGGGTGGTGGCAGTGCAGGAGGAAAGGGCTGGGACAGGATCTGCCACCCGGCCCTCAGGACGGGCAGGGACGGGGTCCCAGCTGTCTGCAGCGCAGGCACCCCCTGTGGTCCCTTCTTGCTCTGGGCAAGCACATCCGGCTCCCTTCAGTCAGGGGCTGAGGACCGGCAGGAGCTGGCTCCCGTGGGCTCGGCTGGGTGGCTGCTCCGCGACGCGCAGCCAGCTCCACCGCCCGTGGAGCCACTCGCCCCGGGGAGCCGAGGGGCTGCGCAAGCGGCCGTGCGGCTGGCGAGTGAGGCCTCCGTCCCAGCGCGGGGTTTGCAGGGAGCCCTGGCACCGCTGGCTCTGGCACCGAGAGCGGGGCTCTCCTGAGCTGCCCCGGGCCCTGGGAAGGGGCCGGTGCTGCCCCGCGCCTCTCGCCTCTGCAGCGGAGCGAGTTCCTCGCGTCTCCCTTGTGCCGTGCGAGTTACCTGGGGCGAGGGAGGCAGGCCCGGTGCCCTGCCCGCCAGCTGCGGCATGTGGCACAGGAGCTGAGCGGGGCACAGCCAACCCTAAAAGGGTGGTTGCGCCCCTGCAGTGAGTAGTGATTGCACGGGGGTGTCCCAGCCAGGCGGCAGGCTGTCTCTCCGGAGCAGCAGCTGGGTTTTCCAGTCAGTCGACTTCAATACTTGTTGCTGCTTTTTTCAAAGCTGTGCCTCTGACAGGGACAGTACCAGGTTTGAGAGGGAGTAGTTAATTTAGGAAAAATTAGCAGAGCGATTGTACTTCTTTTCCTCCAACTTCCCAAGCATTTTTCACTTCCCTGGATCAGACAGCAGCTGAGCACTGACAGAACCATTGCCTGGCATTAAGCAGTGGTGACAGCTGGGTTTCAATAAGTAGAACAATGGGGGGGGGGGGGGGGGAAGGAACCTGTTGTCAAAGTCACTAAATGCAGCCAGGGCGAGGGGTTCCAGCTGTGGCACGGGATGAGGCTGACTGCCTCTGGCTTCAGTCCACTTGTGAAAGCACCTGTGTTTTAATGTTTTTTTTTCCCTGCCCTAAGCAGTGATCGTGTATGTAACTACCCAGCCATTACTGGAGTCCTTTTTGCCCTCCTTCAAGCGTGGCACTGTGACCCAGCTGCTCGAGCACTGGAGAACAACTGCTTTGCTCCCGCAGGACTGCAAGGATCTGAGGTTGTTCTCAACACCTTTGTACCATTTCAGTCAAAAAGGTTTCCACCTCATTTTAAAACCAAAGCCTAGGAAGTGAGGGAACACTCAAGTGGCACATCTCCGGATAAACGTCCTGCATGAGTGTCTCTGGGGTGTCCTGGATAGAGGAGACAGAGGTGCAAGGACAGAGGGCTCATCAGGGACTGTTCAGCTGCACCCATCTGTGACTCTTGCAATAGGGCTCACCCCCTCCAGCATGTTGGAATACTTTATTGTGGACAGAATTGCACCATATTGTGTTACAAACTGTAAATAGTTGTATTATAGCCAAATTTGTACATACAGAAGCCGTAGTGACCTTTGATACAGGTTAGGGACAGGTGTGTTCTCAGCAGTGAGGCAGGTCAGGCACAGAGACACTGTGGGTAGTCTCGTGTTGTGATCCAGGGCATTAAATGATTCCAACCTGCTCCAGTCCACACCTTGCTGGACTCCTCTCTCTCTACAGTGCCTTTTGTAGATACAGCTAAACGCACGTCATGCAATACAATGAACAAAACCGTGTCAAAGGTGGTATTCTGCTGTTTTTGTTTTTTCCAAAGTGCAACTGACTGTGTAAAGAAATCCAAGATTAGCTACAAACCGTTGCCTATTGAAAAATGCAAGAGTGTTTTCAGCTTTGATCTCACGGTAGGGTAATACAATCAACTCGTGTTTGAGCCTGGCTTCTCAGCAACAAGTGGCAGGAGGGGGGAAGGAGCCGTTTCCGTGTGCCCTGTCTGCTGTAGGCAATTTACATGTTGGGTTTTGCCTCTTCCGTTACCGATGCTGTTCAATGTTGCTTGAATAACTGTACTATATTTTGTGAAAAGCTGAAGAAATTTTATTCAGACAGAAATATCAAGATTAGTTATTTATGAGGATAAAAAAATAGTGTGTGTTGTTTTCTTTACTTCTGCTTCTGTTAGAGTATTTATTACCTTAAAAGCTTTCCTGTCGGGAGGATGGGGAGGCATGTGCTGGAGGGCCGTGCAGGCCTCTTATCACTGGGGATCGTGGGGAACTGGTGAGGCAACTGCAATTGCATGGCACAGGAATAGCATGTTCCATCTGCATGAACTCCACGCAGAGCTGCCCTTGGCTCGGAGGATGCCACACATCCGTGCCCTCAGTGCCGGTGTGCCCAGGCTGGGTGGTGCAGCCAGGCTTTGCCCTGAGCTATGTTCCGTGCTCGGGGGCGGCCGTGCTGGCTGTGCCCGTGACCTCGCTGACAGCACATTCCCCTGACGGGCCAAGGTCACGCCTCGCTGCTAAAAGAGGGTTAACTATCAACTTTTATTGGCGTTCTGCAATTTGCACAGTATGTGTCCCTCGCCCTGCGCCGAGATCAGGCCCTGAAGAGGTGCCCTTTGATACTCCTAAGGCCAAGCAGACGACAGCTCTGAGCCAGGCAGGATGCTGCACGCCGGCCCATTTGGGTGGCCGTGTTGCCATCTGCTGTGCGACCCCTCCTGTTGCGAGGAGCGCTTGAGGAGGGACAGCAAGGGGTTAAGGCTGGCTCCGTGGTGACTAATGGTGCAGGACTCTGCTATCTAGTTAGGTGTGTAGGCACACACCAGGTCCCACTAGATAGGATCTCTTACCTGGAAGCAGCATTCCAGCACCCAGTGATAAACCTGACAGTCCCACAGCCTGACTCACCTGATTCTGCAGGGATCTGCCCCGCCATGCTCAAGTACAGGCAAAACACACCACTGAGGCTGATCCTATCACTTGAAGGGCAGCAGTTTTGGGGTGTGGAGGGGACACGAACCATTTCAGCATGAGGTTCTTCCCAAGGAGCTGTCAACACTCACTGCCTGCTCCCGGAAGTAACTCCAGCACCTTCCTGGCAGCCTTGTTGTCATTCTTGCCTGCCAGGAAGCTGTTGTGTCCCCAACTCCTCAGTAAACAGGAGTTTGGCAGCACTGCCGTGCACCACCTACCTCAAGCCACTGTTTCCGAGCAAGGGAAGGGCCTTTCCTGCAGGCAGCTGTGTGAATCACCTGCAGGACTGTCCCTGTGAGCACACACATGATCCTGCACGGCTGGCCTAATGCTTGTGCTGCTGTCTCTCTCCTGTGCTCTCCAGGTTCCACTTGGTCAACTTAAGCCACCCTCGATGCAGTCACCAGCTTCCCTGGGGCTGAACGGTGCAAATGCAGCACAATTTCAGGCTGGGTGTTATGGGGAATGACAGTGTCTGATGGCATGGGGACCATGTGGCTCTTCAAATAGGTTTTAATATCATGCATCAGAAGCCAAAGTGGTTATTTCATCTGGAAAATGCCTTGTCTGTGAAGGCAGCCGGAGACTTTCCTAATCCTAAGACAAACAGGCCCATGCTCTGCCATTTAAGTGCTCTTCTGCCAGTCCATTGCGGGTGGGTGCTACAGTCACTTTGGCAGCACCCTGTAATTCACTCTACGTTGGCAAACAGCTTATTTGGTGCAAGTATAATTTTCCCAGGTAACAATATGGAATGCCAGTTCTGTGTCGTTGTCCTGCACTACTGTGCTGTCGGAAATCCCAGGACAGGATGGGGGCTGCAGCCTGCCCAGTGCTGAGCTCTGAATGGAGCAGCTCACCCTGCCCTGAGCACTCCTGCCAACCTCCTGTGCAAGCTCTTGCCTCA
This sequence comes from Gymnorhina tibicen, assembly GCA_013399875.1. Lineage (NCBI taxonomy): Eukaryota > Metazoa > Chordata > Aves > Passeriformes > Artamidae > Gymnorhina > Gymnorhina tibicen. The sequence continues at coordinate 3,356,659 of VXAZ01001305.1, read as the reverse complement.
ATGGCTCTTCTGTCCTCTTCTGCTTGCTCAGGGTATGCTTGACACCTATACTCTTATCCAGCAGCAATGGTCTTGACATTTATTCCATCCCTCAAGTGCCTGTCCTCTTAACTGCCAAACCCAAACTGAAGTAGTTCTCATAAAATTCCCTTGGAAACAAAATACACAGTCCCTGTACACAAAGGGAAGGGGCTGCTGGAGCCCGAGGGCATCATGTAGCCCACGAACACCGCCATAGCTTCCTACCCCTGCTGACTGCGAACACACGCTGCTCCTGCCAGTCTGGCTGGTGCTCACATTACCCTTTCTGGGCCATAACACAGCTATTGTCTCTGCAAACAGCATTTACTGCCAGATGGGGAGTGCTACCCTGGAACTGAAAGCAGGCAGAAGTCACCTCAACATAGATTAAATATTACTCAGCTGTTGGATTAAGAAAAACAAGGTACATTGATCTCACAGCCAGTTGCTCTTCCTTGGGAGCAGAGGTAGGTAACAGCCTCTGTAATTCCAGTATTCTGACCATGATTGTAATTGTTCTTTTGCCTCTTTGAGAAAAGTGTTGCTAGCATATAGATTAGTGCAAATTGGAGGGTACTCCCCCTACACAGTTCAGCAGAACCACCTAAATGCAATTCCTTCTGAAACACCATTACTGCCCAGCACTTCAAAAAGGAGCTGTATGGTTTACTTTTTATTGTTTAGCTAAGAAATACACTAGCTGTGTTTTCCGGAATCTAACTCTCTTAGGGGTACCAGAATGGTAAATGGAATTGCTATTTTTTCCCTCTTAAGAAGCTGACATGTAGTTCAGGTCTGCTTAGTATCTACTGAACAGATCAAAATCCCATTGATAATGCGCTTTGGGCTACAGTAAAACTAAAGCAGGTAATATTCAAAGCAAAATTAGGTTCATAGCAGCTGTCTCATGCAGGATGTATTGCAGAAGTGGCCATCAGCTTGAGTTGTCAGTCACCTGCCATCCAGATCAGCAGGAAGCGTCTCCATCTCATCTGGCAAAAAAGGGAAACGAGTGCCCCGAGTCTCTGCTGAGCAGCTCACAGTGAGTGGCTGCTTTTGGAGCAGCCCCACAGCAAAGTGCACCAGACCAATCCCACACAGCTGAAGGCACCTGGCAGTGCTGAGGGAAGCAAAGCTCGTTAGCAATTAGGTCACAAGTCAATCCAGGAGCTGGTCACTGGTAGCTTCCAATTTAGTGCTCCTCAAGGGAGGACTTAAAAACCATCAAATCGCCTCCAGAGAGACTGGCCCTACTTAAAGGCCATTAAAGTGCAAAGAAACTGTCGGTGAGTGGTTCATTTGAGCAGCCCGAGTCAAGATCTAAATCCAAAGGCCATGTGGGAAGATCTGGGCAGCCATGCAGGGCTGCCCCCCTCCCAAGGGTGGGTGGCCTGCTCCCAGACACTGCCAGCTCACTGGGACCAAATGAAGGTGATAGGCTGGTGTGGGGAATGGAGAGGCCTTAACACACACTGCTGGCTGGGGTGTCTCTTGGTTTTTTTTTCCTTTTTTTGAGGGGCAGGGGAATCCAACAATTGTACAGAACACACCCTTCACCTTTAACTTTAATTAAAATAGAGTTTATTAGCTTTTCTTTTAATACAAACATGAGAAAGGAAAACCACCTGAAGATGTAGTGTTATTTTCAATATTGAATTGTGATCAATACCTGAAGTGCCAAGTTCGGTGGGTTGGGGAGCCAGGGGCTGGCACATTTGCATACTGCAAAAGGCTGTATGCATCATTAAACAGCTGAGTGCAGCCACACTGGTGATGGCACTCACACAACCCCACTCCCAAAGGCAGATGGACTTGTTCAGTGTGAGTTTCTGGGCCTTGGCTGTAAGAGGAAGTGCACAAAACCCGTGTCATTTGGAGGGAGAGCTGCTCCTAGGACACACTGCCTAGAACATATTTGGATCCAAGAAGGGAAGATACTACAAAGACTTGTAACAGGAAGAGTCTAATAATACTTATCCTGTTTAGAGTTCAGTTTCAGAGCTTTAAAGTAAGCTCTGTTCCAAAGTCTCAGAAAGAGCAAACCCCATGCCTCTAGAGGAGTTGCACAAGATGAAATTCACTTTGGGGGAAAAAAAAAAGTTTATAGAAAGCTTTTTGATAATTCTCAGTTGAACACAATATTTTTCCATCTACCTTGATGGGTAGTCCAGGATTCTCAAACTCATTATTGTCTCATTATGAATGTAACTTCCTCCCAGGAAACTGAAACCCAAGGAGAGCCAGATGGATGCACAATATCAGCTTTAGGAACTCACTGTATATAGCACAAGAGATCTGCAGTAGAACTCAGAGAAGCAGTGCTGCACACACGCCATTCACCACTGGATTGCTACACTGTTTGGGATGGTGATGATGTTTCCAGACCAACTTTCCCATTCAATGCCTCAGAAAAATACACAGATTACATCTCTTCCAGAGCAATATAAGTATTAGAAAATGAGAGAAGCACCATAATTCACAAGAAATGCAGCATGGACCCTATACATTTTAACAATACATAAAACCGTATCTCTGCCCCCAGTCAAAACATTCAAAGTCTTTTGACAATCTTTACTGGAGTGAAGTTGTGGGTGCAGAGATGGAATTCCTTCCTGCTGGGCAGCTTCTTGGTATGAACACATCACCAATAATAGCAGCTTTTAGTAGCCAAACCAGGGAAAAGCCATCAACACGTGTCTATGCTACTGTTTTCAGCTCCAGAGTGGCTTTATACTTTTAAGAGTCCCATGTGTTGTTTTTGTTAACACTGCATTGACCCAAAATACAAATGCAGTGAGACTCTGGATGACAGGGGAGAGGAAGGAAGAACATTGTAACTATAGTCATGTGGTTAGTGTTTAAATTCTAAAATTTAAAACTACTTATTATTAAAAACCTCAAGAGTTCACAGCTATAGGCCTACATAGTAAGCAAACATTTGTGGGGGAGAGAAGGAGATACGTTTGTTTTTGCACCTCTGGATACATTAGAAGGAGGAGAGAGTTGATTTGACAAAGGTCTTGTCTTTTGCACCAAGTATGTTCCTCAGGCTCTGGGCTCCCTTGGCTTTGCTCTCCTTGCTTCCTCCTGCTGGAAGACACCATCACCGCTGGCTTGTGTGCATGGAGTGGTGGATTCCTCCGGTTCTATGGATGCTGGTTCATGGTGCTGCACCTTGCTCTCTCCTCAGGAGAGGATGGCATTAGAACGGCGGATACCAACTAAGTTATCAGCACTGAAAGATCGTCTCATAGCAGCTTTTGACAAGTCTTTGTATTTGTCTTCACACAGCCGGGAGATGGCCTGACACAAAATGACAAGTCCGCATTAGTAAAGTCTGAATGTTCCAAGGGAGGTTTTACACATGTAACACCAACAGCACAGGTGCTCTGCAGCAGTGACACTGCTGGCTTTTTACCCAGAATCACAGTAAATAAGGACTGCTCTGGAGGGAAAATAGTAACGGGGTCTGCCCCAGGTTAACATGAACCCCAGCCATCAGAAAGGCAGACCTAAAGAAGGTGTGTGGTTTCCATATCCAAGTATCTTCTTTATTTTACTAGTCTCACTATCTAATGAAAAACTTGGATCCATTTCAGACTTTTTACGTTTGTGGAAGTTATGCTGAAAATCACCCCAGTAGCTGGGTCTGGTGCATGCAGCAGCACAAAAATTTTATTTTAACAGTGCAGAAATGCACACAGGCATTTCTCTGAGAGAAAAGGTTCAAACTGAAAAGGTTTCTGCACTCCCTTGGGCATCTTACCCTTGGCCACTCAGGGCAAGCAAGCTGAGGAAATTAAGTTCTACCACGGTGTCTGTTTTGCCTTTACTTTCTCTATACCCTCACTCCCAACATATTCTTACCAGGATGACCCCCATGATCTGAGAAGGGAGGGCAGCCATGGTACTTTATTATAGCAATTAAATATTAGCACATGTAGACAATCTAGTGTTGAACTGTTTTCATCCATTTACTGGCTTGCCTCTGCCCTGCTTATCTAGCTATTCTAGTAACAAGCCTAATTATTTAAATCCTAGTAACACAATTGTCAAAAAAATACTGTGTGTCCTCCCCCAAGGCCTATTTTTGATTGGAGCCTTCAGGCATTATCAATGCAAATTAATAAGGATACCTGTAATAAAAAAGTCAAACTGAATTTCAGTCCTGAACATTTACTTCCATTAATAATTTACCACCTATCACCAGATGAACTTTCAGAGTCCTGTAATCAGCTACAAGCCTACACCTTCCCTTTAAGGCAGCACCCATTCAGCACCACCCAATGTTCTGCAAGTTCAAAAGGTGAAAAGCACTCTGAGCATGAATAAAGTTCTAAGTGTATTTTAAAATAATTATTTACATTTATTTCTGCCGACCTTCTGGAGGCATGCATTTGGCTCAAGAGTGGCATTCTTTGAGACACTGGCGGCATGAGCTCCTGGTGCAAGACCAGACACACTCTCCATCCTGCTTTAATGCTAGCACATCAATCACACAGCAACCTGTGTTGACATATTTAGCTCCAGTTGCCCATATGGTGTAAATCAGTTTTCAGTTTCGGGAATTCACTAGTTCACTGCTTTATACAGGCTCCTATCAGCTACTTATGTGCTTCTAACAGAAAGGTAGAATTAAAAATTTTAGCAAATGGTTTAAATACTTATCACATTTTAGAATTAAACCCCAAAATGTCCAATATACATGCATTAGTAAGTACATGATAGCAAATTACAAACTGTACTGAAAACTACTCTGGTTTTAAATCCCAAGCCCCCAAATACTAAGAAAGAAGAAACAAAACAGGCTCACAATCTGTAAATCATCCACTTATGCCCTGGCACTGAGCAGTTCAGTAAACAATTTCCTGTGGACTATGAACTGCCCTACAACCACATTTACAATTAGTGACAGTGTTAGCTTAAAGTGCAAGTAACAAGGGTGAGACAAAGCAGAAGAGCTGCATTGCTTAACTTTAAATAGAGGAATTCATAGGCATATCATACTTATCATTCCAAAGGACCAGAAGGGATCATACTCACTCCAGAAGTTTGGCACTTACGGGACAAAACAAAATCCCCAGCCCTTGGCAGAATTACTGGGGGTGGACAACAGAACAATATAAGCCAAGAATACCGCAGCACACCCGTCCCTGAAAGGGACTACGGTATCAGTGTACACAGGGCCTGTGGTAATGCTTTTGTTGAAAGGTCAACAAAACAACATGCAGAGTCATCAATTAAACCTGGACAGATGAAAGGCTGCATTGATCCAACAAGAAATTTCCCTGGGAACCCAGGTAATTTATATATTTTCAAAATGTCTTAAATATCTCCGGCAACTCAGAAGACTGACTCTGCAAAAGTTAAAGCTTTTTAAAACGAGTCTTCACGCCAAGAAGGCTGCAGGCCCTCCCCACAAGGACAGCCTTTCCTGTCGAGCAGAAAGGGACAATAATCTGCATTTACACTCCTCTGGGCATTCTGAAGGATTCACAAGAAGAGGCTATTCCAAAAGTTTATCTTAAAGCAACATTTCTCTGGAAAGGTGGGAATCCACAACTTATTTCTGCAGCTGTCCCCAGACAAATTGTTTATTAAACCATGAGAGCAGTAAGAGTGCTCCCTCTAAATCTAAAAGCAGCTGTGCAGTGGGATGCAGTGGGAAACCTTCAGCTGGTAGTATTTACAAGGGTCTGAGTGTGACTGTCTCTAGGTGCTTGGAATACAGACTGTGACCAGGGAAGGACAGACAATCCATTACATATGACATTAATCCTTTCAATCTTAAGTAGCCTAGCTGAACTACAGTTCCCAAAATAACATCCATTTTATTTTGTGATCTGCTAGACTTTCGTAATCTCTTCCAAAACCCTTCCTTTCCTCAGAATACTAGCTTAGCCTAGGTGTGGTTTTAGAAGTGCTAACTGTATTTATAAAGGGGTTAAATTACCCTGTAATACACTAATCTAAAAGCTTTTTAGTTTTTCTAACCGCCACTTAACATGATTAGCAACAGATGCTCTTACTACTCATACAGACAGAGTCCCCTGCTCAGCCACTCTCAGACCATTTACCTCCAGCTTCTGTGCTCTCTCTTTACTGAGAGGCTCCAGCAGAAAGCTCAGGTTATTGTCATCTGCTAGGGAGCGAAGATCAAAGTAGTATTTGGCGTAAACACTGGCAGGAACATTGATATTAAACTGCAGTAGCTCCAAGAAGTGTCTTTCCATCTCGTTCCTAGGAGGCGCAAGGGACAGAAGACAAAGGAAAAAAAGATTGTTTTAGCTGGCTGAAAACACTGAAGAGACCTCAAGCTTGTTTTAAAACCAGCAACTTTGAGACAGGTCACCGAGAGCTCTGCATTATTAGTTTCGAGAGGCAGGTCATTCCCTGGTGCTCAAAACAAGGTGCAGCTTTTGAGTCCTGGCACCTCCGGCTCAGAGAGGAAGGCAGTGCCCTGTCGTGCACTCGCTCGGCTGAGCGGGGAGGTTCATTCTTCGGAGTTCCATTAGTGCAGCTGTACAATTCATGCGCCATTCTCACTCTCATACGGCCCCACACTATAGTGATCAGATGAAAGGAATGATGTATGCTGTTTATTAGCTCTGAAGAACTTGCAGACATTTTCACCAGGCTGATAACAGGAAGGGGGTTTATTGAAGTAGAGGCGGGCTAACAAAAGGAGTAGGCAGATCACCACGGCAACAAATGGATCTATGAAGAGCTGCTGCTATTATCTCACAGAAAAAAGCCTCTTGAAGCAACATGGATTCATCTCCAATAAATAAATAAATAAGCAGCATTAGGTGGGAGAAGGAATTTTCTCCTCAATAGCATTAGGCAGGATAACAAAGTACTATGTCAAAGGGCACTGTCCAGTTTTTACTCTCTTGTCTGTTTTCACTGGGCAAAATACTTGGAGGAAAGCGTGGAGAGTGCCATGACATAAAAAAAGCTGCTTCAGCTACTGTACTGTGGTCAGCTAGAGCAGAGATATCCTACAGAGGAAAAACAATGTTTTACAAATTAACCTAAGAAGACGAGCAATTCAGTTCAACAACAACTCAACAATAGTTCCTACAGGTAGCAGGTCTGTTCCAACAGAATTTAGCAGCTGTATAGGCCAACTGTGAATACACCAGAAGATGAGTTGCACCAAGTCAGTGCCAAGGTTGTTACTGCTTTTTTGGGAGCTTTTTAAAATAGATGCTTTACCTATCAGTGCAGCAGCAAATAAATCAAGGAATCGTCTGTGTTGTCCTGTATTGGGTGGTGGGTCTCAATATGAATAGCAGCTTTGTGCTTCTTTCTAGCATAGCAGACTTGAGTATCATTGAACCTAGTGCCAAAATTAATTTCCTGTTCATATGGTCATAAGCCTATAGAGATGTAAATCAGATAATGTTTTGATGATCAGCTGATCAGAGGTTGATTTACCCCATGAGTAAATGCTCTTCACTGCCCCTTTTGTACTCACTAGGCTAATACATTTTAATTCTGTAAAAATACAATTCTTCATTGGATTAACAAGTCTATTAACAGTGGTTTAAAACCTGGGAAAGGATAATGCCCATATTTTTTCTGTGCCTTATTTACAAATATATGTAGCCTAAAGAATGAACAGCATGTATCCCCTTACAAACAATCATGGCAAGATTAGCAGCTGTACAGTTAATTTTTCAGCAATTACGGATTCGCTCTCATCAAAGCAAGCAAGTTCTGACAAAGGACGACTTCCAAATATCAACTGAGTTTCCTTTGATTTTTTTCCCATTAGAATAAGTAAAACAAACCAAAAGACCCATCTCCCAAAACCCAAAAGAAAAATGTCTTTCATTAAAAGACTCCACCTTTGCCTTGGTCAAATAGAAAAGGGCTTGTGATAGAAAAAGTAAGATGAACACTTCAGCTATGTTGAGTAGGATGAGGCAAAGGCAAATGTCCACATGTGGCAGTCCCTTCACGACCTGAGAGCCCCCAGCTCCTGCCCTAACAAAGCTGTCGGGGGGGCTGCCAGAACAACTCCGAGCAGTGGGGAGAGAGTTTGATGGGGAGGAGGTGCACCTACACTGCCTTCAGAAGGGGTGCCTGGCTTGTAAGCACAAACACATACACACATAGAGACAAATTTGCAAACTGGGTGAACTAAATCAGATATAAAACCTTTTGCCAGTTCCAGAGTGGTGCAGCCCCTGTGCTTGGCTTGCAGTGATTCAACAAGAGTGTGTGTCAGGTTAGTGAGATCATTCTAGATACAGAGAGCCAAGAGGAAAATTCACAGGAGTTCACAAACAAAACTTGCCACCAGGTCTTGTAGATAGGCTGTTCCCACACAGGAATGGCCCACCCAGGGAGCCATACCTGGTAGAGTTCTGCCAAGCAATCTTTAGTTGGGGAGCTGCTGGGATTTTGGGTGGATTTTTTGGCAGCATCACCAGCCATCTCCAACATTAGAATGCAACTGTGACTGAAATCCTTTGCCAATTTTCTTCTCTCAATAACTCTTGTATTTGGAATAGCTAATACTCACTATCAAATGACTGGTTTAAAAAATACTGCAACTACTAAGACTGACAATTAAGTATAGTACAAACCATGAATTGAAAGTAGACTTAATTGTCTTAAGTTTTTAAGACAATTTTGCTGAGTATTTTAAGCAGTTTTCCAAGGTCCCTATTATGGTGATGTTATCCAGCCAAGGAGTGGTGAAGTCTGCCCAGTTACAGAGCCTGGGACGAACACCCCGTGCCACTGTCCAGAAGGGGGTAGTACACTGTCTGCCCATACCTAAATTTAAAGGTCTAAGTCATCTCAAATGAGATGGGATTACAAAAATCCCATCTTCAAATTGGAGGAAAAAAATATGCCTAAATTCCATCTATTTTCCTTACCACCATCACTACTTTGAAAATGCAAGTACCGACAATTTCAGGAGACCCAGCATCGGCAATAGAGAATAAATGTCCTGCTTGTGACAGATATTTTCAGTGCTATCAATTTGATTTGTCCCAAATAGGGCTAGAAGAGGAGACATCAAAAAGAGCAAGATGTATACTCCAGCACTCCTGGCTTTGCTGACCCCACTTCAGCCATCTCAGAGTTATTTGCAGCAACGCTTCAAGTACGTTCCTCAGATAGACGAGCACTCGGGGCCAGGTTGAATGAAGATGTACATTGTATAAAATCACTAATTATGCTTTCCTGAAAGCAGGGCTGGCACAGTCCTGCATTTTGAGACAAAGAACTCCCAGTCAAGGGGTATGTATGTTGCCTTTCCCCGGGCTTAGAATTAAAAGCCGAACATGGTTAGAGGGGAAAAAAAGGGTTTTACCTCTGTATTTATTCAAGGATCGTTTGGTGCATCACATCCAGGTAGAAAGCACCCCCGAGTGCACACCGAGAATGCACACCTGAAAGTGCCCACCAGGATGCCCACCCCAAGAATGCACCAGGGTGCACCCCCTGAACAATGCACACACACACACACACACACACACACATGCACACAAATGCACCCCCCGATGATTTGCATATACAGTTATAGGCCTTGCAGATTAGCACATCTATCAAAGATTCCCCAATGAGGGACTCAAGAGAAGCCCCTGTCCTGAGGAACCTTCCCCCTGGAAGGGCCTATCTTGGTTTACAGAATGTGTTCTGGAGAGGACCTTGGTGTCTGGGGCTTTCTGACCCAACTGTGAGGGTTCCAAGATGTTTGGTCTCTTGGCTTAATGGAACTTGGGGTCTAAGCTCGTTATCAGACTTAGGGAATTACAAGTATGTGGGCTAAATGCATTAAGAATACATGCAAAGCTGTATGAAAGGATATATGAAAAGGGTATATGAAAAAGCAAAAAATCATCATGGCATCATGTATAAAACAAGTAACAGTGGTTGCTGTTGCTGTTTGAGATGTGAAATATTTTGAATAATAAAAATTGTTTTGGTGCAGAAAACTTCCTTATTTTCAGAAATACAGCCCCCCACCTAAAAGGTAGAAAACTAGATATTCCTCCTCCTAAAGAGTCCCAAATGAATAATTACTTGCTGTATTTTAAACATTAGTTTAGGCTGAATCCAGGGAAGAGAGCTTGGGGCAAGAACACTGCCCCATCACACAGGCAGCCTCCCAGTGCTGTGTGCCAGCTCAGTCTGCTCCTGTGCTAGAACTGGCTGTCACTGCATAGGCCTGGACACGTGCTCAGGCCACAGCACTGGGATTAAACTCAAACACACACAAAGCATGTCACGGAAGCAAGGCCAGAAAGCCTGGTGTTTTAAGCTGGCCTTGTATCATTTCTACCACTGTGATAAGAGAAACAGGAGAACAAGCTGGCAAATAGAATTAAAGCAATAATGTTGACGTTTCAAAGCTCTGAGATACAACTTTGTGAGAAGGAATTTAACAGAAAACCTAATGAGCCAACTACAGTCCACATAAACACACCTCCAGCCCATAGTATGAGCCTGGAGCCATGAGAATGAACATCTTCCCACACTGCAAAATCTGGCTTAAAGCTGAGTGCAGCAAGAAAAGACAACAGATTCAAAATTTCTGAAAAACTGAAATTGACATCTAAGACAAACATCCAAGGAAGAGCCTTACAAAAACAAGCAGTAATAAGACTGAGGACTTTGTTTTCAGCCCTGTAGGCACGTCTAAGGACCCACCCAGAGAGGATAAGCAGTAGCTGTGCGTAACACAGGCAGCCATAGCTACCCACACAAACAACACCTGCCTGCCAGCAGCAGCACTAGGAATTCAGACCTTGAGAAGTTTAGGCCTTAGCTGGATACACAAGCAGACAAGAAAGTCACAAGTTATGGTTTACCTTGCAGTTCTTCAAATTCTAAAACAGAAAAGGCAGTGGGACAAATTTAGTTCACTTTTTTCCTTCTTAAAAAACCTTCTGATGAGAGTATAAATTGGGCAGTTTAGTTCCATGGCTTGTCACTGAGAGGAAGAAGGTAAAGAAAACTAACTTCGAAGTCACTCACACAAGTCACTGAAATTATTAATACAGATTTGTCTCAAAGTAGGGTAATTATCCAGTGTTTTTTGAGGTAAAAAAAGGAATGAGGCCAGACACCAAATACACACCATATACATATATCAAAGCAATGGAAAGGTATCTTTTCAGCATGATCACAAAAATTGCTGTTTAAAAAACCACAAACAAACAAACAAACAAACAAACAAAAAAAAAAAAAAAAAAAAAAAAAAAAAAAAAAAAAAAAAAAAAAAAAAACCCAAACCCCCCNCAAAAAAAAGCCCAAAACCCCACCACTGTAGATTACCCAAACCTTGCAACTTACATGTCCTCAACAGTAATGTCCTTCAGTATTTGGCAATAATCCACATTCCACACAGCTTGATCATCCCAGACTTTAGAAGCCAGCAGAATAGCTCCTAGGACTATCCTCTTCCAGTTACTAGGGCATATGTCAATCTCTGCATAGGTTAACAGCCTTTCCAAATAAACCTATAGAAAGAAGAAGGAAAAAAACCCAAACAACAAAACCCCACAATTGTATGTGTGTAATTAAGACCAGGAGCAGAGCTGAGCAGTAAACACGCCAGTCCAATATGACTGTTACTGTTAAGTGTGTCAAAATAAGTAATAGTGATTACTACTTACACTTAAGAATCCAAATTTTCAGGAGCTACACGTTCCATTTTTTACTATCCCACGAGAGCTGGACCACCAGAGTGCACAATAGCCAAGGAGGTGTTACTCTGAGCGATGAGCACTGCTCCTTCAGGGAGACACTGCTCCAGCTCTCCAGCTCTGTCACTGAGTCACACATCACCAGCAAGTTCTCATTAGGGCCTACCTGGGATAGCAAATCACTCAACATCACATTAGCCTTTCATCGTGGTTAAGGTTCAGCACTTGTAGCTTAACAGGAAGTGCTAAAACCTGCACTGTGATCTCTGGTGATGGGACAAAGATGTGTTAATCGCTGTCTTTCCACAATGAAAGGCCTTTAGTGCTATTTCTATTTTACCACGTATTGAACAGACTTCAATCCCTTCATCTCCATCACCAGCTGCTTAGGCAGTGAGACATACTCAAGCCCGTGCCTTGGTCTTTTACTCATTCCTCCCATGAAATCTCAAACCAGCTCTAGGATGCTGAATCTCTCCCTTCCTTGAAAGTTCTCTACTATTCACACTCCTATAATGATCCATGTACAAAGTAATTTGCACTTTCAAATTTGAATATAAATCGTTTTTAATTTTCTATTCCCTCACCAAAATCCAAGTTCCTAATGCAGCTTCAGATAAATTAGTGGGTGAGGGAAGCTCCACCTTTTAAGGTCTAAGGGAAGGATTAATCTTTGTGACTGAGATCTGCCCATGCTTTCTTCCCATCCTTGGCTTTTAGCCTTCAAATAGCCTAAAGGTGTTCCTATAATAACAGGGCCATCTAGTGGTAAAATCCACTTTAAAAACTAACTCCATTTTTTGTAAACACTTCAGCTAGTTTGCCCAGGATTAGCTGTCATCTTGTTCTGTCAAAATTGCTTGCCCGTCTTTGAAAAAGCAAAAACCTCCAACTAATTTCAGAGTTTCAATAGCTCTTAAATATCCAGCCTTTTTAATTACGCATTTCCTTACTAAACAGAGTCCTTCAAGCTAAGTTTGCTTAATTGCTATATTGTCTTTTGGTGACAGTTTTGTTCTCCTTTCAAACTGTTTTTCAGAAAGAAGCCACAACGAAGACAGAAGTTTAGCGTGCAACAAAGTGCAGTTTGAGAGACTGCCTAAAGTAGCAATTACACATGTTGTGGTTTTAAAATTTCCTTTCGTATACATATATGCATGTATAGATATACAAATAAAAAATCAGTATCATTGACAAATTTTAAAATCCATCATGCTTTCTGAAATCAAACAACAAACTGTAATGAGATTATTATCTTAATATTGTTCTTGAATTTTAAGTACCTCCATGTCACCTGGGGAAAAAAGTTATAGCCTCTTTGGCTTAATTTTAAAAAAAGTTTGGTAGAAAAGTGGCAATGATTGAAGGACATAATAATGAGAAAGCTCCTCTCCTAGAGTTCCTATAGGATGGACTCCTGATCCCTTAAGGCAGTATTACTTGTTCTGGTTACTATGAACTCAAAACTCACACCTTCCCCTCCACACAACTGACATAAAAGATGTCTTTGCATACGATCTCATCACACCCCACTGTTTACAGCATCTCAGTGTTCTGCTCTTCTCAAGCTTCTTCAGTGAGTTATGTATTATGAAACAAACAGGGTTTTATTGGACAAGTAATTAAGAATTACATATTTATGTACAGAAAAGGGAACTGCCCTTTTATTTAATCACTTCTGTGGCTACCTAGAAATCTCTAATGAACTCACTTGTACTGTGCCTTCATTAACAGGGTTTCATGAGATACTCTTAACTATTTAAATGTCAGTTCAGCCCAGTTCTCTTAATGAGGAGAGGAGAAAGTCCTCCAAAAGCTCGAGGTTCAGCACTCTGGTGCCTCTTACCAGTGTCACTATCGCACATTCTGCTGTCAGCTGTGCCGCGCTGAAGAGCGTTCGAACAAACCGGTAGATGTGCTTGTGGTCAGGGTCATGCTTGTAGTAGTCATCTGGGACTTCTTCCCGCTGAAAGAAAGTTCTTGGAGTTACTGAAAATCTCTCTTACTTAACACTGACTCTAAAGAACAGGTTGTTTCTTCTCACCGAGGTGTGTACACCCATTTTCTGTCACAGAGGCAGAAAAGAATTATGCACTGAAAGAAGCAGCCTTGCAATATTGCAAACATTCCAAACAAAATACAATCGCTTTAGCTGGTATCTCTCTTCTGAACACTTGTTTGATCTGTAGGACTAACAGGAAAGAGCATGAACTACCATCATTGCAGGTGCTAGCTATTGTCCATGGAACATTTTATAGACTGAAAGAGATGTAAAAAAAAAAAAAGTTTCTCCCTGCAAGAAAATCACAGGTATATACACACCAGGGAAACCATGGCTCTTTGAAATGCAAAATTAACAGACTTCACAAGATTCCTCTTCCGGCAGAGGAAGTGCTGAAGAACACATGGCAATAATTCTGTCACAGGCAGAACTAGAAGGTAATTCACACTGTTTTCATAGGACATGTTCTTGAGAGACTCCAGAAAGACAACAAAGCTAATGGACAACTAGATTTAACTCTGACACAATGCTAAACTGTTTCTAAATACAGGGGAGAAGAAAAGCTCAGAAATAAACAGTCTGTAAAAGCAATCCTAGAATAAGTGTTTGAGAGACATTTCTTCTATTCAGCACTTTTTCTGGAGGGATGACACTTCAAGAGCTCCAGCTCTGCACACTGGTTCTGCAAGACTGATACTGAATAGATTTCTGTCTACAGTCTAAGTTAGACCTACAGTATGGTAAAGACAGCTGCTGAGAACAGCATACCTGCTTGACACTAAGCTAATAGTGTAAGGTAAGATAAGCAGCGTTTTCCTGTGTTTTTGTAGCTTAAAATAGCCAGGGAGCATTGTCAAGTAAAATGCAGAGGTAAGTTAACTTTGTACTGTCCACACAGCCTTCTAGTACACCACTAACCAACAGAGGTTATCTCTGCAAGGGGGACATGGAACATTAGGAATAGCATGAGCAGGAACGCTCATCATTCCTGTGCTACACATGGTACAAAAGCACATTTGGAAGTACATTTTTGCTGACTGGATGTCCTGAGGTAACCCAAAATGTTACTGTATTCCCCATCTATCTGTGCCCAAAAACTGTCCCTGTCTTGTTAGGACCCTGGTGCAGGAAGTTGGGGATGGGTGGGTGCTATCCCAGGTGCTTTTAAACTCAGCTCTCGCAGGCAGCTGGGCCCTGTTGCTGTGTGGTCTTGGCTTCCATAGCTGCTTGGTCTTGCCTTAAGCACAGGCTTTGCCCTTTTTGGGTTCTCTTTTTGGTTTTTTTCCTGGCCTTAGAGAGACTGCAGTTAGTGGCTTTCTCATCTTGGGAAGGGTATTTCTGGCATTTTGGGTCTCTCCTTGTTCCCATGGGGTGTGAGATTCAGCAGTTTGGTATCTAGCAATTATTTACTGTTAAGTTTTTGCTTGCTGCTGTTCTGTTTGATAGTAAACTGTTATTTTTTCACTTGTATCTACTTGTATTCATTCCTTATTGGTGGAAAGAGATTGGTTGAACCTATACAGGGAGGCAACTTATTCCAGAGTGTTCTCCTTTTAAACTGTTTTAAACCAAGACACTGGAACTGAGGAAGAAAGCATCGAGACTGGTATTTGTGACTAAATCCATGATACCAGTAACTGGGTCACATTAGGGTCAACAGAGCCTGGTTTGGACTCCTTGTGACTGCATCTTTAGAAGACAAGGTGTTCAGAGATTTCTTGCTAATTAACCTTTCTGAAGGAACAGTAGGTACCCAGGCAAAACACCATTGCTATAGAAACTAACAAACCATGTGTGCCTTTCCCTCAGAGTGCGACAATCAGCCATAACTCTATTTCTGTCTGTATGCTGCAGTTAGAAGAGACCTTTAAGTGTTCCCCAGAGGACACAATGATTTTCTTCTCATTAAACAGGAGGTAGGCTATATGAAAGGATCAAAGGA
Organism: Gymnorhina tibicen; assembly: GCA_013399875.1. NCBI lineage: Eukaryota > Metazoa > Chordata > Aves > Passeriformes > Artamidae > Gymnorhina > Gymnorhina tibicen. The sequence continues at coordinate 3,341,022 of VXAZ01001305.1, read as the reverse complement.
TGTCAGGTTGTTAAATAAAGAAATTGTCTGATGAAGTGGAGCTCATCTTACATAAATAATTGTGAATGCGAAACAACAGATTCAGGCATTTAAAATAGTTTTGGTCCACACTTTTTGCTCTGAAGTGTTACAGTCCATACAAGAAATCTTGGATATAGCTCTTATCCTGAAGTTCTTTTTTTTTTTTAATTGAGTGAAGAGCTGTATTTATTTATATTGTATTGTACTCTACAATTCCTAGCACAATGGGTCATATTTAGGGATGAAACTCTAACAAACTTAAAATATTAAATTGTTTATTAAAATCTGTATTAACAAGAAAAGCTGTGAAATAGGTTGAACTGCATTCACTCAGATAAATCCCAGAGCAAATTAAATTTTTAAAGCCACTGGATCTTTGCTAAATTAATTTCAAATGAAAAACAAAGCAAGTGGCTCTGTAGGATGGGCATTAAGCTAGGACTGCTCAAACTGGGTGTAAAAAGCACACGCTCCACTCTTCAGCTTCCCTGTACTATGAAGTTTTGCATCTTTAAGAGTGTCTAAAAACGTGTACCAGGACCAGTCACATTAAAATCACATCCTGAATGCTCCTTGCTGTTACTGCAAGCAGTCTTAAACATATTTGCTTTTAAATGTTGCCTTTCAGGTTTTTTAAAGGCCAAACTCACTGTTGCCTACTTTGTGTGATGCTTCACGTATTCCATTCTCCAGTTTGCAGTCATTTAAAAGGTTAGGCACATACCTACTAACCATGTCTTCCTAAATAAATAGAAAACACTTTTAATAAAGCAGTGTTAAAGAGAGGAAGAAAAGAGATGGACAAGAAACTTCAGACATGGAAGACAAAAGAATTGGGCATATGCTTCTTTCTATTTATAGTCAAAGCATAGAAAACCAAACATAGTTTGCAACATTTAGAAAGACTGGGCTCTGTTCATCATCTAGCTGATCTCAAAAGTCACTGTTTGCACTTTGTATTACATATAAAGACACAATTTAAGATTAATTTGATTGTGGCCTGTTGCTAATACATTTTTATGACTTATACAATACAAATCAAGATATTGATACACATTCAGAGGATCAAGAAATTACACTTACTGTGAGAGGATGAGATTTTTCATCAAAAATATCCAATGATCTGTCAGAATCTCTACAAAACAAAGATCTCTGGTTTAGCAAAAGGAGTTAACTGGTAATGCTATGCTCTACTAAAAATCACCGTTCATTAAAGAGGATCAAGGGACATATTTTATAGTTCAGCTTTTCCTAGAATATGGTATGGAGCTACCTCGTATTTTTGCAAAGCATTTAATGACGAGTCCCTACAATTAAATATTTAAGGTGCTAAACAATGAATAGCTTTCCATGTTCTTGTGTTATGCTTACTACAGTTCTCCCTCAAAATGTGAAACCAGGTGAAACTCATTAATAGCACTTACTTCAAAAAGTCAGCTGTAATTCAGAAGCATATGCTGGAACTAGCTTTAATGGCATGAGTGATTTGTACATGGACAGGGTGTTCCTTCACCCATCAAAACTAATCTGTACCTCTGTATTCAGGAAAAGCTGAACAAAGTCCAAAGGTTGATTTGTGGTGAGTTAAGTGTGTTTTCCTCACTGCCTGTTTTGGAGTTTTATGTGCTTTTGGATGGGTGCATTACTGACCCTTCCACAGCTGCTCAAAGGGGGTACAAAGAGGAAGCAGATACACCACAAAGTGCCAGATCTTTCACCTCCTTAAAGTTTCACCAGCTGTCACTGAAGTGACCAAGACCATATTTGACTCTTAGATCATAGAGTTTTGACTCCATGAACTCTAAGAGGTTTTTTCCAGTCTTAGTGATTCTATGATTTTATATCCCTGTCTCAAAAAGAAAGTCATTATATTTCAGCAAAGAAAGAGTTCACTCACCTGTTCTTTATATGGTAGAATATTGCTAATGTTACACTAAAAAACAGAAAAGAAAAAAAAGGATTTAACAAAGCACATTCCATGCAACTATTCCACTGCAAAAGCTGTAATTCAGCTCAAAATGTTACAAATCCATTTTGCAGGGACCTCCTCTCACATCCCCAGGTACAACAGGTCTCATTTCTGATGTTTAACTGTCTGGACAGAAACTGGCCAAATTAAGTCTGCCAGCCAAACTACCTTTACATTCACTGTACAGATATTTGTGCAATAAAATAAGTGTTAAGCGACATTTTCAACATACACCTTCATTTCCTGATTAGGTGATATTTAGTGAAAATGTGGACTATTCCCAACTAAAATGTAAGTTCTACTTGGTGTTACATATACCATTGCAGAGATTCTGCAGATGTTTTAACCCCGAGTGACTGTCTAATTTAGGATCTGTCTAAAAAAGAGAATAATAAAGATGGTATTATGCCAGCATAATCCAAGAAGTGGACAAGAACAGATTTCAGTCTCTGCTAAGTGAGGCAATAGGTTTCATAGGTTTCAGTAGACACTTGTCTGCTGTGGCCAAATTTCAGATTCTTTACCTTTGTCTGAAACCAAATTTTAAAGTAACAAATCAACTTAGACATTTCCAAACTCTATTACACTTTTAAATCAGTAAAGCCTTCTGGGACTCAATCTACTCAGCCTTCCTTTCCCCTCAAGCACGATAAAACTCTCTTCTCAGTTCTCAGCTGGTATCATCTAAGTGCAAATAACTGACTTTCTGATACCCAGAAAAATAGGTTCAGCAGCCATGTATATTGGAGAACAGAATCAGTACCCACCTAAAATAACAAGTATGCAAAGAAAAAGCAGAAAGGTCACAACTAAACCCCCAGTCAGCAACATGCCGGTTTTCCACAACTAGAGGGCAGACTAATACCACTGGCAAGTACCAAACACAGTCCTGCAACTTTTCCTCCAATTCCATATAAAATCCATTTCAAGTTTTCCCAGGTTAAGAATTTCTTGATTTGGCTTTCAATGTGAACTAAACTCCCCACCTCAACACATACTTTCAAACCCGAAATGCTGACACACTTCTGCACTGCCCCAAGTGCACGATGAGAACGACTTTGAAATAGGACAGTACATGAGCTCTGTGAGGGAGACAAGAGCTCCCTCCAGCAGTCAATTACCCAGACCTCTACACCCCTTCCAGACCAACCTGCAGCAGCAGTGCTGTGCTTCTCTCATTCAAGGGTGCAGTTGGCTTTGGAACAGACATGACCCCCAGAAAACGCCAAATAACCCTTACAATGCCACTCAAGCCCTTGTTGACGACAAGGGTCCTTACCACTTTATTGTGCTTCTAAGGTTGGGCTGACTGACGGTGCTGTCATCTATAAATATTGTTGAGCATGAGCTGTATTTTTTCGTAAGCTGCCCAGGAGAAACCTTGGGGGACAAAAAAAAAAAAAGAAGAAAAGAACTGAAATACATTCAAGAAGAGGGATTCTGTAAGCTCCAGTTTAGCACACTGAATATTGGCTTTATACCTCAAGTGGTTACTGCACAGGAGGTCTCTGTGGGTGGTTGCTGCTGCAATGTAAGCTACCCTGTAGCCATCTAGTTCCTTTGTGTAAGATACATTTACAAATCATCCCTTGTAATACACAACATGATTTTAGATAATTTACAGCAGAAATAGCTGAGCTAAAGCAGCAAGTCCTCTGATTTTCTCAGTTCTCACCCATTCCATTCTTGTCAGTTTGTGTCTCAGTCTTCCCTCTCTGTGATGTACTCTATTGGATTTCCCTGTGACTCCATAATCAGCACCTCCCTTCTTTTACGTCCTGTACCTTTACACATGCTGGTTATCCCGTATTGCTCCCTGTGAAGACAGCTTTGCATTTGGAGTTTTGTCATGTTAAAGTTTCAAAACCTTTTCCTGACAATGGCTACCTTCACACATGTCCTGTTTAGCATCTGGAAACAAGAGTACTGCTATTACCCTTACTTTTACTATTATTATTTAAGAGCTAGCAATATGCTCCATCATCCATCCTCATCCTGTACATTTTGTACTGTAAGAAATCTTCCAAAATAACCCTATCTGGGCTTCCCTGAGCATTTTAGAGAATATCTTGCACTAGAGATAGGACGTCATAATTGAAGGAGGAATTTTAATCAAACAATTCAAGATTCATTAGTTTTCACCAGAATTTTTTTAAATGCCATGTCTAAAACGTGAAAGTCTTCCATATGAAAATGGTGGCACCCTTCACAACTCAATAGCTGCCTAGGAATATCTCTCATTCCAGCTGAAGTTTGCCAGCAACAACAATCCAATCACACTTCACCTTGGTACTGACAGACCAAAGCTGGAATTGTAACAAAAAAAGAAAGAGAGAAAAAAAGGGAAAAGAATCACCCCCACTCCTTGCATAATCAAGCTAAATAAGACTTGAAATACCATTATCTTACCAGTACTTTATCAGTAGACACTTTTGCTGGACAATATTTTTTAAGCTTTATGTTACTAACTTCCATTCTTACCTTTACTAGTCAATGATTTTTTATCCACTTCTTAAAGACATTGCATCTTATTTGTTTTGGCTATTTTTTTGGTAAGTGAAATGTCCAAACCGATTAATATTTGTGGAAGAAGCTCAGAGCATATTTTCAGATCTTAAAACTAATGGATTATCACTTGTTTACCATACTGATGATATTTGTCCATTATTCTCTCTTCATACTGGATACATACACTGGATACACTATAGCAGTACTCAATCAGCAAATCATTCAAGACTTGCCATCTTGGCCGAGAAATTAATGCAGTTTTATTTCTGTTTAAAAAAAAATACAGACTGGTTGGCTTATATTTTCCTCTTTACTGTTCTAAAATGCTTAAGACTAATGCAACAAAAAAATTTCATTCTTATTCTTTTGACATCGACCATTCTATGCTTTGTGATATTGTGCCTGATTACCTTTTAGAGACGGGCAAAGAGAATTCAGTTTTACCTTTCTAAGGAGGACTGGAACATGTGTAAGACTATATATTTAGAACTACAACAATTGTTTCCTTGAATTTGTCTTTGGCCCAATATCCTAATATTATTTATACAGAATCTAGTTTACTTACATGATTTATATGGTTACTCTTCCTCTTCTCTCGCACTAGAAAGAGGGAAAAAGAATGTGAACTGAAAGGTTTCCCAACTTACATTCAATAAAGTCATTCTATTAACCTAGTTTTCTAAAGTATGTGAGTATGAAAAGTTTCAAATTTTACTTTAGGTGTCTGGAAAAGTAGTTTGAGGAAAAATACCAAGTTTTATCCAGCTGGTAGGCTACATACTACTTCTGTCCACCCACATGTACATTTAGGAACAACTACTTCCCATCACACTAAGGGGAAAAATGTCTCAGCTTTGAAAAGATGCTGTGCATCATGAAAAATAGGATGATTTCAGATAGTTCAAACAGACAATGTCCAACATCCAGCAGCAAACAGAAGCAAAACCAGCACACCCTGAGCCTGCCAAAGGCACACAAGGAGGAAGTGAGGTGCCCAGCATTATTTACATGTTCTCTCTCCTCCTATTAGACAGCAGAAGCTAAAAGGGTATTTCACTACACAGAGGATGCTGGCACAAGCTGTGCACCTATTTATCATAAAACTGCAACCATGTCATTTGATCAATCTAAACTGTGTTAGTCTTTCAAAAGAGACTGCAAGGTTATACTTCCAGCTGTGACAGCAGCAATACAGCAGTGTGTTAGGGAGAGCTGAGAGCTGCACACATGCACAAAGTATACAAATGTGACCAGCATGGGCAGGCACCTCTCCAAAGTTATTACCACTCTTTTGCAGGACACATTCTCTTACATACATACTCTTTAGAAAAACTGACAACTGGAAAAGAGTATCCACATTTTCTTAGTCTTTTTGCATAAATCAAAACTCACTCCTGGTAACATCTCACTGAGAGAGAACTTACGGATATTAATTCTACTAATTCTATGGAAGGTCAGCTAAAGAAGAACAAGGGAAATTAGAAAATAAATTATTCTGCCCGACTTCTCCATAAAAATCAATTAATTAAATACAAAGTTCAGAGCATAGTTTAATAGTTACTACTTCACCTAGCAGAGCCTTTTTTTTACATGAACACAAGTCTACACAATTCAATACATTTCATTTGAAGAAAACCAAACCACGTTTGAAAGCAATACTACCCTCAACAAGCCTGTTCACGTAGTTTGAACATTATCTGCAGCAAGGCTGAAGGCTGCACAGTGACAGTGTTCATGAACTCTGTCAGCTTGTGAGCTGTACCTTCAGCACTGCTCATCTGAGAGGTGTCTGAAATGAGCAGGTCAGACCCTCTGGCTGTTTGAAGACTGACCTTAGAGGCCCCAAAAAAAAGAGGTCTTTACATTTCCTTGGTATCATCCCTTCTGGAGAACCAGGCTAGTGCTTGTTCCCACTGCTCACAGATTATCTGAGCACTGCAAAGTTGATACAACTGACAGTTTTACCACTTGCCACAAGACTGAATAGCAGGACAGCAACTGACAGACCTGTCAAAATAATTCTTTTCTGTGGCAAAGCTGTGCCAACTTAAAAGACACACTGCAGCTTTCCATCAACACATCCAACCTCAAGTGCATCACTTTCTTAGCAAAACAGTGCTTCAAACAAGAACCAACTATAAAAGAAACAGAAGCATTTAAAAAAGACTTCCTTAAACTTTTCTTTAGTTGCAACTTCAAAATGTCCTGTTGTCAGAATTTGCTTTCATTTGTGCAATATAGAAATGCCTCCACATTTTAAGAGCATTTTGGAATGCACATACTATAGCAATTGTTTCAAAATTGAGTTATTAAGTAAATACAGGATCTGCAAAGAAACTGAAAATCCCAATACATCTATATAATTAAAACCAGGATTGGAGATTATTTATCCTCTGAAACTATTCAAGCAGTTTAAAACAACATATTCAAAAGCAACGGACATAGACTAATGGCTTAGGCTTATTATTTATTACAGAAAACTTAAATTTTTTTAAACTACAATTTTTTACTTTAAAACAAATTTTAAAACGGTCCTTGGTCATAAAAAACTCCACCACTGCTTGAAACTTGAAATACACTAACTCTCTCTTGAATTACACTAATGCTCCTTCAGATTACTAGGATCTGCACTCTGAAATCTGGTATTTAAGCATTTTGAAGAACAAATTATTTTAAGTGTTAAGTAAAATGGTCTACAAACACATTTCTGTGTAAATACATAAATTACAAATCCATTTGAAAGAACTGAAGCACTGTGTTCTTGAGCTGTTACTTTTGGTTATTTTTCCAATTTTTTTCTTGTTTTTTGCTAAATTGGAAAAAATCTTAGCTTACCATCTGTTTGTGACTTGCTCAGGAAAATTGTGCTTGCTCTGGGATGATCAGATGGATTAGATTCCAAGGCTAAATCTGAAATAGAAAGGACAAAAAAAAGAAGATACCTTTAACAAAAGATGATAACTGCAACAATTCCTACCCAGCCTTTAAGTGCTCAAGCACAGTGATGGAAACAAGATCAAGCCCACACAGAATGGGCTGTCCCTCTGAAACAAAACCTTACTTTTGCCAAGATGAATAAAAATTTTACATTTTTCCCTCTGGAAAAAAAATATGGACAGGGAGATCTCAAAAAACAACATTCATCTTCAGAAGTCAATCTGTGCCCCTGCATGCTAGGGTAGGTGAGGGTGGGGCATGTCCTCAGTACTGGGCAGAAAGGTAAAACTTTATCAAGAGAATAATTAAAAAAAACATACCAAAACAACAAAAAATTATCAGTGCTGATCTTTCCCTCTGTGGTCTTTCCCTCTATGCTTTATGTACCAAATACAGCAGGAAACAATCTCTGTGGTCTTACAGAAGAACCTAGTAAATAACATTTACAGTGCTGATAAGTATCAAAACATGAAGCTTACACTATTCAGTTCTTTTGGAATTTCATGTAAAGCTAAAATAGTTATTGAATAACAAAATGACTGCTTGAATCCTTTGCCACAACAGAGCAGTGATGGCATCAGAAGAGGATATATTGCTCCCTTAGATTAAGATGGAAGTGATCACAAAAGTTGGTTGATGAAACTGTGACCATCATGATGAAATTCTGAGCTGCCTTAGCTTTGACAGAAGAAACAGCTGTTCCCAGAAGTCATGCTACAGACACAGTGAGCACATGAACAGAATCATCTAGGCCTGTGATCCTCTTAAGTCCTCAAAAGAGCAACTTTGCATCCATTTACAGTTGTCATTCTTATGCCATGCCAGCCATACAAGCTCGTGCATGAGCACTTGCACTTTCAAGTGTTTAAGGTGGGACACCAACACAGCTGCCACACCCCTAAAAAGCAAAGCCATCTAAGAATCACCTTTAATTTAAAAAAACCCATAATCTTTTATGCACCCAACCAACAGAACTCTGCCAAACCACAAACTGCCTGGGTGCTGGAAGTCTTACCTGTGTGATTGTTTGTGCTACTGCACCTACCCCACAGCACAGCCACAGCCCCCATGTGTCAGCAAGGGAACATAAGTGCAAAAGTACATGTGTCCCCAAAACTTCTCATTCCGATTCCCACTGGTGCACAACACTGGTATCCAGACCTCTATGTTTTCCAGGTACTGGGCTTTACAGCATCGCTGATCTTAGTCCAACAGAGTTGCTCTGGCACCAGTCCAGGATGTGGACCACTGTAATTTTGAATCTCTACTGTGTAAGTAATGTAGCCAACATCTGTTTAGGAACACCAAGACTGTTCAAAAGGGAATTTCCCCCTCCTCTCAAAGAAGACCAGAGTCAGCCATGAAAGCAGACCATCTTGTGAAGATTTAAAAAGCTAATTTACAAACTCAGTATTTCTATTGTTGCTTTATTGTGCTCATTCACAGCACACAGTGAACAGATACCCAAATTTAATCATGCAGTTAAAATAGAAGAAGTCCTGGCTTAGAAGCCCTAGAATGGAATTTGCCTCCCAGCTCATACCTAAAGTACTACTGATACACAGTTGATTCTCTGAAAAAATAAAAATCCAGCACACAATAGCATGCCATACTGCCACATTTTAAGTACCATTTGTAACATCTTAACAAAATAGTATAACTTGTTTAAAAATTGTTCACAAGTTTGACAAGTTTCTAACACTGACTCAACAAAATCACATTTAATAGACAGTATGCAGCTTCTAATGCTAGCACTGCATTAACAAACAAACCAACAAACAAACCCAACACAAACAGTGATTCAGAAGTGGAAGTATTTTGCCAGCCTACCAAGTAACTGAAGTATCATCAACAGGCAGAACAAGACTGCAATATGCAGACTTAAAATACAGATTATTATCAGCAAGTTATGATGCAAACAGAGCAAACAACTCAGAACTTATTTATTTACAGTCTGGCAGCAACTTTTAGAATAAATGGGTAAGTCAAGTTAGAACAGACCTCAGAGGTCTCTAGTTCAACCTCTTGCTGAAAACTGCATCAGCTTTTGGTAGAACATGAAGCTGCTCAAGACTTTACTGAGCTGAGCCTTGAAACCTTCCACTGAGGGCCCACAGAGCCTAGATCACCTTTCCCATTAGGGGGCCTAATGCCTACAGGGCTATGAGACTCACTGTGGAATGGTAGGGAAGAGCCTGTAGGACTGTACAAGACTTGTGCCATATTTAGGGGAAGACAGCAAGGAAAACTGGGGAGGAACAAGCATAGGAAAACTGAAGGAAAAGGGCTACTGAAGTCAGTAACTCTTGACTCAGGACTCCATGTTTCTCCTTGCTGAATTTCATAGGGTTGGTGTTGGCCCAATCCTGTCCAGGTCCCTCTGAATAAGCAGCCTCCAGCAGACTGTCATCTGCAGTTGGCTGTCATCTGCAATTTGGGCATCCTCCATCGCCTCCTCCAGATCACTGATAAATGTTAAACAGGACAGATGCTTTTTTCCCCAGGGAAGAGACAGTACAGGGTAACACCCTCACCTCATAAAAAAATACACTACTATCTTGACTTCCCTATGGTTGATTTATTTTGAAACCATATAACTTGTTAATGCTCACTTCTTATATTGTTTCTGCCTATTCTTGTGCTTTGCCAGTCCCTATATCCATGCCTCTTAACATGTTAGAAATCAGGTCTAGGACTAAAAGCACAAGAATGAATTTATATAACCAACTTTCATCCCAGACAAGAAGTGTTGCAATGTCTTCTTGTCATTCCAGGCAAGAAGATCCACAGCACTGCAGCATGCACTGAGTGACACAAAATTGACAAGGACATGCAAGTCAACCCCTGAACCAAGCAGACCCACACACTTAAGGAGAGGAACAGAACTGAAAGGATAATAGACTTTACTGGCTCCAGTTCCATGGTGGCTCTGCCAGACACAAGGAGCTTTCTGCTGGACAAAGTCTGGTGTATCAGCACCCACAGCACATTAAATCCACAATACAGATTATACAACCAGAGTTAAGGTACTAATGAAGTCCAAGACATATCACACAGCTCTTGGTACAAAACCCCACCAGAAATGATCAGGACCAACTGTAGCTGCGTTTGTTATTCCAGGATAACACGGCATGAGCAGACACAGTGCACCTGCTTTGGTCTAGCAAGAGACTGCGAAGAAAGATGCATCTAATAGACCACCTCCCTGTGGCTTTCCCCTTACAAGCAGCCAGAGAATTTTAACCATCCTACCTGTGCCATTTTCCCTGGACAATGCTTTTTTCTAAGCAATGGAAAACTTAGTCATGTGATTTGCTTGTCCTAAACTGCCAGTGCTGCTCATGAAATACCAAAAAGCAATAGCAATACAGCTGAAGGAAACATAAGGCAAAAGGCAGATAAGGACATGAGCAGAGGTAAAATGTAATGGGAAACAGCAAAAGAAAAGGCAGAGGAAGAGATAAATCTGCAAACAATTTGACTCACAACCAAGCATAACTCCTAATACTTCATCCTGGTAGCACTTATGTGTCTGAAGCCAAGACACTAGACTTGAGTCTTAAGTAGGAGCATCAGAAGTCGTATGACAGAAAACTCAAGCTTCACAGAAAGCTAACAGAAAAAGAAAGCATGTATGCCACAAGATAAACAGGAATAATAAGAATTAAAGCATGCAGAAATAAGAATGAGAGAAGTAAGAGGAACAACAGGATGATACAAAAAGCATGAAAATACTCCAGAACATTTTTGTTCTAGAGGCTATTAACTCAATAGAAATCAAACCACTTTCTATCAGACCCTCATACTTTGTGATAAAGAGGTGAGAAGGGAAAATTTCCACCTGAAATTAGATCTATGAGAGCAGCACAATAATGCTGCTATACAAGGGCCTGTCTCTGAGAACAGTGTATTAAAAACAACCTTTCCCCTTTATTTCTCTGCATCTCTCAGAGCCATTTACTCATGTGTACTACCAAGTTTGTCAGATCAACCCTGCCTCCAAGTGGAGCAGAGAGAAGCCTGAACGTGCTTCCCTCTGCCACCGTTCCCCCTTTGAGGAATCCCTTGCAGCTCGCTTGCCTTTCAGACAATCTCAGCCACCTCTGCTGCTGCTGCACACACACAGTTCCCCACAGGGCAGATCACAGCAATTTTAAAAGCAATCCTCTGCCCTAACGCAAGATCTTACATCCTTTCCACAACATAAAATCCACACTAAGACTTTACTTTTATCCATGCCATGGAAGAATGTGTGTAAGTTGTAGGAATGTATAATGCTAGCTACTTACCTATGGTTTACACACCTCCATGGGTGACTTCTAATTATTACAAACACATTTTACACATTGCATCATGCTACATATATTATCCCATGAATAAAGCTGACAGTCAAAGATGTCACTAAGTAGCAGCTCTTTGATAATTTCAGAACAATAAACTATTGCATTTCCTTTAACAGTTTTAGCCCCATCCTTTGCTTTTCTAGACAGCAGTAACATTTTGATACAGCACATATTTAAAGCATTAAATGATACAATCATCTCTTTGCTGTAAATTGAGTTTTTTCACTTGCTCAATGACTTACTAGCTGTGACTAATGCTTGAGTTTCCCTTATAATTAATTAGCTTATGCTGTAGAGATGCAAGTCACTTAACACTCCCAGTAAAGATGTAAAAATTACAACAAATTAGACAAGCAAATCTGCCAATCCATTTCAGAAAGTCTGTTATTCCTAACAATTACTTCATATAAAATTATTTCTACTTCAAATTACGTTATTCTAATTCTTTTCCCAAAACCTTTTAGGAAAGCTACAACTATGGTTTCTAAATTTATCCTGCTTTGTTTATTTGTCCCAGACACACCAAATGCACCAGAGAGCCCAGCAGGCATAGGCTGCTTTCCATTTGCAACTCTCCTTGTTAAAAGATTGTTAAAAGATTATTTCTAAATGTTGTGAATTTACACAATACACACAGAAGGATGTTTTAAAGCTATTTAAAAGCTGTCAGTTGATCTTTATGGCACTACAACAGAAACAGTAATATCACTGCCAATACTCAGTGCATATCTAAGTGCACACTGATGTTTTGGAAGGACGCAGAAATTACTTCAATACAACAAGCTCTTTTAATTAGAAAGGAATTATTTGCTCTTTTACACCACACTCCAGAGTTGGGCTGGAGAAACTGACACAGCAGACATTTCAAATTTGCTTCTAGAATCAGAAGAATTTAGAAAGCAAAAGTGCAGAATATATATTAAATATGGGAGACTACCTAGGGTTTAAGTAATTTATTAGTTTTTGTGGCTTAAAAAAAAAATCAGTACAGTATTAATACATGTTCTTTCATTTCTTAAAGTGCAGGATGATCCACACCACTCTCTGCAGCCTCCACAGGACATCCCAACATGATCCTATTGCATCCTGTTCACAGCCCCTGTTGGGGAAACAGGGCCAAGAGATCTGTTCCACACAACACAACACCCACCCTTTCTGGGAGCAAACAGAGCCCAGGAGGCTTCCACACGTTTCCTGATGTACCTGCTGAGGTTATAAGCACTTCTACAGATTTTAGCCAAGGCAGGGTGTCAGGAGTGCCCCAAATTCCACAGCAAAAGCAGGACAAGTTAAAACAGCAGTAAACAAGATGCCCCTAGGATTTTATATTTCAACTAGAAGGAAAACAGTAGCTCACAAGCTAGATCTTCAAAGTAACTAACATTTTGTTAGGGATGTGTTCCTGTATTGCATTTGATGCAGGACCATTTAAAGGACAAAGAGTTAGTTCTATGCTATCACTTTTTATTCCCCACACTGACCTTCACACAGAACACAATTCACTATCACCACAGGCTAAAGTACAACTCCACAGCTCTAATTTTCTAACTGATAGGTCAAAACAAGAATTTCCAACTGCACACATTAAAGAGCAACCAAATTTTAGAATCTTAGATCCTTGCTGGCAACAGCAAGTGTAAGGAAAGCCTTCCCGTAACAATTCCTCACGTATTCTCTGCCTTACTTACAAGCTGTGGTTCAGAAAGCAGAACAGGTGAGTACCAGAAATTCCAGTCTCAGGTAGTGTCTGCAAGTGCAAAGCAAGACACACTGCAGTGTTTGCTGGTGTCACGTGCCACCTGATGGACTGGCAATGGTACATTTTTCACCTCTTCCAATTGCTCACATTTGCGAACTTCAGATGAAGTCTGGACCTTACCTGCAGTTTGTTCTGTAAAAGAAAAATAACTATCCACATAACAAAACATGTCTACAAGCTCGACAGAAAAGCTTTTTTTAGTCTTTGAAAGATACTGGCATTCAGCAGTTTATTATCTGAGCCTCACTGACACATTTCATAACAAGCCAGTGTTAGTTTTCACACTGGAAAAAAATCAACAATGTTTGATTACTGCAATAATTCAAGACCCTTTCAGAACTCCAAACAGAAGCAAAGCTGTGCTATACACACACAGCTCATCAAACACTGTAGAATGCTACCTGGCTGACAGGGGGATTTTTGTGTAAGCTGTTAAGGTAATCATGATATTTACATCACCTGCAAGGAGGATATTCAGTTTTATTCATCTGGCTTTACTGCAAATTTAAATAAATACCACCAGGTTTTTTTAAGTCAGTACCATCCTCACTTCTCTCTTGAAATCAAAACATTCAGAGTTTTCTTCTGAAAACTTTTTTCTAGTGAGTGAAATGAAAGTGCACATTCAAACGCTAGCTGTAATTTAAAAAAAACCAGATAGGTTTAAAAGTCTCAACATACGATTGCTGGCAAGGATCTACAGATACAAGGTCTGGGTTCTTAATGTTTGGAAGAATTTCCCTCCTGCTCCCATAGTAACTTCTTCTTTCTCCCTGTATGTGGAAGAAAGAAATGCTAATTTAATGTGCAGTATGAATCTGGGAGGAGTAGGGTTTTGTGTTTTGTTGGCTGTGCAAGAGTTCATTCCCCTGTTAGTCAGCTTTTTGGTATGACCTCACCACAATGATCACACTTGAGAGAACACATACTTCTAGCCACAGAACTTCTGTTGTTCTCCAACATCTACCCTGCAGGTAGGAGGGAAAACAGCAAATCTCCTGAAGAAAGCCAGTAGAGGAAAAGGATGCTAGAGGTAAGTCACACAGAACCAGTTAAAAAAAAAAAAAAGTAAAGATGAAAATTAATTCAGTTTCCTTAGTTCTGTAAGTTTCATCAAACCCCTCTGATTATATATTTCCTTTCAATACCTGTTATGCTGAAAGCCTGAAGAAACACACCAGAAACACAAATCAGTCTCCCTCCACATGAGCTTCATGTACATATTTTCCATATCAACTACTCTTAAAAACCTAAGATTTACTTGCTTGCTTCAAGTCTCCAAGACTTACTGAAGAGAGAAAAGGATAGAGGATTCTTTAGTTGCCAGCAGCATCCAAGCATAAGAACAGAAATATACTATACTGCAGCAATGAATTATTTTATTTCCAATTCCAAAATCTGTAGATCAGTTTCACCACTGTTTCTGGATTCAGTCATTTCCACTACAGAGACTTCACAGATTGTTTCTAGAGGCCATGACATCAGGCTTCTTAAGACAACAACATGGAAGGTGTTTCAGGCTTACAGAAAGTCCAATACTTCATATTTGTCAAGATCACAGACTATCTGCAATTGCTACAAATACCTTTGTAATGAATGTCTAGTCAGTTTTTGGAAAGGGATATTGACAGTTATGGAGAACCAAGAGTGAGTCTAAGCTAGGTGAAAAACTCGGTGACTACAAGGAAGAAAGGCGAGGGACCACTAGAAGAGGCACCAGAGCATCATTTGCTTTTTAGCTCTGGCTTCATGTTTGTCTAAATAGACAACAGAATTTGTCAACCTATGCAGCTACAGATCTTCAAACAGAGAGGCACAAAAACCAACACAAGATGGTTAAGCCTTTCCTGTGATGAAAACTGCTGGCATCAAAAAGCTGATTTCTTGCACCAAAATGTTTTAACTTAACTAACACTTTAACTAGGATTTAAAAAAACCCCCAACAATAAAAAAACCCTGAACTAAAAAAAAACCAGGAAAAAACCTCCACCCACACGCCTGAAATAAGCTGAAATTATATAAGAGAAACAAATGAACAGTATTTAGATCTTCTGCAAGGAGGTTTATAGACAAGCTGTTAGTGAAACCAGATCACAGACAATCAATATATCCAAATTTCTGTTCATCTTCAACACTGTTTAATAACTGCAGCATGCAGGCAACCTGAAGCTTTCAAGAGCTACTCTAGGCACTAGCCTGAGCCTGTTAAGGTAAACCTCACTTAACTTCATCCCTATTAACTCTCCTCTTCAAAGTTCCCTTCCATTTGCCTTCCTGTCTAACCTCTTTGTGACGACCACATCCCACTCAGCTCCTCTCCTGATCCCATTTGCTGTTCCCTCTCATCCCTGACTGTCTTTTCCCTTGTCATTCTCCACGCCCAGTTATTCAGGTGAGGGTACCAGGTCACTTTGTCCCACCACTCCAGTAGGGCAACACTCTTCCCCTTGGTTCAAGGAAATCAAGCAAACCTGCTAACAGCAGTGGTGGAGGGAGATGTTTCCAAGTACAGATGAGAAACATCTGCCAAGCAAGGTCTCATTCTAGTTTCATCCAAGGATCAAAGAATTTTTTAAGAAGTAGATCTATGTTTAAACACAGGGATCTAGCAAGAAAGTGTTAGCCGTAAGTAGTTCTCCCCCAAATAACAGAAAAAAAAATCACAGGAAAAAAAATCACAGGAAAAAAAAAAAGGAAGCCCAAAATAAAGATTAGCAGACGCTCATTTGGGGGGAGGAAACCCAAACAACCAAACAAACCCAAACCCCAGTAATCACCACAGCCCAAATGGCACACTAAGATCAAAGAATTACCATTACTAAAACTAGATAGGAAAGCCTTTTTGGTCAATTCAAACTGTGTTGAACTGTTGATTTACGGAACACTTAATACTCAGCTGAAAAGTCAACTAGCTGCTTTAGATTCATGGCAGCCTTTGATATTTAATATTAGCAGTAGGCATGAACCTATTTGGAAGAAACTACTGTTTTCAAAGTTATGTCTATTCCCGTTTACTTAACCCAACTTGGCTTAGCATATCAAACCACAAATACAGGCTTATTTCTTGCTTGGAGAAAGCATGCACCAAACAGGTTATGGCTCAGGATCTTGAGAGCCATAAAATACAAAGTCAGCCTTTAAAATCTCTTAGTAGAGGATCTGACAAACCTTTCCCGTTTGAATTAACCTTTATTGAAACGTTAAACTTTCAGTTTTACTGTGTGTTTTACCGCCATTCCACCTACCACTCCTTTTTTGTCATACATAAATATCACATCATAATCTGCCCATTTTAAGAAAGTGAGATTTTTCTTGTTTCATTCTGATCTGAATACAGACAATCTAAGCAGTGCTGACTGGAAAGTAGTGCCCGTTAAGAAGAGTGCTGGAGAAGCTACAAAATAATCCCCACTTAAGAGCACAGACCTGCAAGGAACACATTCCACTTGCTATGAAAGAGCAACACAAAGCTATGAAACAACACAAACCAAAAAGTCCAAAGCTCAGTTGGTAACTTCTGCATTCCTGATACAACCAAAACACTCAATTTTAGCAAAACAAGTGCAAGAGTACTTAAGACAGACTTAAGAACAACAAACAACATAGAGATAGAAATTTAAGGAATGAAGCATCTCCATCACATTCGGATGCTAGCTTTCTGATATATTTAGCTGTTTTCTTAGAAACTCCTAGAACTGAGAAGCATGGAACAAAAATAGCCAAAATGATCTTGACTTTTTTCCTTGCAGCTTTCTCTTTTCTCCCTGCCAAAGGATTAAAGAAGAGGGCAGTCAGTAGTTCTCAGCCTTCCATTACAGACTAAGTTTGCATCTTAGCTAGCCTATGATATTATACATTAATCAATTACAGAAGTATATTTTATCCCCCAAATGAAACTAAGGCTTTGTAGTAGTCAACAGCACAGAAATATGCAGGCTGTTTGCATGGTTTGGGTATGCTGACAGTTTTTACATCCTAGAGTTTAAGAGGAATAAGCATAGCTATCTGTTCTATTACAGATTTATTATTTCATAGAAGGCATTAAATTAAACAGATAGCTGTCTCACTTCAAACTTCTTTATAAAGCCTGTTTCATAACGCTTGATTTCAGACTTCACAAACAGTGCTTTACATTTTGAAGTTAAATGCTTTGATTCTATCCAGGTAGTACTTTGTAACAATCAAAAATCCACACAAGAAGTTTTACTTTTAATAGTGACTATGCAGAATTTTATTTTAATAAAGGTATCAAACTTTGATACTTTCTGCACCCCTAAAGAGTTGTATCAATCAGAAAACTTCAAATAGCTCTATCACTTGCAGCAGATCTACTTCGGAGGGCAATAGTGAACCACATACCACTGTAAAAGTGATCTTTAAAATTATCTTAAACATATACTACTTATGCAGTTCTAATTTTAGGATTATCTCCTGCCTCAAGACTAAAGTTTCCATAGCCACAAAGTAAAATTTGTGCTAGACACCTACCATCTTATTCTTGGACTATACACTCTTATTCAGGCTTGTAAATTCAAAAAATTTAAATACTTATCTACTTCAAGGCCAGTCCTGTAATGTGGATGAATTCACAATTAAATCTGTTACTTAGCACTGCTGACATGATCACATACTAAAGATCCAAACAAATACAACCCTTATTCCTGAGGAGATTTGTTCAGCTTAGGCATTTTTGCTCGGCTTATTAGAATCTTTGGAGAGTTTAGCTCCTCCTCCCCTAATGAGTTGAGAGAGATCCGTAATATCTTCCTGCAAAAATAAAGGTTTATTTCTGCTAGGCAGCAAACATAATTTCTACTACTGCACAGCTGTCTCAGAGGAGATCCAAGGGGCTGACTGTTCCATCTCATTTCTGGAACAGCTGCACCATATGGTGCTGTGCAGAACCCTGCAAGTTTAATAATTCCATTTCTGTAGGTTTAATCACACTCTTCTGCAGCCAGTCTGACAGCAAAAAAAAATTTTCTTAAGTTCAAGAAGAGTATGGATTACAGTGATTATTATTATTGTATGCACTGTACATTAAAAATGTCAGGCAGGCTATCTCTTTCCAAGTGAATATATTTCACATAGGTGTGGTTATAACTGCAAAGAGGAATAGCAAGATGTTTGTTAATTAAACTAAGTTTTGAATATCGTGAGGTGTTAGACTGCGCCGTGCGGCTCCAGCAGCACCACGTGAGCGCCCGGCCAGACAGGAGCACCCCTAACCTGTTACATGTCTCGGGAATTCCCGCAGCACAGCCCTGCAGCTCTCCCGGCTGAGGAGGAGATGCCTCACAGAGCGAGTCTGTGAGGTACCAGTGCTCCGCGGGGAACTGCAAGGAATCTGAGCAGCACACACGTACTTTCCCATGAGTCCAAGGAAAGCAAATTGGGAACACCGAGAGCTACGCGACAAGGAACGCCGGTGTAATGAGTCCACAGTTATAACCCTGCACAGCCAGCGTATAAATTACCCACGTCCAGCCACGGTGATGTCATATGCACACAATCTTTGTAATTCTTAATTCCCTTACTCCCCACACACCCTCTTCCTTCCTCCTGTTCAACAGAGACTGGAAATGCAGCAGCTTTTGCGATCTGCCCGAACACTGCGACCGAGTCACGACTCCATAGTTAAGCAGAAACGAGCGGCCAGACTTCTCCACCTCAGCCGGGAGCACCCAGGGACTCTGCCACGTTCCCTTCTCGTTCCCCGACCCCCTCTCCGGGACCCGGGCTGGGCCGGGCGCTGCCGGGGAGGGGAGGCGCTCCTCGCCCGGGCGAGGACTCGCTGAGCGGCCCCAGGCTCGTCCCGCGGGCGGAGGTCCCGGCCCGAACCCGGACCCGCCGGGGCTGTGCCGGCGCCGTGACACCCGCGGGGAACTTTGCCTGGGGCGC
>VXAZ01001305.1:3264259-3311141 GCA_013399875.1 Gymnorhina tibicen | reverse complement strand
GGCGGGGCCCAGCCGGCGGCCGAGGCCGTGGTGAGCCGGGGCCTGGGGCTGCGGTCGCCGGCGGCGCGATGGCCTTGGTGCCCTATGAGGAAGGAGGCGGCTGGGCAGCGCGGCAGCTGCACAGCCCTTCGGCCACCTTCCGCTTCGCCAGCCGCACCATCCGCCTCCAGCAGGACTGGCGGCGGCTGGGGGTGGCGGCCGTGGTCTGGGATGCGGTAGGTGTTGATGGATGGCAAGCTGAGCTTTTCTGCACTCGGTGGCTTCCTGTGGCTCTTGCCGAGCTTTCAGATTCACCGTAGAAAATTATTTAACGTTGAATTGTAAAGGGAAGGCTTGTAATTTTTTTTTTATTTTTTATTGTTAGGAAAGAAAATGTTAAACTCTGCTTTACTTTTCCTTCTTCCCCCACAAGAGATCCTGCAGGAACGCAAGGGGAAACGTGCCACCTAAACCCTGCACGGCCAGTGCCCAATACAGGAAATATTCCGGATAACTCTCACCTATTTCCTTATAGTGGCTGGTGATGTTAGCTTGGCACCCTTCAGAGCACAGCGTGGATCCCACTGCTTGTAGCCTCAAGCAGGACTGCTGATAGACTTTATCTTGGGAATAAGAACAGTCCAAAACAGAGGGGTTTGTGGTGGGTCTGAGGCTGCAGGGCAGCTGACAGCATCACTGTAGGAATCCAAGGGCTTCCCATTGGGTTGGATCTCAGTCCACACACAAACTGCACTTTTATCTCTAATTTAAAAGAAGAAGCATAGCTTTTTTAGCAAACTTCTTAAATGAATTGGTGCACAGGGCTGCTGATCTTTCTGGACGTCAACTTTGACAGAACTTGCTGTGGGGAGAGGTCCCTATGAAGATCTATATAACATATAACATGCTAGATACAACCAGCTAGAAGTGTTATTACTTTACTTTCCCTGTGCCCTTCCTGAAGGCATGCCAATGTTGTGCAGAAACCTTCTGAAATACCATACAAGATACTATGAAACCTTATTCTGGACTTTTGCAACTCTGTTCATTTACTAGTGTTTGACAACCCCTCGGCTTTTCCTTTGCAAATACAACTCTTTCTACCTCCTGTTATGTTTGGGGATTCATGGAGCACTTACCACATCCAAGTCATAACCTCTGTGGTTCTTTTTTCCTTTTGCCAGTAAGAGTTTTCCATAAAACTCTATAAAAAACTTCCATAAAACATAAAAAGACTACATGTGCACCCAGGAGGCAGAGAAGGGCTGAACAAAGTCTTGATGCAGAGCTGAAGCACCTGACCCTTTCCACAACCTTCTCTCTCAGGTTAAACCAGAAACCCTGTATTCAGTATGACTGAAATGAGCCCTGTGCTTAATTGCCTTTGTGTCTTGGCTTAGGCTGTTGTCCTGTGTGCTTATCTGGAGATGGAAGGCATTGATCTCAGGGATCGGTCTGTGATTGAGCTGGGAGCTGGAACTGGATTGCTGGGAATAGTGGTCACGTTACTAGGTAAGGGCTCTTTTGTTCTCTCATTTAAAGCAATTCACAACTGTAGTAAAACTAGCCCTTTCACATGTACATGCCTGGTATAGAAGTAAGCACCAAAGCTGCGTGTGTGAACTGTGATGGTTCTTCTCTGAGTCATCTTCCTTCCTTGTTAGCCTTGAGAGCCTGCTGCGATATTTGTTGTAGTGATGGTGCCACTGCAGTTTACTTTATGGCGGGACCCTGTTAAGGCTGATGCCTGTTGCCATGGCAGGCAGCTCAGCAGCATTCAGCTCTGCAGCTATTCCCCCGCAGGGAACAAGTGCAGTGCTTCCCGTCTTCCCCTTGTCCTTGGATGCAGATAAAGCCACAGACAGAAACCACTCTCTGAGCTTGCATAAGCCTTGCATTAGCCTGTCTTGCAGACAGGGAAGCCAGGGCATGGAGAAATGAAGTGATTTGCTGCTGATCTGTCTGTGGCTGAAGCAGGAACTGGGTACTATATTAAATTTGTGCTATCTTTCCCAGCTTAACTTTGTAATTCAAAGCTCTAGTGGCTGTGAAAGGTGCCAATTGAAATAATAGAAACAAAACAGTTTGACAAAATACAGTCATGCCATGCAAAATCACACAGGCATAACTTTTGTCTGTGAAAGAGGCTCTCTAGCTGCCTCTCTCCTACAGAAAAATATGGAGTTGGAGCAGGTTAATTGTAACAACCCCTGTAATTTATTCTTTTGTCACTACAGAAAGGCCGAAAGTAACTCCTTGACTTTCATGCATTAAAAAAAAGCACCAGAAAACAAGTTTTTTTCCCTACCCAACTTAATCTTCATGTAGAGTACACTTTATATTCTTAAGTGACTGATGAAAGGTAGGATGTCTGTAGACAGGGGGGGTTTGCTTGTTTTGTTCTTTTGTTTGCTTGTTTTTAATCAGGCAGCTCAGGGGAGCTGTTAATGTTTAACAGGAACTAAGGAGCCTGCTGGAGTTAGAGCATTGTATTCCACATGCCGTACTGAGGGACACGGACTGTTAGTGTGAGCCGTGTACTCCTGTCCCCCTTAGGTGCCCGTGTTACCATCACAGACAGGGCGGCAGCACTGGAGTTCCTGGAGTCAAACGTGCAGGCAAACTTACCCCCTGAACTGCGTCCCAGAGCTGTGGTGAAGGAGCTGACATGGGGAAAAGACCTGGATAACTTCCCTCCAGGAGCATTTGACTTCGTCCTGGGTGCAGACATCGTTTATCTGGAAGAAACATTTGCAGAACTGCTTCAGACGCTGGAGCACCTGTGCTCAGAGCAAACTGTGATTCTTCTTTCCTGTCGTATCCGCTATGAACGGGATCTCAAGTTCTTGAAGATGCTGAGAGACCGTTTCTCTGTATACGAGGTCCATTATGATTCCAGTAAGGATGTTCATATCTACAAAGCACAGAGGGGTAGTCACAAGGATGACTTTTGACTCTATGCTTTGTTAATAAGCCACAGATGCTGTTCACTTCTTCTCTTTGTTTCTACTCAATACACTTGTTCCTAAGCATGAAGTTGCAGTTGTGTTATTTCACTGGCTTCTTGTTCTGATGGTCTTGTCTGATCACTTGGTCTGATACAGCAAGGACTGTACTTCCGTTCTGCATATGGAACCTCTGTTTCATGTCTGAATACAGTCGCATAGGGTGTTCCACTGTCTTTTTGTCAAATGTAGTTTTTGAAACTGATTTAAGTTGCAGAAATCTCCAGCATCAAAATTGTTGTGTCAAAAGGTCTGTTGTTTGAAATCAAAGCACACTTAGCTTCTGGGGGAAACGTAAAGAGATTACAGTGGGTTTTTTTTTCCCTTTATCACTTCCTTAACTCTAGAGAAGTAAGAGTGGATGAAATAAAAGCTGATGCTCCAGCTCTAAATGCTTTAACTCTTCAGGGCTTCTGCATCTTAGAAGTTGTGGTAAAAGAAACCACTTAAAAGGCAAAAAGGACCAAAGGCAGATGCTATAAAATTGTTCTATTGCTGTCACTGCTGCATTGAAGAGGCACGCTTAAACAAAGAAGAAGATCTGGAGGGGCACTGGGAACAGGGATTGTCAAGTAAGCCAGTTTAGAAATCAGTGGTATTTTTACTTGACTTGCAAGCGAGTGGGCTACGCCTGCAGTACCGAAGCAATTGTGGTTTCTGAGTTGTCCCTAACAAGTCTCCTCACACAGACCAAGGCTCCTTGGAGGAGATACACATGCACATGTGGCACCCGGAAACTGCAACAAGGAGACTCGAGCCGTTCTTAAAATATCAAATCAGTCCTTGACTCTCAAAGTACTGTTAGATAATGTTCTACTTTGTGTCTTTGTTTGTGCTCCCTCTGTGTCTGAGAGCTGTTATTTAGGAAAGGAGGGTGCTCTGTAAAGTCTTTGTAGCAGGGGAAGTACTTACTTTTGCATTACTTGGGACCTTGGGGCAGTATCTGGATTTCAGTGTGCTTTCAGTGCACACTGGTAGTTAAGACACTGTCCTAAGTATCAGATTGCATACCTTGAGCTTGTAAAACACACCAGTGTGTTTATCCCACAAGATTCGGGAGTCCAGCTCGCACCAGCAGCAGACTTCCTTCTCTTTCTAGTGGTGGGAGAATGAAACTGATGAAAACAATGGGTGAACAGAAGACAGCTACACCTCTAAGCGCAGGAATTCCTTTACTACTTTTTTTTTGTGTGTGTGTGGATGTGGAACTTTTTTTGCTTTAAACTCAAAAAGCCTCAGGTCAGGCTCAGACTTTGAGCATGTGCATGTCTTTGGCACTGGCAACAGCAAACAGCTTTGCAGAACAAAGCAGCAGCTGCTTTGGGCCACAGACATTTTGGAACTTTTTGTCACTTCTGCTCCCATCATACTTCCTGGTCGGTGGACCGGAAGTGCTGTGCTGACTGTAATCTGGAAATGACACATTTATCATTAAGGTTCGTGCTTCATCCCTGGCACACATCTTGCATGTTTTCAGCGAAGTTTCTTGCTTGGCTTTGGACCCCGCCTGAAGTTGCTGCTCTGAATCACTTGCTGTAACAGTATCCTCAGAAGCCACATGGTGTCACTAAAACAGTACTTAGGCAGCTCGCTGGGAATTCGCAGCCTGAAACTGGAGTTGAAGTCAGTTTGGGGGAAGGTAGACAGCACCTTTAATTGAAAACAGATCATGAGATGAGCTCTCATGTGTTAGGTGTAGCTTCTTCTGTCCTATCAGCTGGGTGAGCAATGGTTGAAAAGAATTACGAGCTCTCTCGACTCTCTCTGGCTCTAGTTTTCAGTGTGGCTGTCAGTTCTCACCTCTCCTCTTCCTTTTCCTCCCCACTGGTGTTCCCTTGTCTTCAAGCTCGTCTGGGATTAGGCATTAGGCTCATCTGTAGCTCAGGCTCCCCTCGGGCTGGAGCTGGCAGAAAGCAGAGTGCTGGTTCTGGGCTTGTGAGTACCCAAGGGAACTTTTCTGTGGGAAAGGCCTGGCCATGCTCGGCCCTCGCAGGAGGCTGGAGCTTGCAGTACTGACAGCCATAGCAGCTTGCACTGTTGCCATAGCAGGAACATGCTAAAAAGCCTGCTGAAATAGCACAGAATAAAGCACAGAATAGAGCCTGGTGCAGCAACCTACACGCTTCCAAGAAGGGGGCTTTGCCCCAGGCCTTGCTTTAATGATAGAAACAGTTTTGTACTTTTAAAACAAACCAGTTTAATTCCATATCTTTCTAATTGTTACGTTTTCAGTGTCAGATTTCCCATTGCTGCTGTTACAGCCCACAGCCATCCTGCCAGAGCAGGCATGTGCCAGTGGAGACCAGACTTGGCGTCTTTTGCTGCGCTGCTGTTACCCAGCAGCTGTATGCACACCCAAGGGAGTACTTTTGAAGGCTGAAGCGATGCTACTGCCCATAAATAATGCTGGAGAAAAGCATGAGATGGCACTGGCAGCTCAGGTGAGTGCCTTGCCCCTGACCTGCAGAGCTGAGCTCTTGGTGGCCCCTCCCCAACCCAACAAGTAGACACCTTCTCTGACTGCTACTGGGGTGCAGGTTGTTAGATTTAGGAGACCAGATCCAGGAGTATTGCACTTAGGCCACAACCATGTGCATGTCAGTTGTGGTTGCATTTAAAGCTACAGTGTTTAGGGGCAGGCATCAACCGTGATAACATAACTCAGCTGAAACCCGCAGTCCATCCCCCCTGGGCAGTGCTGATACCCACGTGCACCAGACAGTGAGCGCTGCCTTGTCCCAGGCTGGGCTTCACAAGTTTTTTGTATTCCCGTCACACTTACCTTCAGGGAGAGGTCAGGAGTGAGTCAGGCCACAAGTGAATCACGCCAGGCGTGCAGGACAGAAGCAGCAGAGATGTAACTGCTGGTGAGTGAGCACAGAGAGCAGCCCTTTGCAGCAACCCCTGCAAACTCCGGTGTCCCAACCCACGGGTCCCACGGGAGCTCCTGCTCTAGTATCAGATGATGCATGACAACAGCTGTTGACAGCAGCTGTCTGGCAATTACACTAACACCCTGCCCAAGCACTTTCTGTCACCCTGTTCATCCCAGCACTAGAGAACCCCACTGTCCTTTGGGTGGTTCCATTGCACTGGTCCTGTTTTCTAACAGGTGATCTGAGCTCGTCTGTAGAAAGGCTGTTTGGCCTGTGTCCCTGAGTAGCGTGGCAATGCACAAAAAGTCTCTTGAGAAATTCACTCATTCTAGGGAGGAGGTCCAAGCCACAGAAAAGTGACCAGGTAAGACACGACCATGGTGTGAGACTGAGAAAACCATCCCTGAAACATGCCATTTTGCAAGAAAACAAAACTTTTCTGAAATGTCATCGGAACTAAGGTAGTGTTTGATTGATATTAAGATACATAGTATGAGATTCAGCTCTGCATCTTATGGACAAAGAGCTTCAAGGTACAGCAGTGTCAGAACAATCAGGTTTACCAGCTGACTACACAGGGATCTGTGTTACCCAGTTCTTTTCAGTGCAAAATTCAAGCCAAACTGCGTTTTCATCTCAGGGACTAACCCCTGTTTGGGATTCTCCCTCATTACTGTAGATTTTTCAGAGCAAGAATCTGAGTGGCATTAAAAAAACTACAGAATCCCAGCTGTAATGAGCCAACCTTACTGCTTCCCCTCGATTTCACTGGAGGTGTGTTTACCTCAGAGCTGAATTTGTTCTCCTGGCTTCCATCCCAGTGTTTGGATCCAGCCTTGCAGATTACATAATGGGGTTGTGATCCGTGCAGTGTTTACTGCCTTCTGTTTCTGTTCTGTTATTAAGATCAGTAGTACATGGTTTACAGGAACGCTTAAAAGTGAGACATGCAGCATATTTAAACTGTGAAAGGCATAAGCCTTTCAGACATTATTAAACAACAGAACTGCCACCAGAATGGATACTGGAAAGCAGGTTTAAAAATATCAGGAGGACGAGAAACTTTGTTTTTCAGGACTTAACCTCTGACTAATCTAATTCATTAAGATTAAAAAAGCTTTCTCTTTGGGGAGAATACCTTATGAATACTTAGGGCAGGCTACAGATTGAGACGACACCATAGACTGCTCAAAATATGCCTTTTCCCATATTCCTCTAGCTACCATTTGCCCCTAAATTAAATTAGTGTAAATGGAACACCCTGATCAAAAAAGAGACTTTGTAGAGTTTTTTAAAGCATGTTTATGTGACTGCACATAAATGTTTGTGTAAAAAGGGAGTTATGACAGTTTATACCACAAAGGTTACAGTAAGAAAAAGCACTTCTTTATGACAATAATTCACAAATTCACAAGAATCACTTTAATATACAAAGCAATTACTACCATTCTGAAACACAAAGCAGCTAATATGTACATAGTGTTAATAAAATGCATTATAACCCAGTACAATTTTTTAAAAACACAGATAAAGCACAAAAAAAAAGTAAAAAAAAAAAGAAAAAACCAAAAAAAACAACAGAACACAACAGGGATGTTTCTAGATTTTTGGGGAGATGTAAAAAAGAATTTATTTTCCCCCAATAATGGATTTTCATTTAGTCTTTTTACTCCACAAGTATGTGGGAGTCAAGCTCAAATACCCTGTTCTGTGCTGACATGGTTTGGGTAAAGAATCAGAAATGCAGATGAGGTGAACATACTCTTTCCAGCTTACACTACAAAGAGAGCATAATAACCCTCTCTCTGGAAGCTTCCCTGAAAAACATTGTTTTAAAACAATTTCAAATTATAAATCCAGAGTAGAAACAACTCGTTTTTGAAGTGAACAACCAATCTGTGGACAAAAGTCACTGGAGGGGTTGGCTGCCAACTAGCACCTCTTCTTGCCCTGTTCCCATCCCAAGAAGTCCATTATAAGCAGCACAGTTTCAAATCTCATATAAACTTGAAGTTGTAGAACTTTTTAAAATCAATGTTTTAATATAAATAAATGTAATTAAACACACAAGAAATGGAGTGGCACCTGGATAAAACATAACTTGTGGAAAGCACCCAAACATCCTTAGTTCTTAAGAGTGGCCATTTCCAGATAAGTGACTGGCTCAAGGCCTGCCTTCCCCATGCTCTCACTCAGCTATCCCCTAATTCCGAGAAATACGCAGCTGAGGCTGAGTGAACCGACTGCTCGAGTCCTGAGTGCAGTGAACGCTCAGCTTACAGAGTGTGCCAGCCATGGGTCATTCCAGCCTGGCCCTGGCCCTTTCCCTGCCAGCACACAGCTCCCGAGGACAGCTGACTGCTCCTGCCTCTCCTGCTGAAAGCGAGCCCTGAACTCACCACAGAGCAAGTCACAAACCTGCACTTGCAGCGCCAAAAAGCAAACAGGTCACTCTCTTCAATTTGTGCTATGCAAACCAGCCCAAGCACATCTCTTTGCAGGCCACAGCTTAAATACATTAAAAAAACACATTCCAAGGCAAAACACTTGAAATGCAAACCCTCTTTACCACCTGGATCTGGTCCCTTTTCCCCAAAGATGCACAGACTTATGCCTGTCTATCCACAGACCTGAACCTGTCACAAGCACACAGTAGGTGGATTTCAGCACCCTCTCTGCATCAGTCTGGCTCCTTCCAGACCAACTGAGCTTCAGGATACATTCAGGCTTTTGTAAAATCAGTGTCTTTTACAGCTAGCAAATTACACAGCTCAGAAAAATGAGTTCCCAGGCAGACGACAGAGAACCATCAATGTACTGTATGCTTTTTAAAACCTGCTCACAGTGACAGACTTCAGGGTTATAGTTAAATTACCATCATTCCTGCAAAAGAAAGGTGGTTGTGCTTTTCTTTTCAAGCAGGGTGACACATTGTCAGTGTACATTTACTGCCTGGTGTCAAATTATTGGAAAGCCTTTTGATTAATTTTCTTGGAATGCAGCTTGTAAAAGCTGCAGACAAATCTCAAGTTAAGAAAAGGGGAATAAAGTGGCTGAAAAATAGTTTAGCTTTCCTTCCAAATTAACCTCCCTTTCCCACATGGGATCACTGAACTAGTTCTACTCTAAAAATAATTTCACATCCATCCTCTACATACTGCTCTGAGACACCACACGCTTGATTCTTGCCCCTTCAGCTCTCCTGCCCTTCTGAAGCAATGCCTGCTGGGCAGCAGGTGCTGATCCGCAAGTTAAATTAGCGAAGGAGTCAGCTGCTGTGGAGAGGACTGAATTGTGTGCAGGGAGCAGGATTACAACAATTATGCCAGAAATCTTCTCAAGAAAACCAAATTTACCTTAAATTTTGTTCGGGTTTTTTTTTTTGTTTGTTTTCTTTTTTTTTTTAAAAGTGCACATTTTAATTAAACATTTACAAAGAACATAGTGTAACAAAAATAAATACGTGACCTTTTGGTTGGATCATTGGCAAATGTTACATCACTAACCAGGCTCCAGGGTGAAAAAATTACAGTAAAAACAAGGTCTTAGAAATCAATTAAATCCTCTATGAACTGTCAGAGATTTGTAACCACTGATATTGAACTTGCTTCAACGGGTGGACTTGGTTTTAAACCACAAAAAGCACTGTCTGCCATAAATGAAGAAAATATACAAAATAAAAAAGCAGGGGCCAGTTTTCACTAACAGATGACTACTTGCTGCTGCAGTTTACTGGAAGCCCAGATTTTAAAAAAACAACCTGTGGTACAAATTCAGGTCAGAAACTATGAGGGCTGTCTTTCCTTATTAAATCTTTTTTTTTCCTGAGCCTCTTAATGATTCCAAACACCCCACCAATTTTCTGACCAGTGTACAAGCACCAGAGAAGACGGTGATCTACAATGCTAACGCCAGCTACAGGCCAGCCAGAACTAGAGGTGTCTGAGCAGTCCTGACGAGCTCGACAGGCTAAAATTGTGCTTTCGGATACAAGCAACAGTGCCGGCAACTACCCAGTGCTGGTGAAATTGCTGCCTAAGTAAGAATGCATCGCCACTACCGCAGGAGGAAAACACAAGTCTTACCAGTGGTTCCTTTAGAAAATAACACCTTAACAACCTTTCCAAATGTTTTGCCTTTGATATATAGCTGCCAAAGAGAAAAAGCACGAAAGTGAATTACTCTGGGTGGTGGTGGTGGTTGTAAAACAACTGTTTACGGAATTTCAAAAATCTTCATCAATAAAAAACCTCGCAAAAGCCATGAAAGATGAAATAAAATTCTTGAAAATGGATAACTGAGAAACAGCACAAAACAAATCAGTAATAAGCGCTAGAATAACGCAGCCCAGAGCTACTAGGGTGAGGGGAAGCTTTCACACACACACACGCACACACACACACCCAGACGCGCACAGAAAAGTAAAAATTCTTCTTCTGACCTCCATATACTATAATACTCAGCATTCCTGACTTAAAAGCTCTCAGAGCTGTAGATTATCTACTGTGTGTATATATATATATATGTACATATATTATACATATGTATTTTCCAAGAATATCTAAATTAAAAGAGCACCTTTGACAATATCTTAACTGCCTGATTGGTGCTGCTGTTTTGCAAAATAATGACATTACAAAAATTATATTTCAAACCAATTCTTGTTTATTATGAACATAATGGATCTAGCCCTTTCTAACCCTCTCTTCAGGTAAAACAGGCTATCAGTTCTTCAAAACTCACAACCGTGAGATATAAAACTAATCCTCCCTCCCCCTTGTCAGCATAATTTCCATCTTACTTCCAAATGGCCTTAGTTTATAGAAGCTTATTACCCCAACCTCACTACTTGGTAAATAACATAGGAATGGATTCCTGTGTCATATTCTTTCCCTTTTTGGGTCAATATGAATAGTAAAGCATGTATGGGTAGCCTAGCCAGCCCTGTACTTGGTCTAATACATTTTTATTATTGTAATTTATAATTTTCATTAAATAAATGTGTCCCTAAATCCTCAGTGCAGCATAAATAAAAATAAAGATTCTTGCAGACCCCTATGTACTTTAAATTACATTCTTTTTCTTAGTGAAACTTTATTTGCTAATGAAGTCTAGGCTAAAACCACTACAGGCCACTTGCAGACCACGCACAGACAAATTGGTAACACAGTTCTCCTCCCACTGCCACACATATTTGCACCAACTCTGTATTAGGAGAACCCCAACTGGGCACTGTTTTAGGCTCCCATGCCCATTCAGCCCCCAGGCTTTGTGCCCAGTGATTATCAGCAAGCTCTAGACAGTGTTATTACCCACTGGACACAGCTCTCAGAGCCCAGTTTGCCTTACTCAGGTTCACAGCAAAACCTCATGTTTTTGCAACCAGATGTTCTACAAAAGAAACAGCCTCAAATGTGGGCATATACAGCCTTTTCTGAGTTTCTCAAAGCTGGAGGAACCATTCCAGGTAATTGCAAATGAGGCCACAATGGGCTTCATGTTTTCAAGAATGACTCCTGCATTATCAACATTTCTACTTCAGTACTAGTACTGGAAAATGTAACCGTTTTATGTATTTGTATTCACTGATTTTAAGAATCAGATCATTTTTATAAAAGCACTGCTGAGAACTTAGGGTCTTCTTTAAATTTGCATCACTAAACTAATAGATTCATCTCCCATTAAATAAAAACACAAAAATCAACTCTCTATGGCAGATAAAAATAGACCATTTATAAACCCCCAGAAAACTTGTGAAAGTGAATTATGTCATATTTCTGATACTTATGTTCTCTTCTTGAAATACAAGTGTAATTTGAAATTCTTGATAACTCTAGATTTAACAGTAATGCTGTTAAGTTTAACCCTGCTCCTTTTAAATAAGTCTCTTGGAAACTGAATGCCCTCTCAAATGAGAAATCTAGAACTTTTAATACTGCTTAGGTGTTTGAGACTCAACTGCCCAGAGTCTTCCAAGTATTTTTCTTATAACGTCACACTGATTGTATAACCTTTTAGAAGCTTGTGTGTGAAATTTATCTTAAAAACAGATAGAGTGAATGGGAAAAAAAATATTAGCTAATACTCTGCTAGGCAAGGCATTAGTATACACCAGAGCCTTATCCATGTTTCTATACATAAAAGTTTGACCAGAAGCCCAAAGTAAACTTACTCCATCAAATGACCCAAGTTAACATAGCGAGAGACTGGCTTCAGAGGGCCAGGACACAAACCGTGCATGATTCTTTTTGACACATTCTTTTTGACAACTTCTTGATGTTCTTTTTTGGTTCCTTTTGAGCATGATTCTTTTCAAGTCCTAATGCTTAGTACAGAGTTTTTTAAAATATGAACTACCTTTTTTAGCATCATAAATCTGGGAAAGATCACAGTTCCTCAGTGCACAGAAAAAAAATTGATCTTGCAAACATCTGAGGCACATGAGTCATTTTAGTTGTAGGAATAGATTATTCAGTAAATCTGACCCTTTCCATAAAAAAATACCCCAAATAAATTAAGAGTTTAGCTAGCCTGGCCAGGTTCAAATAATCAGTATTGTCCCTTGCAAAGCAGGAGTTGGAATATTTGTGTTTGAAGTCCTCTTTAATATTTGAGATTGTCCTAGTAGTTGTCATACTGCAACTTAATTTATGTATAGAAGGCAACCTCAAAGTCTGAAAAAGAATTTAGCAAACCAGGCTGATATTTCTATTGAGTACAATAATTTCCATTGCATAAGACAGTGGTAGGGAAATAAAAACAACCTCATTGCTTGAGAGGACTTGGGACACAGACCATACTGTCATCAGGGAGTACTAAAGCGGAGTTGGCCATGCTTCAACTGCTTAGCTGTTCTGCATACAAATAGGTAGTGCTTTCATGTGTTACCCCTGCTTACTATGTGACTGTTTTCAGAACATCACTATTTCATCTTCTTTTAAATTATTTTCTTTCCCATCCAAATACCGTTTCCCAACCTATATCCTATGAAGTTGGTGTCTGTTTTCTGTGCATTCAGAATGCTGAATGCACTTGCACACATAAGCTATGAGAAGCAACAACTGACCAGTGAAGCTCATTTCAATGCATTTGTTTCTGAGGTATGGAGAAGGTTTTACTAGTCCAGGAGGGCTTAATACAGATTGCAAATCAAACCCCCTCCTGGGCTAGCTTGAAAAAGGTCTGTTATCTCCACACCAAGAACGTGACAGTGAAGCGCCCTTTGTTTGGCATGCTGCTTAGCCGTGTGTTTGTACAGTTCATCATGAATGTGTGAAACCAATTTGGCAACCAGTGCTTCTTCCTTGTACCATGCATGCTCCACCTATGTGGCCCACAGTTCTCCGGACCAAGAGGCTGGGGTGGTTCTGTCTCTAAGGCAATGGAAAGAGCTCAGCACAAATTCTTGACATCTTTACAAAAGGACCCTCCCCACAGTAACTTCCCAAGTGACCACTGTTACTCCTTGAAGAGGATCAGGAGACGAGAAAGAAGCCTGTTCTTCTTCACGCTGAGATTGATGATGAAATTCATCTTGTAAGGGGAGAAGTGGAGGCAAGTACTTGAACATTCACAGTTTGATGCAAAGCACAGATGAAGTATATTCTGTAGTTGCTTCAGGCAGTTTTGCGCATAGAAAAAAAGAAATGTTTAGAAAATAAAAAGTTTACTTTGTCTTTCTGGGTATAGTCAGAACCAGTCTCTATCCCACCTGGACAAGTGAAAATGAGAATCCAAAATTAATCTGATTTGTGGCAGTAAAGGTCCTTAAGTGCTTTCAACTCCTCAATCAGTGTCTTGTTTTGGTTTTCAAGCACAGCCACTCGATTTTCTAGACATTTCACATACTCCTTTTTCTTCCTGCGACATTCACGTGCTGCCTCTCTGCAAAGCAAAAAAAGGCCATTCAAATCCAGAACAATCATTTTCAGACATGGGCTACTTAACTGCTTTCAAAGGCAAACCTTTACTAGTACTGCTCTTTTCAGAATATGGAGGTATTGTTAAGAAATGCATCTTAGGAAAAAAACCACTGAGTTCATAACAATTGCTCCTCACAAATCAACCACAGTCAAGATCCACACATCATTTCAAGATACAGACCCCAGTAAGACAGCACCAATAAAATTCTGTTTCTGTGAGAAAAGGATCCTACTCAGTGATAAAATTTTGCTTGCAGGATTTACATTAGAGCCTTTAGCCTGAGTCAATGCTGCTGCAATAATTTAATTGATTTTATTATCATCTATTATTCTTTTTACAGTCTTTAACTTTTCCCTTTGCTGCAGTCCAACAAGATGATCAACTGGTGCAAAAAAGCGCTGTCTATTTATAGCATTCATGTATTTGCTCTTGAGCAATGCTTTCATTTTAATAATGATGTCTGCATCACTGCAATGATAATATTAATGACTCAAATAAAAATATCACAAATAAACTTCACCAGGAACCATATAATTCTTTAGTCCCTGTCAGCTATGCCAAAAACAGACCTCAAGATAGTCAAACTTCTAAGTCTTGCTTGTAAAGAGTGAGCTGCCTGTAGGTAACTTGGTAACATACCAAGAACACCAGTGAAAAATACCAGAAAGGTATTAATGTGCTGCTGAGCATCCTGAAGGCAGGAACACCAAGGCAGGAGCTACCCTGCACAGCAACGTAATGGCACCAACGTGCAAAGTAAGCAGAAGGCTAAATGCCATGGGCAGATGGGAGCCCAGGCAGAGGGCTTTCCTCCTGCAGTGTAACTTGTCCAAGCAGCACTCTGTAGACACACGGAAATAAACACACTTACTTGCCCTGAACCTTCAGGTGCAAAGCAGAACAGCTTCAAAAATAAGAGTCTGTGTGCCCCTTCATTGCAAACACTACACTGACTGGTGAGACAGTCAGTGTTCTGGGCAATGAGAGGATAAATTAGAACCCAGTTCCTTCCCTTATTAGATAAAGAGTAGCTGCAAAAAAGAAAATGCATTCCAGGACCTAACTGATAAGAAGCCTCTAAAGTAATTTTTGAAATTCAGCTCCACAAATGAGACAGGATGAAGAAAACATAAGTCTTGTAAGCCCTGAAAGGACTCAAGTATCCATTTGTCAAATACAATTTCACATGCTTGCAGTGCTTCAGTAAGTCAAGTGTAACATTTAGAATTTAAGTAATTTTGGGCTGTTACCAAAACATTAAGTACTATTGGATCAGGAAGTGCCTCCCAGTGCAAACTAGTAACATGTCTCCTTGGGTGACATTTTCTTTCTGTGACTTTTTTCCAGCTTAGGCTGCGTATATTAAGCCACCTCAAGTCTGCGTGTGCTAGTTGTTCATTATGAACAGCCAGAGTTATACTGAATTACAAGAGAGCTTTAAAAATGTAAAATTTATACAGAAAATTTGCACAATAATATCTATGAATATTTACACTATAATCCTCCAATAAGTACCACCTTACCATCTGCCTCTCTATCCTTTTTCCCACTTTGCTATGGAGCTTAGATTTGCAAATATCTATTAAGCAGACAGGCTAAAAGCACCACATGCAACATGATACTGTTGCAAAAGCTGTCAATTTAACTCAAGTGGGGTAATTCCCCATTGTTTTTTTTGGCTTTCACAAACACAAAAGCTTTCTTTTACTGGAGCAAGACTGATGACTAAATGAGGGTATTCTGTGATCCTAATTAAATTTTTTTCAAATGCAGAGCCTGAAAGGGTGATATCTACTATTCACTGGTATGAGAAATCTATATAAAAAAGATGGGTGACATTCCGTACAAAAACCTTTTAAAAAAGTGAACTCTGCTGTTCAGCATTATTTACTTCATTAAAGCCCCTCGCATAAGCACTGGTCTGCTCAAGTAAGTTTCTACTGTGTTCCCAGCACAGCAACCTAGAGAAGATAAATGAACCTGTACAACATCAGTTTTTTCAGACTGACAGATGAAGGTAACAAGGCTCTCAGGGGGCTTCCCCTGCTCAGAAGGGCGGGAAGCACTGTGTTCCCAGTGTCACAGTATAACACACAGGCTCCAATCTGTGGCCTGTGGATAAGAGTTCAAGCTTGGTGTGATGGTTCAGTTCAGGCCCACTCCTTCCCACTCCCACAGTAACAGACTTCAGGAACATTGCGCCCAGCTTCTCCCTACTGCTCCCTTCCTTTGCTACCTCCACCCACGCCCACCTCTGTAAGCTTAGCTGTTCCTCCTCACACGCTGAAGCCTACAGAATCAAGTCTTCTCTATCTTTCTTTCAGCCCGTCTGCTGCCACTACTGGCTCCACAAGACTTCAGTCAAAAGGAATAGCTGCTCATTTAGCCTTTGCTTGAGCCTTTCCGCCCCTGGAGGAGAAAACGCAAAGCAGCTAAAAGAACAAGTGAGACAATCAAGAAAGTACTCACGAAGAGCACACGTGGGCCAGCAGCAAGGAGAATGCATGCAGGAGGCTAAGGGAAAGAATCCAGGAAATGAAACCACATGAATGTAGTAACTCCAAAAAAGCAACTCATCTTGGTATTTGTAAGAACATATCTGCAGTCATACAAGTATCTCACCAATTACTTTTCTCCTTATTGCAACAACCAAATTCACATACCTCACAAGTGAGTCTAACACTTTACTCAAGGTTTCGCAGTCACAACACACGGCATTAGTAGATGTGCATCTTTGCTTTGCATCTTTAAATAAAAGCAAATTCTTCATAAAGCATTTCATAACATGACTAGGAAAGATCAGGACTCTTAGTGCTTGACACTCTAGGCCTATGCAGAGCTGACTGGGAAAAAAAAAGCGATGTGAATGTACGTGCCTGTTCTTCATTAGGCGCACTTCTCTCTTCCGCGCGGCCTCTTCTGCCGGCTGGGTCGGAAGTGCTGGAGAGGATGCCATGACTACTCCTGGTGCAATGGTGCTGGTTGGGGCGGTGCGGATCTGGTAGGTCTGCACATCTCCTGAGGCAGCTACAGGGATGCATGGGAACAGGACATCAGTCTGGTGACAGCGCCGTCACACGTGCTGTGGAGAGCACCTATTCACCCCTCCAACCCGTCATCTCTCTAACCCTGCACCCTGGGCCACAGCTCAGGAGGGACGGCCATCATCTGGGTCATCACTGCTACCTCACACTTAGTTTATTAATATATGCAAGGTTTTGGGCATTCCTGCTGAAGAAGCCTTCACTTGTGCTTGATAGCTTGACTTGCCTTGCAGTACAGCTGTACTCCTTTCTCCCTAAGTATATTTCTTTGTACTTCTCTGGTTTTCAGGCAGTTCTAGCAGTTCCAGAGAAGGACGGGGTCAACGCTATTTCTAGCTATGCTCCAAATGTCTATCTGCAAAAGGAAGAACTGCATTTTTAAGTATCTAGCAAAAGTATCTAGAAAAAAAGGTGTAAAAATTTAGCATTTACTCCCACAAGAGAGGGACAGTGCACTCTATTGCTTCTCTAAAATGACCAAGGTCTTAGCTTTCTTTTATTTTATTTATTGTAATCTAGGAGTGTGTTAATTTTGCCTGAGATCATAAATAACCACAATACCATCTAAAGAAATTGTATGTCCTTAAGAACACAAAAAAGAAGATCAATGCAACAATATTCTTCTTCTCTGCTATGCACTTTTACTGATGCCTGGCAAACTCTTCACTGGATAACTTTCAAATGAACTACTTCACAATCACAGAAGCAGGGGTACACTTCTGCTGTTATTTTCAATAAAAAATTTTGTAATGCCCCTCAATTTTTAATAAACCAAAATATGTATTTTAATACAATAGTCCCCCACATCTTATTCTAAGTAAAAATAGCTCTGCCAAATTGAGCGCTAGACCAAATAATCACTTAAGGCACCCTCCTAAATTGTTCTATGATTCCAAGACTCACTGACTGAGTGAGTCACTCACTCAGTGATTAGTTACAAAAGTCACAGTAGGAAGAAATTATGACTTGCAATTGAAAAGAGGAAAAAATTACTAATAAATTAAAGTGTCCTTTTAGAAAGAATCCAACGTCCTTCTCTCCTATCTTTAATGCTTTGCTTTAAATTTCCTATTGTCGCAGATATGGGAGAACTCAGAACTCTAAAGTGGTATTAGTTTTTTGCAGAACATGTAAAAAAATTTGTGTGGACAAAATGCAAGAAATACAGCATGAAAAAGCAAAAATAAATATATTAAACCTCAAATATCCACAGTTTTACCAATCTAATGGGAGAGGCTTTAAGAAAATGTGACAAATAGCTTGGTCCAAAATTTCAGTAATTTTATGGACTTATCTGTGCCAAAGCTGTTAATTCTGTTTCCTGACACATTTGAAGGAGTCAGGTTGGCAACTTATATCTGCATGGAGAAAATGTTACACAGAATGACTGGCTGTGAAGTTTCTCACCTTGTACAACAACTTGGTTGCTGGGTACAAGTATCTGCTGTCCATCTGTGGTCTGTGCATATTGTAAAATGGTGGTGCCAGGTTGGGTTGCAGCTGCATTGGTCATCGTCAATGTCTGGAGACCTTGTACTCCATCTGTGCCATTGTTAGACAATTGTATCGCTCCTCCTTGGGTGATAGCAACTGCAGACAAAAAAAAAATCAACCCAGCATTTAAGACACTGATTTACTCATTAACTTACAGAAACCTAGGTATGGAAGAATACTGACCTGAGCTATAAATCCTCTGAACCCTTATACACCCCCAAATCAAACACGTGGCTTCAATGCACATGGAAGAAATCATCCTTTGAAAGCTAAGTTTTCCAATGTTTGTGAGGGCCAAAACCCACAGCCTAAAATACAAATTAGTTTCTCTAATAAAACAGCATCACACAAAGGAGCTACAATCCTTCCCCAGGAATATTTTTTAATTTGTTAGTTAAGATTTTCTTCTTGATTGGTTTAGGTATTTTTCTCAGTCCTTACTTTTTCTTCTCATCTGAAATCCTCTCATCTTCTGTACTTTATGCCCTTCAGTCTCCTCTGCTGCTAGTGCTAGCCATCTTGTGTTCCACTTTCCTCTTGCTTTGGCATTTTTTTTTCCTTCTGATTGTATCCCCCTTTCTCTACAACTTCCTCAGACCCTTCCTAGGCTGTTTTTTCATTCATAAAGGTACAGTTTGGTTCAGGCAGTCTTAACTTTGCTGGATTTTTTTCCTTTCTTTCCCTCAATCCTGTCATGCAGGTATACTGGGACATCACCCCTTTTGTGACTGCACAGAATTTCACTGTGTTCCTATATACAGACACACCAAAATCTCAAGTGTCTGCACAAGCAGTTTACAGTTATAATAGGAATCAGAATCAGCCACATTTCTTTCAGTAAAATTAAGCAGAGTACAAGGCAAAGGGGCTAAGGAGTAAACAGAGATACAAAATTTAAAAGAGATTTTAAGAGACAGATGTAAACAAGTAGTTCTCCCTCTTGTATGCGTTGTATATGTCTCCTACTGTACGTGTTTGTGTGAGATAACATGTGTCTTTTATCTTTACTGCCATATCCTCAATCATTCTTCAAGTCAAAGCACTGTTATCTATAAAATCTTATAAATAAACACAGAAACATACTTATGACATATATTAAGGTTGTTGACACTCATTTTTTCAAGACTTTCTAAAAATGTAATTGCAGATGGTAATGTTTTTTTCTAATGATGAGGTTACAGTTTTGTGAACAAGTGTTAATAATCTGCCAGGAAAGAAAAGAAACTTCTGAATTCCCCCATCTAGTTTCTGAAATGAAGAAGTTTATAACAGCATTATAGTTAGTTCCTATTTTGCCTCAGGATGCATTAGCTGCACCAAGTGGCAAGCAGTACCAGAATGTTACTTGAGCCTTTCAAACGCTTACAATAGAAATGTGTTTAAAAGGCCTGGTTATCAGTCAAAATGAAGTAATCTTTTTTTCACCTCCTGCTTTGTCCTAGTCCAAATAACAGTTATAGAAATAATAGTTCTTCATCTTCTCATCCCCACTTACTAGCACCACTGAGAAATTCAGACTACATACTGTACTGCCCACTGCTGGTTTGGTAAATGGGAGTTGGCACCGTAACAGTGGCGATGGCAGGTGCTGCTGTTTCCTCTTCAGACTTTTCTTCTTCAATCCTTGGCACTCCTGGGGCGTCTGAGGACAAGTCATTCAAAATTTTTCTGGCAAAGACAGTGTGTTGTAGAGATTTTAATAAAAATTGGGGGAGAACAATAGTCTATCTGATACACAATGCTGGGGAAAACTGTGAAGTGCAGCTAGCCAGTAACGAAAATGTGAGTGCAGAATGAAAACCACACACTATCTTCAAACTCTTACTGGAGAGGATTGTTCAAAATGCCAAACAGTGATGGGCAAGGGAGCCAGCACAGAACAGCTGTGTTTTTCAAAACCCACAATACAGCTATCACAACCTTCCCTTTTTTCTTCAGAACGTTTCTCTTATCCATTTTTATTTGTTTCCTGCTTTTAGCTATATAAACATTTGAAAAAAAAGTCAGAACCTGTCTCCTCACTTACACTGGGGGAACTGCTCCATTTCAAAGACTATAAACACCTCAGCCAGAGAGCTGAGTACCAAGGGAGTTAGCAGGAATGCTTGCAGAGAGCAACCAGTTCATATTTTAACACCTGCCTGGGAGACAATACCCAGTGTTTGAGAACAGTCTCACAGTTATGTTCACAGGTGCCCTGCCTGAGACAGTTCATGGGTAAAGGAAAGAACAGATTGTTTCATTATTTCCATGAGCTAATTATCCAAAGTCAAAACTTCTAAAATGTAACTGCTACAGGTCCCACTGAACATGACTGTAGACTGACCACAACAGTCACTGCAATTTGCATCACTGAGATCAAACACTGTCCTTCCTCAGAGGACTGTCAAGCCCTTTCACTGCTGGCATATTCTGTCACTGCAAAATGTGGTAAATGCCCTTAGGTAAAGGGCAGTATTTTTTGTAATTCTCCTATGTTTTCCAGTGGATTGGCACTAGAACACACAGTAGGATGAAGCAAACACAGCTGTAGACCCCAAGTTCCAAGACAATACTGATTTTCTTATACAAGCCTCCTAAGGCTATGGGAGCCAGAACACCTGTATGAAGCTCTCTGGGGAGAGTACTCAGTCTGCTCAGCAGCTTGACCAACAGAGCTTTGCTGTTGCTGTTTTGACTTTGGGTGCATGCAAGAACCCCAGCATGGCGCAACACTGTGTGAAGAACCGCTTGGACAAATAAAAAATTCCCATCCAAAGAGTTTGCAATCTAGGTGTTAGACCAGAAACTTGGTGAATGAAACATATGAAAAAATATGGAGAGAGCAGGGATGATGAAGAACAAAATCAAACGAGATAAAAAAATCACTTTTTAACCTCATGTCATTATGACATGGTGGTTAAAACCTACCTTTGCCATCATAAAGATGGATTTAAGGTAAAAGATAAGGTGGCAGCTTTACAAATACAGGAGCTATGAACTGACATGGAATACACAATGTAGTTTAGTAGCAGAATCACAGAGGAGTCTTTGTGGAAGAGGTATGGCTTTCAATTCTGTGAACATATCTGCACCTATCTTGTTTCTGGGGCCACTTACAGTAGGTTGAATAACGCCAGCTAGGAAGTCACTAAATTTAGACAGCAGTGGTCTGGCTCAGCCTTTTCGACATAACCAACACCAGCCCAGAGTCTGCATATACAAGTTTTACAGCTACCAAGTGTTGCTGAGTCACCATGATCTGGTTTGAAGATAGAGGCTGTGTTGTGGCAGCAGTGCATGCAAAGGAGTCCATCTCAATGAGAAGTCAGCATGCACGAGCAACTTCTTCTCAGTTTTGCTGCTTGTTTATTTAGCTCTGTTTTCTCACCATATACAACCACTCTGCCATATATATTAAAATCAAGTGTCATGCTGCAGAAAGGAGTCTGTGGCAGCCTTGAAGTTAACACTGCTCCTCAAAAATAAAAATATTTTCCCAGATCTGTTATGGCTAGGGATTCTTCAGCAATGATTTTCACTATCTTTAGCAGAACAGCCTTGAAGGCTGCCAGACAAGGTACAGAATAATCTCCCAAGAGCTAAAAAAGTATCATGGTTGAGATATGCTCAGGCCTACAGTCCAGCTTCTATTTCCAAGACTATGCTCATAAAGAAAAAAGGAGCATCTGAATTTTCTAAAGGAGCAGGAACTCTCATGTCACTTAAAACCTATGGAACCCCAGAGCTGTTCCTTAATGCTACTTAGCATATTTTAAGAATGAAAGTGGGATTTAGTACAGACACAAAAAGCTGTATGAAGGCTTAATTAAGAAAGTAACATGACTAACACCGTGTGAAGGAGAACCTCAGTTGGTTTTGCCAGAGGTATTTGCCATGAGAAATAGAGACACTAGATGCCTTTCACTACATTCAACTGATACACTGACTTAAACTTTAAACACAAACGATTTTGCTCAAGCAGAAATTCTCTCTGAGTTATGGAACATCACATGTTCATTAAGTCTCATGGGAGAAAGGAATTAAGCTTGACTGGTGCTAGCATTTCAACAATAACGAAAACCAGTAGAGTTGATTTTTCGCAGACTATAGATTACACAGAAGTCACTTTTTGCAAAGCTTCAGCGTATTTTGTGTATTCAGTAGTCATTAAAGCTGTTTCTAAGGCATCTAGCACAATGATAC
Organism: Gymnorhina tibicen; assembly: GCA_013399875.1. Taxonomy (NCBI): domain Eukaryota; kingdom Metazoa; phylum Chordata; class Aves; order Passeriformes; family Artamidae; genus Gymnorhina; species Gymnorhina tibicen. The sequence goes on along the minus strand of VXAZ01001305.1, from coordinate 3,288,635 downwards.
CTCAATTTTCTGACATGCGGCAATTAGCATATTCTCAGCTCACTTCTGTCTCTAGTGAGTGTAACTGCTGAGGTTTCTTCCTCCTCCTTCTATTTGCTTATCTCTTTACAACCTATTCCACGGACATATTCCATATTCCAATTCCAAGACATTACAGAAGAGAGATTTCAGTTAAATGGTAAATCTAAAAATAATTTATACAATCCCACTGTTTGTATCTACATGTGAACGCACCCATCCATCAAGTAAGATGCCTCTGCTTTACCCTCCATACCTGTAGGAGGGTCGTCTGGAAAGAATTTCTCTTCGTTTCTGTGAGTCTGTGACACTGTCTACTGATTCCTGTGAATCTTCACTTTCTGCTATAGTGGAGATCTGTAAATAAGAACAGCAATCAAATTTAACGAGACACTTCCAATGTCTTTATTTTAAGGAAATGTTGACATCCTGTGAAAAACACCACAATGCAAGTGTTCACAATTCAAGTATTCTGTCTAGACAATGATCAGAAAGTTACTGCTTAGAAACAGATCCAGGAAAGATGACCACAGTCAGTGATCTACCCATCAGAATGTTCTTTATAATTTAAATACTCCAATAAGAAAACATAAACAGTAATACCATTCAGTTTTTGCCTTCTATGATGTTTTGTTTTCATCCATTGCAAGGAAACAAAGATTTTTAGTAAAATTTAGGGAGAGACTAACTAAATCAAATTAAGATAGCAGAAACGTTTGGAAACAAAGAATAAAATACTGAAGAAACATCAATTTCTAAATAATGAGGTAGATATGTTAAAGAGAGACTGCCTTCTGTGGGGGAAGTTGCCAGGAAAATGTCATACATGAAGATATTAAAAAATAATGTAGTGCTGCAATTCTGAATAGCTGTGCTAAAAAAAGAGAAATGTTTATGCAGGAAAGCTAAAATAAAAATCGTATTAAAATAATTTAGATAATTTTAAATTCAAAATGTGCATGACAAAATACACAAAAGCTAATGATGCTTATGTGAGAAACAGCTCACAGCCTGACATTTTATGCACTATAGAGAAGATTCCTAAAGGCTCAAAAATCTTGCTGGCACCCACGTCTCACAGTCGTCAAATAGAGGGCCTGAATATGTCCAAGGCTGACTGTGAACTACTGGGTTCTGAGTATCAAAACACAATGGATCTGCATTGAACCACGTGAATTCCAAGCACGGCTTCATTGTCAGTCTCTTATCTTCCCTCCAGGCTAGTAACTTGTGCACTTATCTCAAAACTGCTCACCTCTGATAGATTAAAACTCTAAACTTTTGACAGCAGTGGCTGAGGATGGTAGAGCCTGCCACAAACTCAGCACTGAAGCTGATAAGGAAAAAACAAAGATTATTATCAGAATGGCCTAGTTTTAAATTATGCATGCCTTATCTTTTAAAATAATACCCAGTTAAATATCTGTATCAAAAACTCACAATACCTACTTTTTGAAATTAAACATTCTTTTAACTCAGTGTTCTAACAGCAAATGAATAATATACAGTCCTTGTCCTGTGTAGCTGCTGTACACTGAACAATTTTTGCATTCAGTAACACTGAACTTCAAGTGGATAAAAAGCAAGTTAGAGGTTTAAAGACTTCAGACTACTTGTCTCCTCCATCTTCAAGCTACCTCAACAAATTGCATTCCCTATCTTGCTTTACAGAAGAGAAAATGCTAATGCTTTACAAAGCACACAACACTCAACCAGTACATTTTAAAACCATTTCTATGTAAGGACTGATAGGTTTATTTTAAGCACCATTAACATACAGAGACCTGTTTTGTAAACCAATGCAAGTATTTCCTATGTAGCAAAGACTCTCATCATAGAATACTGGCCTCATTAGTTACTAAAAATTATATTATTAAAAGAAAGTTCATCCTTTTGTTCACTTCAGAATAGTATGAACTCGTACTCAATAAAAATGTATGGAAATACAGTAGAGAGAAAAAGTAGAGTAATACTGTAAGAAAAACCATAAAGCTGTTAAACTCACCAAACAAATTCTAGAGGGAAGTGAAACTCAGCAATGTTTGAAAATGAAAAGTGGTTAAGCCAGAACAGAAAAAAAAGTTAAGAGTAGCAAATACTGTACAGATTTGTAAAAACACAATCCAGGACATTAAATATATTAAATACATTAAAACCAGTGCAATGACAGGCCTATTTCAAAGGCCCAATTTACATATTAGGAATTTCTTCAGTCAGTACCTGAACTGTCTGGACCTGTGGAGACTGAATAACTGATGGCTGGGCAGCCTGAATTACTCCATGCACTTGAACCGTCTGCCCATTGGGCAGCTGAACTAAGGTCACCGTGGGTGCAGAAGATGTTGCATGAGCTGCTGGCATAGATACCTGCAAAGAAGAGACAGTGAGCATAAATTAGGTTATTGCAAAATCTCCTTAGTTCAGTATTTGTTTTGGTGAAAGAACTATGTCTCTTCTAGACCCCAGTTAGATGACCCAAATGTTTCAGCGTAATATAAAACCCCCTGAACTGCCTGAGCCCAACACCTGACCTACTTCACAAATAATCTAATGCAGAATTTCTGCAGGCTCAAATGTAATTTGTAAAATCACTGACAAGAACAAGAAAAACACAACTGCCTCTATTTTGAGGCAACCTGATACAAACACATCATTACCTTTCACTTACTTCACTTGGATACTGCTCAGACTCGGGTGCACTCCTACAGACACTGCTGAGTCAGAGGCAGAAACATATGGGAGTGGAGCTATTTTTGTTCTCACTCAAGAAAATGCAGAGTTTGCCAGATGTAAGAACTTAACACTTTTAGGGAATCATACCTTTCACTTTCTACAGATTAAGCCGTATGAGTAGCTGGCAAAGTGCATGTAAATGAAGAAAACTGACCATGTATTCAGACAGAAACCCCACGAGTTTGCAGTGGAAGTAAGTATTTTGTAGGCAGCCATTGTGATTATTGTGTCAACACAAACTCTAGTTTCAAGGGGAATTTCTATGAGGAACAACTGCCCACGTTTTAAACACAACTGTGTTTCTCCAGCACAGACCTGCAGGCATGGCAGCTATGCCAACAGGAATACACTGATGACCTCAGCATGGCACATTATGGCTCGGGCTTCGGGGACAGCGGTAGCCACACAAAGCTGTTCAACACTGCCCAGGGCAGCCTCACCCTGGCAGGCCACAGGAACTGCTCCGGGTAGCTGAAGTGCCACGGACCAAGGCTGCTCCGTGGCCGGGCCAATGCCCAGTGCACATCCAGTACTCCCAACTATCTGGTGACACGATGTGCGTGTTTGGGGCTGGCGGGCTCCTGAAAGGCTGCAGGGTGCCAGGGCTGCTGTGCCAGCACACCCCGCCCTCAACCTGCGTCCCTCCCACACATCATCGCCCTCAGGGAAGGACTCCAGGCAAGCAGAGCTGCTCTGGCAGACCTCAGCCAGGCCATGGGTCACTGACTAGCCAGCCTTCTTCTAGACACCCAAGTCTGGAAAATCTAACAAACCTTCAGTGTTCAACAGCATTTAAAAAAAGTTCGACCCACACAGCTGCAGTGCAAGAAAGGGCTGCACTGCTGTCCTACCTAATCTCAAAGGGCTGCTATACACTGGATGCAGAAGGAAATCCTCTGCTGTCCCCATGAACACATGGTTCTCCAAAAGCTGCAATAGCTGATCTCTGAATTTCCATAAACATCCACCACTTACAATGACATCTTGCTTAACAACAAAATTAAAGGGAATTACACGTAGACTTCTCTCTTTCACAGCTGTCTCTCCCTAATCCACTAATTTGCATTTGCTTTTACCTTCCTTTTCCAGGAAAGCAGCTGCAGCATTACATGGTGGTACTTAACTCACATCTGAGAGAAACTAGGACTGAGATTAACATGAGAGCACTTTCCTCTGGCAAATTATATTCCTTTACCAAGCGACCTTTCTTAATAATGCACGTCTGACTAAACAGTCTCTGGCAATGACAGCAAAGCTGATCAACTGGAGGCCACTGTGGTTGGATTAAGCCCACAGCAGAGTGTAACTTCCGCAGATGTCTCTGACTCATACCTTGTGGAACTGGGACGAGTTTCCTTTTGATGCTGAAAACTACCCTGAACTCACTAAAAATGGAGCAATTAAACTAAGCTTGCAAGAGGGGTGACCTTACAAGAGATAGTGAAAGAATTAAATTGACATAATTAGTTATTTAGATTCGGCTAGGCCTCTGAGGGCACTCCCTAATGCCAAACACTGCCACTTCGCTTATTAAAAATATCATAGTAACGTAACACTGATGTGAACAACACAAGGAATTATATTTAAACTGTTGTATCACCTCCACAAAGCATGTACAGGCTGGGGAAAAGCTAAGATGCAAATAATATAGTGAATGACAACATGGTGGTTCACGTGGATTTTAACCATACCTGTATAGTGTTTTCTTACTTGGAAAAAAGTCTCATTCAAGTACTGGGGTAATTATGTCCGAGTACAGCGCATTCTACCCATGACACACTTGTAAGTTCAGCTCCCTGGAGGTCAGTATGTTAGCACATAAATTTAAAATGTTCTTGCTTCTCTGGACTCAACCTTAAAGCACATCAAGTGAGAAGCAATCTACTGGTTTTGCAAGAGAAATAAACTGCTTCCACTCAGTTCACGCTGCAGTGTTATTCACACCACCTACATCCTGTGCCTAAGTTAGACAGTGAGAAAACTGCCCAAAGAGGCAAGCTGGTGCAGGGCAGCTGGTGGCTTGTAAATTCGCACTACAGCTTCACCTAACAAAATCACCCTGTGCATTTAAACAGCTCCAATCCCCACACTTTCACTTGAATGGAAGTGTACTATCTCTGGACTACCAAAAGGTGTAATGACTTTAAAAATATACTAATCCTTTATAAAATGTTAAGTGATTTAACACTTGTGCCACTTAAAAGACACTCAATTCCATAAACTATGAGATCAAAACCACCTGTTTGTTCTCTGCAGACTATAAATAGTTTTAAAATTAAATGGTTACAGAAGAGAGCCAAAGAGATTCTGTAGTCATTTATACAACAGGGTTGCTTCTGCCAACCATCAGTGTATTTGCAAATGAAACCCAGTTCCAAAATCAGAGATGTAGATGGGATTGCATTTCTTGTCTCTCCAAAATAATTTGGGGATAACAAAAGGTCTACTTCTGTCTCTAACTTGCCAACAATTCTGTGAAACTCTGGAGACAACAGGATAACACAAGCTGTCAAGTGCCAGATTGCTCCACTTGATTGTAATTCTTATAATATTAATCCCATCTGATAAGATGTATTTGCTGCATTATTTATCTACATATTCAATTTGTTTTCTTCAGAATTAAACTGACTACTACAGACAAGTTTTTAACAGAAAACACAACAGCAAGACAATCCAGTCAATATAAAAAAGACAGTAGATTACACGTATTGAAAAAAATACCTTTCAGTGGTATGGTTGTGGTGAAGAATGCTAGAAATATTTTCATTCATTACTGTGTTAACATTACACAATTTACACACATACAGTTCTTCAGAACTAACACAGCCTAATATGATGGGAAGTTAAAAATCTCTACTGCTTTAAAAATGTGAAGACAAATATTAAAAGAACTATACATCACACCTGTTTCAGAATGGTATCAAGGGAATCTTCTCTCAGGCCCATGAGCAGACATTATCCCTCTTAAAAATATTAACCATAGGTAAAACTATTACACCATATGATTTTTATACCTGGGCTAACGTTGCAATCTGTGGTTGTGCCTGTACTGTCATCTGTTGGGTTTCTGCCTCTGTACCGGCTGCATCTCCACTCTGCTGGTTCTCTGCTCCAGATTCCATGGTCATTTAGTTACCTACAATCACAATATTTGTTGTAAGTCTGGGTTGGTATGCAAGTCCATTATTCTTGGTGGATCTGGCAGCAATCACTGCAGCTGAATTCCCATTACTACATACTGTTTTAATCTGCTTATTAAATGTTGCCAAACTATTAGTATTCAGGCAAATTCTTTTCATGCCAGGTGTCTGCCTCAGGTTGATTTTTCTGTGTGTAATGTTTCTGAAAAACAAGTCCAGTCTCCTCCAACAATGAGAACAGAAAAAATGCACTTTGCTCATCCTAAAAAAACTGAGCAATTGCACTATAATTACTTAGCACCTCTGCAATTTGGAATAAAGACCTGTCAGTATGTCAGGAAGGGCACTCCCTCAGTGCCAAGGTGACAACATGCCCTGTTACAGCCCTCCCTCTTCCCCCAGCTGCAGTCTGCAGATATCAATAGCAAGTGTTTCTGTGCTGGGTGCTCAGTTCTCAGTCATCTTTGCCTGAACTAAATATGCAACATCTCCATGCAAGTTCCTTCCACAACCAGACTGTGTATGGCTCTACGTCACAGCAACTTAGCCTCTTCCACCCAGTAATTTTAAAGCCAGTATACAAAATTATGGAAGCCATTTCTCCTTGAACCTTACCGCAAATGTTTTTATATTTAGAGGTACACGGTAGTTTGCCATGACCTGAGTTTTTTATCATATACAGCTCCTAATACACTTATATTTCTAAGCACTAACTGAGCAAACCTAGATCACCAGAACACACAACTCTATAAAAAGAGGTTGCATAACTTCCAAATCCATGCATGTAGGCAGAGTGCAATGCCTGTTACATTCTGCACTGATCTGAGAAAATCACTTATCAGTTCTTAAGTACTGATATGAAAATATTTGATAAAAAAATAACTTCAAAATACAAGGAAATGATATAGCAATGCTACTGTATTATACAGAACTCCAAAGACCAAATATTAAGAATGGGTATTACCTCCACAGCCACAACACTAATTCTGTGTACCACCCTTTGCTGCCCAATCTAATCAGGCCTCTGGCTGCCCTAGGGCAGCACACCTCTCTTCAGAGCTAGTCCAAAATGACCTCTAGAGCATTTCTGCTTTGGGAAGGGGCCTGGAGGCAGAGGATGCTCAGATCAGAAGAAAGGTAGAAAGAAGCAGAAATGCCCCTCTCCTTCCTCAGCTTAACTGGCCCCCTGAGGAAAGGACTTAGAAGCATCAATACAGATGGTGGTACTGTGTCCATACTCCAGACATTTCATTTTAAACACAAAGTCAGGGAAACTTCCATTTCAATGCAAACTATACCTCAGTGTTACAGGAAAGAGAATACTTTTTATATTGCCTAAAGCAGCAGTCACACTTTAACCCTGAATATGAAATACCTGTCTTACAGTAACCGACTGATAATCAATCAAGAAAGATAAAACAGCATTTCACAGTAGTAACTGCATCCTACATCAAAGGAAAGCAAGTCAATGTACATAAATCAAAATCTCTACATTATCTATTGAAAGTGACTGTTCAAATGAGTTTGTGTGTGTGTGTGAACATTGAAATGTAAAGTATCAAATCAGTAAAGTTCCAACATCAGTAAAGAAGTAAAAGAATTAAACCTGATTTTCCTTAAAAACAAACAATAAAAGAAAACATACAATTTTTTTTAAAAAGCAAATTAAATTATTCTAAGCAGAGGAATTTTGTTACGCCTCTCTCTCTTGCCAAGATTTCTGTGCTACAAACCAAGTATTAGTCTGACATGCTCACAGATAATACTCTATCCACATGTATATACTTGTAAACTGGTTATGAAAGAAATTGCAAGCTCACTGCATTTTAAGTAGTCTAGCTATTATAAGAATTTCAAGAATAGCCTGTATCCATGCAAATACAATAATTCAGTTCTTTCCTACAATACCAAGTCTTTCCCATGTTGCATTTCATATTTCAAAAAGCACACAAGAAAATGCATGCACTATTACTATTTGCAATATACATTACCAAACAGCTTTAAAAGACTTAATTTCAACAACTTAAGTGGTTTTCTATCCCAACTTTAACACACAAGTTATATTTTAACACTTAGTCCTCCATGCTATACGCCCATTTTTCTTTTGAGTAGTCTGTATTTTGGAAACTACAAACCAGACTCCCATACGTTTCCCTTTGGTTTCTACCATTTCCATTACCATTTTACTATTTGTCCAAGGTAAGCGAATCAACAACTTTTTCCTAATTCTATGCATGTATCATGGTGACTCCAGCCAAAAGACTACCTCATCATTTCAGGAGCAGATCTTTTACATCAGCAACATCTCCCAGCCAAGTATCTCCAAATAACTTTAAAAAACCTCCCAACTACAAATGCAAGTATATTGCAAAACTAATAATACTTTTGTTTGCTGATAGAAATTGTAACTCCAGCATGGAGTCAGTTGGGACTAGAAACGGATGAAATGTGCAAGCATCAGGTATTTAGCAATGTTCACAAAGGTAAATGTGTTGCCAAATTCCTGCTGATAAATGCACTGTTTTCCTAGGAAGAATTTCCAATCCCCTCATACACTATTCAGCAAAGGTCCTCTGTCTTTACAAGCTTGGCTTCCACACTTGCATCATCTTTTGCATATACAATCAGCAAAAGGATTAACTGTTTGAGATACTCCCTCTTCTACAACACCAACATTTCGGAAATCAAATTCTTAACGTGAACTGCAAACACCTAAAAGGAACTTCCTCATTTCATACTGTAAGCATGAAGCAATGCAGGAAGCTGCCTGCAAGATTTACATCTTGACACATGCAGTTTAAGTGAGTTTCCAACGACCTGTTGTTTTTTGACAAGCTCTCAGTGTCATGTTATTTGCAGGTTCTAAGGACTCTGGTTCAATTTACCTTACACTTACACATCACAATATTTGTATTCTAACAGCTTCACTACTACCTTTTACAGTAATTTGTGAGAAAAAGGAGGAATCAGATTTTTGAGCATCCAGGCCACATTGTTTTATGCTTGGGTATGATCAAGACTGCCAAGATGCACAGGACCGTGCACACAAAACATTAACACTTACTACATTGTGTGTATGGGTAAGGCCATGGTGGCTGATATTAAGGTTGTCAATTCCTATTAGTTCTTGCAATTTACAATGTAACAGATGAAAATATGTTCGGTTTGAAAGCTTAACCTCCCCATGCATATGAATGAATGCTAATCTGTACATCTCCTTTCTAAGCTTTTATACCCCTAGTCTAGACAAGCTTTGCTGATCAGTATCCCAGTATCTTTCTGTTCTTGTGGGTGCCACTCCCTCCTTATTCCTCCTGCTCTGTTCACAGTGGCCCACCCTGCTTTCCGGCACTTAATTTTCCTGGCAGGCACCACACCAGGACTTCTGAATTGGAGAAAGGGATCTGAAAATGCCCTAGTGGTGAACAAGTCTCCAGGGCATGGACAGCATATGGGAGCCAAGGGAGCACACTTCTCATTTTTCCTTGCTTCCAGGCTACTTTCCAACTTGTCAGGAGAGGACACCCACACGCACATACTTTGAGAAAAGATTAGTAACTGCACTAGTTGAACCAAATATTCTAAATGAAACTAACTGAAAACAACAGCTATTAGCAACCAGAGCTGGAAAACCAGACTGCTTGCTTAAAACATCCTGGGTATGAACCCTGAACATCAGAAAGCTGATGAGACTACCTGGTTAGAGATGGTTTAACTCGTGACTTTTGTAATACACAGTTTTCTTCATTAGTTCAAAAGTGGCAGCAGTATTATATTTACTAATATTTTTTATTAATAACATACTTACTAATGATCTCAAACTCTGAAAGTGAAGAGCCAAACAGTGAAACATTCAGCTGACACATCAGCATTTATTTTAGCCAGGTCAAGACTGGGAAAAAGGAGTTCAGCAGAGGATAACTAACTGTCCCAGCTGAATTTACACCATGAGCAGAGAAGACAGATGCTAATAAAAACAAACAGTTGCAGAATGCAACTGAACTACACACGCTGCAGAAAAATCCAAATAAATCTGTCTCCTTAGTTGCATAAACCTGGAAAGGGCACTTAGCTAAGGACTACTGCAGAGAGATCACTTCAGATTTCTCCTTGACACGCATTTATGACAAGAAAAGCTAGAGTTAGACTGCAACAATAGTAAGAAACAGGGTAATCTTTAACTACCATATTTGTATAGCTGGACCCTATACATCAGCTGGATTACACTGCAGAGGCTGGGAGCCCGTATTAAAAATGGGTTCTGTGGAATTTGGGTGTTCAGAAAAAGCAAGTATTTAGGGCAACGAAAACCTATTCTATGAAGAGACTAGATGGATTTTTATTATTTATCCCAGAAAGGAGAGAAATGCTTCAAAAACTAGAAAATATACTTAAATTATTAACAGAGTAAGTAAACTAGAAACACACACTGTCTGATTATAAAACCAGCAAAGCTTAAAGATGTCAAATTTTAAAAGTATAGAAATGAAAAATCAAAAAATCTATTAAAAATTAGTAAATTGATACTTTGTGTCCTGAATAAATGGAGCAATGATGCTACTGATGATAAGAATTTTATTAGGATTTAAACATGGGTTAGAGAGGCACTTGGGTAAAAAGAATATCCACGAATATCCTGAATTAGTACAGTTTTTTCACACCAAAAAAAGTGCAGAACCAAAAGGAAGATAAAAACCTAATGAGTTGGGATTTAAATTGATTTCTAATCTTTAAAAATTCAAATATATGCTTTCACGAGGGGGAAGATTATGTCCCATATAATTTTTGGATGTTCCAGTAGTCTTTTGAGATACCCACTGATCTTCACCATCTTAAAGACAGAATGCTGAACAAGGTGCTACAGGTAATTCTAACTCCTCTAATCCCTGTTAATTAAAGTGAGCATCAATGCTGTGTATTTGGAGCACAAGCTGTTAGTTACCTCCCCTCCCACCTGCCTACAGAGTGAGGATAAAATATAATTGTCTTCCCACAGCTCTCATCTCTTCACTCTTTAGTATCCTCCCCTTGGTATGTCTGTGGTCTGCCTGCTCTATTTTGCCTCTCTACATCTTCTTCTATCTCCCGTCTGACTTACCCCCATGAATTTTAGTATGTCTCCTTAAAGATTAGGCTCTGCTCCTTGGTTTCCCTTTGCTCACACAAGCTGTGGAGCTTTCCTACTCTGCAGACAGGCTGCTTTTCGTCTCCCAAGGCAGACTAGAGAAAAGAAAGGTGGAGGTCCTTTCCCAAACACCGTTAAATCCAAGAACCAAAGTACCACACTGTGGCTGTTAGAGCAGATAAAACTTCCCATGCACTTTTGTATGTGAAAGTCCTTAATACGCCACAGCTTTCCATGTTTTTCAGTTGGACAGTTGGCACAGTAAAACACAGCACCTCTCCCCGCAAGCCTTTCCTTTTTCTCTTTATTAGCATTATGGAGGCAATTCACTGTCAGAAGTTCAAGCTTACACTGACAGTTACTGCCCATCCGACATAACCGCACCTCCCGGCAACACAGTTTGCTTTGTGCCTCAGAGGGACTGTCACACCTGCTCCCCAGCAAGCACAGCTTCACCAAGTGACACGCTGTAAAGAATCCTCTGACTTCTGGATTTACTTTATTCAAGTATACACACAGGTTCTGAAGAAAAACGGCAGCCTCCAGAAACAATGCAGAGCAGAGACCCAACAGACTCACGCCCATTCTGAGCCTGATTTGTACCACACCCAGTCATTTGCTCACCCAGCACCTTCAGAGGTCACTCTACTGCCACATTAGGCTCCTGATCCGGGGAAATACCCAGTCACCCAGCTGCTCATGGCAGTGAAGGACCAGAGCAGCTGAGGGACTGGAAATTGAGGCAATGCCTGTTTCTCAAGCCCTATATTGACAGCAGGTGTGCCAGTACAATTGTTCAGGAAGCAAGCACAGCTCCAGTATCCAAAGTTCCAGGAATGTGACTCATTCTGTATTTACTGCATGTAGCTTTATAAAGCCCCAGATCCACCATCACAGCACTGAGAAGATACCAAAGACCACGCTGGTACACAACTATTTTCACATTTCCAGCATAAGTACTGAGAACACTGACCTGCAATCTGCAAACATTTCCACTGTCACCTTGCAGAGTGGCAGTCCTTTCAGCCACAGCTCAACAGCCACTTTATGAACTTCATTCAGTGGCTGCTAGACTGAAAATGTTCAGAGAAAAATAATTTTATTTACAGCTAACACATGGGACTTCAAATAACCAGTAATAAGTGCTTGACAGGACAAGACAGGCCCATAATTATCTCTCTTTGTCACTAATGACTATAGTGGGTTGGCACAAGAACTGCAATTTACACTACAGCTTCTTTGTCATCCCAAGCTGGCACTGCCACTGTTCCTGGGTATTTGCTCCCCCTGTCCTCTCCCTTGGGTGACAAGTCTGTGTGTCATACTGTGAACACAACCTACGTTTGCTGCTTCATCTGAAATCTACCTTTTACCACTTCACTGAATGGGTTCTCCACAAAGCCATTCAATGATCACACCAGATTCTGGGTCAGGGAAGCCCAAAGGCCGGGCAAACCAAGTGGAAGTGGAAATAAAAGAATGGCTGTAACAACCAATGCCACTAAAAATGCCAAAAATGAAGAAGAGTCTTCAGATTGTGTTCTGCAAATAATCTGCTATAAAGCAATCTGCCAGGCAAACTGAAGAATAAAAAGCTGGAAAAATTCTTCTTGTTGCTGAAGTTAAAGTATTTCATCTTGAACATACAAGAAAAATTTAATCTCACTGTAAAAATATCTCGCACAAATTAGAATCATTCCATCAACAGAATGTAATATCTGTAGTCCCACCCTTTGTCTCCATCAATATGACACTCAGAGCAGTGTCTAAAAATTCTCTGCTGACTGAATACACGCTGCAACAGCCACTGCAAGAGATGTGAACAAGGTAGTATCTTCATACAGAACACAGAAGAAATGCAACCAGGACTCTTAATTAAAATTAACAAACTTTTCTGGCTCATTACTTTTTCAACAAAACTTTCACTACACTTCTAAAGTCAGTGAAAATTTCTCATACTTACCAGATTTAGATATATGAGTGATGAAAGTATTGGAAATTATTTGTGTTGCATGCTCAACCTCCCTTTCACTAAAGAAAAAGCAATGGCAGATTTTAAAACAAGGGCAGAAGACCAAAAATGTAATCTCACAGCTACAGTGGTGAGCAGCCAAATCAGCCATCTCCTCTAGATTTTGTTCTCCCTTAGCATAATTCAAGCAAGCTGACATTTACCAGGCAGACGGTGAATCAGTAAGCACAGGTAAGGTGTATGAGTGAAAGTTGTTTAAACACTCTTCATTGCTGTATTTTCCTGATTTGACTCCACACTCTTGGCATTGTACTAATATCTAGTGTTTCTGCCTTCAAGCTTGTTAAAAGGAAAAAAGACTCTGACAGCTATTAACTGCAATTAGTTTCTTGTATCACAAATTACACAAATAAATACAAAAGCATCCAGCAAGCATTTGGTACACACACATAATTTAACTCAAGTTTAACCTATACTGTCTTTTTTTGTTCAATATAGATTATATATTTATCCCCGCCCCTTTTTACTAACCTTATCTAATAGTTGGGATAGGTCTCATGTGAATACATGAGCAGAGCTCAGTAGAAGAGCCCAAGGAGAGACACCAAAGCAAGCCTTTCCTAAGGCTTTAACAGTGAAAAGCAAACAAATGACTCCACTGTCTTATGCGCTCCCCATTCAGAAATGCCCCCAAAATACTGTCAGACTTTGCTTAGACAAAACAAAATGTCAAAACAAATCCCAGGAAGGTTACAGAGTCATTAGATAACTATTATTATTATTGAAAATGTAATCCATAAATATGTTCTATTTATAAATGCTCTGTGCTCCTACTGAAGGCACTTAGGGTATTAAAAGACTAATTCACATGCTTTAAGTCTGTGATCCTCAACATGCAGAACAGAATTATGATAACTATTTATAAACACCTTTATATGTTCAGTAAAAAAATCCAAAACCCACCAAAAGATATCTGCAAACTGAATTTTAGAGAAGCAAGACATTATTAAGAATGTCCTAGCCAACATATTCAATCTATTCACAGAGACTTGAGAGTTCTGCCCATTTTGTCATTCTTAACACATTCGTTGCCAATATCATATTTATGCATTTCAATTACTTACAAACTGACTGCACTTCACTACAGATTACCATCTGTTCTCTGACATTATTTTTAGGACATAAAAATCACCTAATTTTCAATCTATGCAGATTTCTTGCAATTCCTACCAACTGTAAAAGCTTTCCTTTTGCAAAAATGAAACCACACGAAACTGCCAAAATACACGCCTCTTTTCTCCCTGTGTCTGCTGAAAGTACTGTGGCTCATCTCATCACGTGCAGCTGCTGGTTACTTAATAAAACCCACCACAACAGTGTATCTGAATGGTATCACTTGTAGGCAGCATCTTTAATGCAACAGAAAATACAGGCACCAAGTGATTTTTCATCATGCTGTTGGGGAGCTAATGCTCCTGCTGAATACACCACAACTCCAGGAACAGGCTCTTTGCAATTGGTACAGGCCTACCAAGTCAATAATCAGCACAGCCACTCATGACGAGCTTTAATTTCTGGCCCTAATCAAATTCTCATTTTACCTTTGACTGAAACAGCTGCTGGGGGAGAAGTGATCCATGACTCCACGGGATCTGAAGCTGACCTCAGCCCAACTGAGGGTAGCTACCTGAAGCCAGCCACTTCTCATATTTGCCCTTCTAACTCCAGTGCTGAATTGTGACCGCACACCAGTCTGATGGCAGTTTTTATTTAAAAAGGATGACATGATCAAATCTGTACTATGACAAGAGAGGGGGCTCTGCTCAGCCCAGGATGGAAGCTTGCTGGATGGAAACAGCATCCATCTAGAAGCCTATTAATGCAGCCTGACCTCAGGTAACTGGAGTACAGAGATGGGTACAGTAAACTAACACCTTTTCTGCTAAGGAGGCCCTGTGCCCGAGCTGGTACACCCTGCCTCTCAGCACAGGCTGTTAGCTTGGGCTCAGCGCCACACTGAAACAGCTCCATGACCCCTCGTAAGGAGGCAGGTTGTACCTGGCTGGCACAGTGAGCAGTTTAGAAACAGTTCTCTCCTACCACCCAGGTATCTAGATATGCCAAATAAATAATTTACCCTCCTGTGTTGGTCAACCAGCAGAACATTTTGAGCCACTTCCTTTCACAGCAAACATTGGCACGTGAAGGTGTTCCAGCAGAAGAGCTAAGGCAGCCCAGAGTGACAGAAAAGAGAGTAATTCTGCAAGCAGTCAGAGACCTTCTCCTTTCCCACTGACAGGGAGAAAAGAGGACTGTGTCACTACAATAATTAAAGGAGTATTCAGAACAGAAAATGATGCCAAGTTAGCAAGGCTAAGATCCATTTAAAAGAAGGTGCATGTGTTCCTTTTTTCCACTGGGTAGAGCTGTCAGAACTTAAGATTTCCACCTGACCTGCCAGTCATTCAGATGAGTATTATATTTATTCTCTTCCATATGCATTTCTATGTTTTATGGTCTTACTGCTTCACCATTCTATCTGGCAGAATAGGAACCACCTAAATGCTGTATGACATACTTTGACAACCTTTTGACATGTTGTAAGGATCTCTGTCCACTTGCCAAGCAACCTTTAAACATTCCAGGTCTGAGGCCATCAGCTGGAAGAACTGTTTCAATTCTAAGCCCGGGGCAGCCTGTAACTCTGTAAGGAGAGCCTCTACAAGTTCTTATTTAATAAAAGGGTTATCTCTGAGGTGAGGGAACTACTGGAAAACTCCGGGAAACTTGTTCTCAGCAAACAACTACAGGAGCAATGACTGACTGCTCAGCAGAGTCACTCTCCTAAAGTGAAGAAGAACTAAGATGTTGTTAGGACAAGGGTATTTAATACGACTGCCTCCTGCACAGGCTTCACTCTATAGATGTGCTAGGGAAATCCAGTCTCAGTTGCTGTGACAAATGCTTAAGTGAACAAAGCTAAACCCATTTTGAAACTATACAGATCACCCAGCTCTCTTGTGGTGCTCTGAGTAGATCAGGAACAACTTATAAAAAGATACAAATAAAAACCAGAGCATTACACAGGCCTACACCAGTGGTTAACCTGAGTGCTCCAAGCCCAAGGGCCAGGAATACAACATACAGTAATCTCAGACCTGTAACTGAAAAAGGAATCACCTCCATATAGGTGTTTCCTTAATTGTATTAATTTAAATTACCTACCAGGTATGATTTAATGGAATAATGTGATAAAGCCAGAGAACCACATAAACATGTTTATTATTACCTGAAATCTTTTTATTCGAAAGAAATGTTTCCAGAGTCTCTGTTAATTTTACAGTGTGAAAACATTAATAGATACATCTGATTTATCAGGGTAGAATACTGTAAGATTGGACTGAAAGCTCTTAGAGATTACACTGATTAAATATGATATTCTAAAGTAATGTGAATGTAAATTTATATTCTGAAACGCAAATCTTCCGGGAAATCCCAGATATTCAGGGGACTTCCCATGAATAAAGTAAATGTTTCCTTTTCCACCCTATAATGAAGGAGAGCAACTGTCAGTATTTAAAGTTCTTTGTATGGTCTCAAATGTTAAATCAGATACCTGAATTTCATCATCCATTTGTTTTGTTTATGTAATAATAACAATAACAACAATAATAAAAATAAAACCTGAGGTTTAAATAATGTAGGCCACCTCAGCAAAATACTGTACACTGAAAAGGATCAGATACTGGAATCCCGAAGTGACACATATCACACTTATTTTCACATCGTTCTTCTGTTCCACAGAACTATCAAATCAGTTAGGGAACTTAGGGCAAGCATGGAGTTTCAGGTATTTATAAGCTGCAGAGTTAAACTTGACATGATTTTAGGTAGAATTTGTGTCTGCTGAGATTTTGTTTGTTGTTTTGTCTGACAAGGGACAGCTCCACGCCTTATGTTTCTAACCCACTTCTGAATGTCAGTGGCTAAAGCATTAATTCATAAAAAATGTCACTTCAGGTATTTATGCTGCAAGCTTGACAGACATAACTATAAAACAAACTACTCATTCTGTTTGATGCTTGGAACGTATGTGGTATTTCTAGAGTTCAACCCATAGTAAAAAAGCATGAAGTTATGTAACTTGGTAAATATTGGAAAGTCTTGTTTAAAAAAAACAGAACACTTCTAATGAGTCCAGAAAGAAAACACAACAAAATGGATGTTTCAGACCAATGCTTTCACTGTTTTATTAATAAGCATCTTTAGAAATGGTCTCCTGAAAGTAAGACTGAGTTATTCATACAAAGCTGACAATTACGAAATATGAAGTCAAATGTCTGAAAAGAATTTAAAATAACCTGTATCTGTAAAAGCAACGTACTTTTTAAAATTATTTAATAGCTTTGCTTCATTTTTAACAGGCAGTATTGAACATTTTTTGCTTCATTGCTCTCCAGGAAGTGAAAACCTTAGAATTCTTTCTGAGGTTGGAGTACTAGAGTAGAGTATGCCCAAGTATGCCCAAGAAAAACAGCACTTCCTTACAAACCTTGCCCTTGTCCAATTTCTGAATGCATCCTATTCACAAAATTGATTGCAACATTAAAACCAAAAGATCTAGGTCTTAAACCACAGCTCACACTTGGAAATACTTTTAAATCCTAAAATTGCTCTGGCTTTACTAGTTTTATTGAAAACATCATTCCTTGGTCAATTAGCACTAGTCTTGAAGCATTATCAGACTGTTGCTTAATGTAGCAAAATTAAATCTGTGACCCAGCCTCTCTCTAAAAACCAAATGAAATGCAACAGTGATCAAACTTGGTAGTAAAATAATTCTGACTAACATTATCAACCAAGTGGATTCTGGTTGATTTTTCATGTATTTTAAAAATTTGCCTGGGCAGTGCAGGAGAGCCTTTTAAAGGACAAAGATCACTCATATTCCTGCCAGGCAGATCTACTCTGCAAAAGCATCGCCTCCAAACAGAGAATAATGTTTCTCAAATACTTAACTGGAGTTTAAGACCTGCATTACCTGTGGGCAACATGACTGTCTGCATGGAACAGGGGTGTGATTTGCTGGTAGTGCTGAAGGTCTGCAGTGACCTGGAGTAAGCAATGAGAGCCACTGAGGAACCAGAAAGGGCAAGAAAAAGAAACAGAATCTGTGTTTTACATCAATGTGTTGCACACAAAAGAAAGTCTCTGTTTTGCTTTCTGCAACTACAGTCCTGCAAGCATTTCTGCTGGCAGCACTGCCAGCTCAGGCTCTGGTTTCCTCTAAATTCTTTCTTATTTACACCTTTACACTTGTCTGTGAAGCTGTCTAGTAAATGGGACTGGGCAACCCAATTTGCACTACAGACAAGGAAACACAACAAATTTCTAGCCTGGACCAGTCCTCTGATCCAGTTCACAGGCAGCAGTACTGGTGCTACTGGCACAGGAGCAGGAACAGGGAAGGTGGAGCAGAGTCTACCCTGCTGCAGCCAGGCCGGTCAATGAAAGCAAAGTAGATCAAATCATGGGTATAGGTGTCACAAGACTGTGGGAAGCCAATAAAGATGCGGAAAAAAAGCTCCTATATTCTGTAATTTGATTACTGTTGTGATTACTCTGCTTAAGAGTAGGAGGCTGGAAACAGGATGAGTATTTTTTATATAATCAACATTAGCTTTCTGAGGACTGGGCAGAGATGCATTTTTCAAACAGCCGCGTTGCTGACAAAGCAGCTATTTGCAGCAGGTAACATCTTCTTCTCCCCAGCCCAGGGTAATGTGCACTGGTTACACATGCCACATTAACTTTACGCTACAACTTCCATGCCAGTAGTTTCAGCCACAATTAATTATTTTACAATCTGGAAGACAGGCCAAGGCATTTATCGGTTTGTAGCAACAGTGACACTACAGCGAGCTCACTGCCCAGGTGCTTTGGGCCAACTGACAGGATGCACACCCAAGTGTTGGACCTAGACCCCTTCTGGAGCTTCATATTTCACCTTGGGCTTCATTTAAGATACATTACATAGAATTTTCCCCAGCTGACTGGGCTCCTCATAATGAAAAGGACCTAAAAGGAACACTGAGCTAAGCTCTTGAGAAGACTGAGATCTGCCTCTGATAAGGAGCAGTCAGTTCAATCACACAGGTATCACCAGGCTTTTAAAACAAGGAAACTGTCCTCGTTTGGGGCTTTTTTTTTTCCTTAGACTTACTGTGTTCTAGCTTTCCTATTTGCAAAGACAAACTCATGTGGCTCTGATCACCATGGACAGAATCTGACCCTTCCTTCTGTCACTCCAAGTCATGCTGCCATTCCCCAAGACGAGTCTGCTGACACAGCTCTCTGCTGCTAAAGGGAGAAAGTTGTGTCCCCCTCCTTCCTTTCCACAGTCGCTCTGCAAATTTGCACTGGTGTTTGTGCTAACAGCATCTCAATCACCAACCAATTCAGCTCACTCATGCAGGGGAAAATTAATCTACTGAAAAAGCACAGTTCTCTCCTGGGTTAGTGATTTGAACTGGCTTATTACATTTTTTATACAATCAACACTACAGCCAAGGTAAAGGGATGGTCCAACACCACACAACGAGGAGCAGGAGAGGAGAGAGCAAGATGTCTGTCTCTTGAGAGCCACATACAGTTGTATCAGCTCAGACAAAACCACAGCAACAGATTACTTTTGTTGGTATGTTGTTAGTTATAGCGTGGCATTAGTACACAGCACCCTTTTTACACATCTTCCCTCCCTGTTTATCTCCCAGGATTTTCCTATCAGCACAAAAGGAAAATTTGGATGAGTTTCACAAAGAGGGCAGGGGTCCTACATCTACAGTAATGCCCTAGACTTTTTTTTTCCAAGAGAAAGAAAGCTCACTACAATCTAAAAAGGTGCAAATTTACAAATCCTGCTTGTATTGTACTCTACTTGGAGGAATGGACAGGCACCAGTGGATTTTGAGGCCAGGCCAGCTACACACAGCCAGATGATGTGTCATCAGAAAAAAAAGGCAAGAAAATGCTTCCCATCCATTATTTAATGGGGTATAAAAGATGATGAGAGAAATTTCACAGATGAGAAGATATTTGACATTCAAGCCCCAGGAAAGGTGCAAGGGAAAGTAAAATCCAATTAATACTGGAACAGCATAGAGAATGAGAGATTTAGGGTAGCACCTATAAAAAAAAGTGCATGTAATATTGGACCCAAAATGTCACAGGAGGTTGTAGTTTCTGAAGAGATGATTAAAACTTGATTGCAGCAAAGAACTGCAGAGAACAGTGACTGGCGAACTTAAAATGTGAAGAATAAACAAAAAAGGAAGTAAAGGAAGTGCACAGAGAACTTGCTAAAAAAACACACAAGAGGTGTTTAAGCCAAGTAAATAAGTAGCACAACAATCAGTATGAATACATGAAATTGAAGTTTGGGAACAGCTGTTGTTCATGTTCATTTGCTCATGGTTAGCACATGTAAGAACTTAAACTTAGCTGAATAATCCTGCTCTGTGGCAAGAAGAATCCCAGCAGGATCTGTGTCATCCAGCTTAGTTATAAACACAGCAATAATTTAAAAATTTTTATGTAGGCTGCATTTTCTCACTTAGCAGCACAGCTGCTTCAGCTGCCCTTATCTCCCTGCTCATTCAAGCCCCATCCCTTCCCCTGATTATGCTGGTACAGCTACTGCGCAGCCATGCAGCAATGAGGGGAGGGAATGATCCAGGTGAAAAAGAACCAGACTCCACACCTCTCAACCAGCTGGATCATTTCCCCATGCAGTAGCTTGAGCATTTGTGCAAGTGCAGCGGAAAAGACACGAAAGATGCTTTGGCCAGTATTACTACCAAAAAATGCTATGAGGAACTATGGTTTCACTTCATCAGCCAGTAGGTAAGTTTCAAGAATTCCTGGATTTCTTAGGCTACCTGCTCTTTTATAAGTTTAGAAATCTATCTGAAAAAGTTTCTGCCTAAAGAGGAAAATACAACCCAGCTTTAGTTCTTCCATGTGCTGGGAAAAGGAGTTTTCCTCATAACCTCATTGACTAAACAAGCTGTCACTGAAGACTGAGAAGATCAGAGATTCATACACATCAATTTAACTCTCCCCTCCAAAAAGTGTGAAAGCATCAAGGACAGAGATTTTTATTTCAGTTTCCTGCACTAAGGTAGCTTCAAAACAGTTCATTGGTAAGGCTTCCTGCAACTGTGTCTCACGTTGCCAGTGTAGTCTCCTGTCACGGAACAACTGAAAAGTAACAAAATGTAGAACAGCAACCGGCAGGACTCTCCTATCTTCAGAACTATTTTTACATCTTTCACCTAATGGTCTTGATTTATTCCAAATATCAAATCTCACAATATTCTCAGGAGAAAAATAGGGATGCTTATTATGTTAGGATAATATCCTGTACCTCTCGGCACTCTACTCAAAATCATTGTGAGTAACTAATAAGTGTCAGTGCCACTTTAAACTTGTGTGTATGTATCTATGGTTAGGTAAACCATATACATGCATCCAAACAGGAACACACTTCCTCCAAATTCTTTATCCTCACACCTTAAAGTGGCTCTTCCAACACTGAGTTTTCTATTCTTTCCACTTCACACATAATACTATAAATCCAGCACTGCCAGACAAAAACAGCAGCAGAGAATCCTTGGCTGTTTTCAAGTGCTTTTTTTTACCTGAAAAGCCAACTAGAGCCTGGCACATTTTCACCTCCTGCACAGCTGACAAGGCTGTTTTAGGAATATGGAAAGCTGGAAGGTGCTGTATTTGTTCTCACTCACCTTTTTAATTGCAGTATAATCAAGCGATCTAAAACCTTTGAAGAACACAATAGGTACCAATGCCTTCATGCTGGGAGATGTACATAGACCACTAATGGCAGGCTGCTCAGGTTTTCATAATCACTATGAAATATGACCTCACAGACTGCAGATGAGGCAACACAATTTTTGATTCAGAGAAAAAAAAGTCACTGCTTTGTCACGAAACTTCAACTGTAGGCAGGTAGGGTACCAGAGAGCTCAAACCAAATTGAGTAGGATTGTTTCTGTAGATGAGGACTGCCGTCACGTCCCATGGAACTAACTTTAGTTAGATCAGTGGCAGAAAGCTAACACGGCCTTCTCACTGCACCAAAGCCTTGAGAAGTGTGGCATGAGTAACTGATCTCCACTTGCTTCCACAGATCCAAAAATAGAGGTGAAGTGTGAATATCCCATTTGTTTCAAAGTGGTGCCAACAGAAATTCCAAGCTGGGGCCTTGTCTCCTATCAAAATATGCACCTACAGAGCGGTAGCTGCACTTAGGCAAGAAGAGGCTGCTTCTTACTGCAGCAGAACAGCTACTCTGCAGAGCAGGATCTACAGATGATTTTGTATAGCAGTAGCTATGCTGGTGCAGGTTTCCAAGAAACAGCCAGATTGATGACTTGACAGTCTAAATGAGACGTTTCTAAACTCTCTGTATCAGCAAACCCCTCTGCCCCTTTTAGACCTTTGCGGTGTTTTTTGTGTTGGGTTTTTTGGTTTGTTTCACTGATTCTTTCTTTTTTACCCAGAGTAGTAGACACACCTATCACCAAACCTATGAGAAAAAAATTAATTAGATGCAGACCGTTCAGTGCAGATCCAAACACCATACTAAGAGTACTAATCTGAATACTGGTGTTCTCTCAATTAAATGAAAGCATTAAAAATTATTACACTCTTCTTTGCTACATATAACTATTTCATTTTAGGTCACCTGTAAGTGATGCTCAGCAAATACACAACCACCTCTCTGTTCCCTTTTCTCTCTGATGTGTGAGGGGACAAAGCTGGTGAGGAAATGCAGAGATTTCACCCACATTCTGTGTTTGAATATATGGATCTGAGAGTCTTCCACTCTATTATGAAATAGAATAAAATGTTTTTCTAAAACTACAAAAAAACAACATGCAAGGATTTTCTGTCCCATTTTTGTACTTAAAATGTAGTGCATATTCCATCACACCAAGAATGAATGAAATACACCAACAATTACACTCTCTTTAATCACTATCAACAGCTACATTGCTTACTGACATCCTCGGATGTCTATTAATAATTAAAACTTTAGAAACCCTCTTCTCATGTTGGTATTATTCAGTGAAGTGATGGAGAGTATCTTTGGCCTTCATTTCAAAAGAAGTGGTAGAAGTGACAGAAAACAGAAATTCACATACAAGGAAGTATACAGGTGAATCACAAATATCCATTTTGAATAAAATCTATTTCAGTGATTTTGTATTTTACTGTATAAATCCACACTTGTTGATAAAAGGAAAGGATGCAAGTAGATGCAAGTAGAGTCTCAAAATTACTGTATTCTAAAATAATGTTTAGTGGTGGTCAGAATGGGACTAAACAGAGATACATGATATTTCTAAGAAGTCTCTGGTCTTTTATTTAAGAAATAGGAAACATGCTTCTAAGCCCCAGGACGAAAAAATACAGGTGTTATTCCAGAAGCAGATTGTGAGCAGGCATTCCAATATTTAAGCGGAAGAAACAAAAATTTAAAAAGTGTTTCACGAAGAAAAGTCATATGACCATTTAAAATTTTTTATCCTTGTATACATTTAGGTGGTGTAACAATCTTTGCTTAAAAAGTTTTTTAAGTCTGCCACGCTGTTTTTACTTACTACTGTACACAAAACTGCAGATATCCAGGATTTGAAAGTGGAACAATGTCAAAACACTGTCTTCTATTCTAGGCAAGAAAGGAGGAAAAAAAGCCCCACAGCTGCAGCAAGGCAAGGCTGGTGTAAGGTGGAAAAAGGCATTTGAGCTGACATTTGCTATTAAAGCTGGGATAGAGATCAAATCCTGTTCGCTCTGTGCAGCACCCAAGTCTGTGGAAAACTGGCAAAAGCAAATCCCAAACCGAGATTTACCAGCCGCAGTCTGGCTCAAGTTCACTTCGGGTTAAAAATACTACCAGGGGAGAAGCAGCGCGGCAAGAGGGAACCGTATCCCTGTTACGTGACCTGCGCGCCAGGCTCGGGCTTTGCCCGCGGGTCCCGCCCGGAGCGCGGTGTTGGGTGACCGGCACCACTGCCCGGCGCGGCCTCCCGGAGACGGAGTAACAGCGAACCACCAGACCAAGCGCTGCCCCGGCTTCCGAGCACAGATTTTATTAAAAGCTTCTCGTTACAGAGCCGGGGAGCGCCCCACGCACTAGTGTCCATCACGGCGGGAGTCTGTTTGTTTATCCGTACAGCGCGCTCGGGGCGCCGGGGAAGCGGAACTCCGGCGGGCGCGGGGGGCCGCGGCGGCCCCGCGGGAGGGTCCCCGGAGCCCGGCGGGGCCGGGGGGCGGCAGCGGGGGAGCGAGAGCCGGAGCGCA
>VXAZ01001305.1:3163305-3263810 GCA_013399875.1 Gymnorhina tibicen | reverse complement strand
CGCTCACGGAACGCGCCGAGCGCCCGGCGGGCGGCGGGAACGGCCGAGCGCGCCGCCGGCCCCCGCGGAAAGAGCCGAGCCGTCGCGGAAACGAACGAAGCGCCCCGGAGAGGGAGGCGGAAAGAGCCGAGCGGGCGGCGGGAAGGCGCGAGCGGCGCTTCCGCCCCGGGGCGGCCCGCGCGGGAAGCACCGAGCGGAGCTGCGGGGAGGGGGGGGGCNGCGGCCGAGGCGGCCGGAAACTCGCGAGCGCTCACGGAAGCGGCTGAGAGGACCCGGAGGCGCGTGTCCGAGCGCGCGCCCGCTTCCCCTCAGGCACCCGCGCCCGCCCCCGCCCCGTGTCACCACAGAGCCACCGAATCGATTAGGTTGGAAGAGACCTCTGAGATCATCGAGTCTCATCTCTGACTGAACACCACCATGTCAACCAGATCACAGCACTAAATTTGTAAGTTCCTTAAACACCTCCAGGGACGGGGACACTCCCACCTCCCTGGGCATCGATTCCAATATCTAATCACTCTTCCTGTGAAGAACTACTCCCTGATGTCCAACCTAAACCTCCCCAGGCTCAGCTTAAGACTGTGTCCTCTTGTTCTGTTGCTGGTTACCCGGGAGAAGAAACCGACCCTCATCTGGCTACCCCCTCCTTTCAGGTTGTTGAGAGCGAGAAGGTCCCCCCGAGCCTCCTTTTCCCCAGGCTAAACCCCAGCTCCCTCAGCCACTCCTCACAGGATTTGTGCCCCAGCCTCTTCATCAGCTCCATTTCCCTTCTCTGGACACACTCTAGCACTTCAATGCCTTTCCCGAACAGAAGGGCCCAGAACTGGACACAGCACTCGAGGAGTGGCCTTACCAGTGCCAAGTACAGGGGGACAATCACTGCCCTGATCCTGCTGGCTACACTATCCCTGATACAGGCCAGGATGCCATTGGCCTTCCTGGCCACCTGGGCACTGCTGGCTCATGGTCAGCAGCTGTCAACTAGTCCCCCAGGTACTCTTCTGCTGAGCTGCTTTCCAGCCACTCTGCCCCAGTGTGTAGAGCTGCATGGAGTTGTTGTGACCCAAGTGCAGGACTTGGCATTTGGTCCTGTTGAACCTTGTGCCACTGGTCTCACCATCGATCCAGCCTGTCCAGATTCCTCTGCAGAGCCTTCCTGCCCTCCAGCAGATCAACACTCTCACCCAATTTAGTGTTGTCTGCTAATTTGCTAATGGTAGACTCAACCCCTCATCCAGATCATCAATAAAGATATTGAATAGAACTGAGCCCTATACTATCCTTGGGGGACACCACTAGTGGCTGGATCCCAACTGGATGCAGGACCATTCACCACCACTCTCTGGGCCCACCCATCCAGCCAGTTCCTAGCCCAGTGAAGAGTGCACCTGTCCACATCGTGGGCTGCCAGCTTTTCCAGGAGTATGCCATGGGAGATCAGGTATCAAAGGACCAGGTATGTCCCCACTAGCACACTTGTGCCATGGGGGACCTGCTACACCCAGCTCCACAGGGCTGTATCCCTCCATGGGGATCCCCTCCCTGTGTTTCCCACTGCTGCGGCTGCTGCCCAGACCCCCTTCCTCAGCCCCCAGTGTCACCCCAAGACCCAGCCACCTCTTCCCTTTGAAGGTATAGCATGGCAGGTGAGGTGCCATGGCCAGGCCATGCTGCCCCTCAATGCACCCCAGCTTCCTGGTGTCCCTACTGTCCCCTCCCCATGTGGTCCTTCAGGTTATTCCTCTAAACTTTGCTGCCTTGTTTTCACTCCAGCCTGCGACTCCTGTCCTGCTGCCTGCTCTCTCTGGCCCTGCGGCCAGCCCTTGCAGCCCAAAAGCAGGCACAGGATGACTGCTGCTCTATCCTGACACAATATCCCCATGGAAAACCCCAGCCCTGAGCCACTGGCCCCACGGGTGCTGGAGGTGGCAGAGGTGTGGCCACCAGGCACCTAAGCTATCAAACCACCATGTTTAGAGTAGCTGTGGGCAAGGTGGGGGTTTGCACACATGGCACCAGCTCCCTGCTTTGCCACCTCTCAGGAGGGACAAAACTTGGCACCACAGGGCAGAGGACCAGGCATGTGTTTTTGCCTTGTCAGAGAAGAGGAGCAGCCATGTGCTGTGGTCCTCAATCTCATCTGCAGTGCCAGCGTAATGTCCGTCACTGAGGGTTTTAAATGCTAGGAACTGTTTATTAACTGTTTCTAGGAAAGGTGTTTCAAAGAGCTGGTGCCACCAGGGAGCAGGGAAAGAGCCAGTGGTGCTCCAGCCAGGTGAGTCCATCCCCGTCTTCTCCAGTTCACAAACACAGCTGACTGCACTCAGTCATGCACCGTGAAGAACGGACTGCTCCAACTGCAACCAGATAAAAACTATCTGTGCTCAGAAAAGCTGCTTTTCATTTCCCAAGACCTCAAGATGGCACTACATAACAAGATTTGAAGCTCCAAACCGGGTTCATTTTTGCAGCTGGCCTGGCACGACACCACTGCCAGGTGCACCGCATCGCATGGCACTGGTGTGCCATTAGTTCAGTTCATCTCAAGTCTTGTTTTCTCAGAAAGGTTGAACTGATTTTACTTATGCTGGGTTTCATCTAACTCCCCCCAAAATTGCAAGAGATGGTGCAAGGAGCGATTACAGCTGTATTTTGCCTTAGATTTTGTTGATTACAGTTATTCTAAAATAAACCTTTGATGTTTAAAAAGGAAAAAAAGATAGCTCAGGTTAAACAGCTAAAACATTGTTTCATTGATAACACGTACTATGGCCTGGGCCACAGCTCATTTTCTGCTTCTGCTGCACTTTTTCCCTCTGCCCTGCCTGCAGACAGGAGCTCCAAGGCTGCAGGACAGCATAGCCTTGGCTGCCACCCATTTTTGCCCCAGCTGTTGTCGGCCTCATCTGTGCCTTTGGCTCATACCCGTTCCTGTCTGCAGTGTATGGCTGACATAGTTTTTGTAAATTATTTTCCCTTTTTAGAGTCTGCTAAGATATGGTAATCTCCATGCACTAAATAGGTCTTTTACAACTCCTATTGGGAGCAGAATGTTTCTTCCACTTAAAGTTTTTGAGACAAGCAAGAAATCTAAACTCAATGTTCTTGATTTGGTCCATTCATTGGCAGTGAATGGAAATGCTTCTCACTCCAAATCACCAATAGAGGTGCAAAAGGCTTGTCTTACCATCACATCCTTCTCATTTCACAGGATACTGAGGTAGAGGGTTCTTTTTGATAGTGTTTTGACACTTGAACTCTAGCTCATTACAGAGAGTTTTAATATTTTAATGTGTGTTTAATAAAGTATCTTTTCTGCATTTTGTTATCATATACAGATGGAAATCAAACTAGGTAATTAAAAATATGTTTTAATTCATCTAAAACATGAACATTTTGACATTTTGCTAGAACTTCTGCATTTCCAGAAGTTATTCTGAGATCAAAGTATAAGAATTCAGCCTTTGTGCTCCTTTAAGCAGCAAAGTACTTTGTGTGAGAAAATATTTATGATGAGCAGAACAAATGTAGCCATCTGAGTGTCTCGTATTTGATCCATGGATTTCTTTAACTGTTTTCCCATCCTTCTCTTTGCCCTTTATGTTAATGTTTGTGTTTCATCAGCTTTTTTTGCTCGCACAAGTGACAAAAATCACATACATTTACTACCCATGCATGTTTCCCAGAACTGAATTGCTTGCCCCTGTGCAGCAAGCCTAAAGAATCACAGCAATTAGAATTGAAGGGAATAAATTCTGGTCCTTGAAAGGCAAATAAAGTGTAATAATCAGATCTGAGCATATGGCTCCCATCAGAAACCTGGGCAACACTCTCAGCCTGAGTGATGAGAGTGCCACTGACGGTCCTCCAGACTAGGCAGGACTGCCTTTACGCAGCTGCACAGCTCCTTGCATGGCTCTGATCCTGCTGCCCCTTTGGGGCTGATGCCCTGGCACCCTGCTGACTCTGCCAGTCCTGCTCTCACTCACAGCTCCTTGGCAGCTCCTCAGCACTTCTCTGAGAGTCTGTCAGCTCACTGATGAGTTTGCACAGGGCATCTTGAGCAGTGGTTACTTCTCTGCCAGCCAGTGTAGGCTCCCCATATAACACAGCTCCAGAGAGCGATTGATTTCAAACTAAAACAAATGCCTCTGATAGGCCAGATGTCTGAAGGGATTTGAGATTCCACCCAGTGTTGTGTGTCTCCACCTCTTGCGCCATCACAGAGGCTTAAACCATAGACAGATGGGAGCTGGATGCATGCGTGACTCATACTGGCTCAGTGGCAGGGCGGTGTGGACATCTCATACACAGCTGCTGTGGAACCTTCTGACAGCTGTTTTGCACATTCCTCCTTCCCGTCTGAGCAAACTTGGGGCACTAAGCAAACTAGGAACTTCTTTAGGAGAGGGAGCAAAAGTCTGAGCTGCAAAGCCCCCTTCCCTCACTGACATCTACACCTTCCTTTAGTGGATGCCTCTAGGGGAATCTGCAGAAAATAGGATAGCAACAATGTGCCAATTACCCACAAAGTCCAACAGGGAGAGGCTGACTTGGAGAGTGAATTGGAATGCTCAGCAGTTTTCTTCTTCATCAGCAAAAGTTTGCTTGACGATGAGTGAAACCCAGCAAGATTAATTACTTTTCTTACAATTAAGCCTCAGAGGCAAATTCATTAGTTTTCAGCTTCCAGTCTGGTTACCCTGGGCAGTGGACTCCTCACACACAGCATTGCAATTGATTGCCCATGGCCCCGGGTCCACAGAGGCTAACGAGTGACACGTAGATCAAGACAGGTTTGCGCTTGGCTGTGTGCATGGCAGAGTCACAATGCACGTGATGTCATCTGGAGCAGTCAGCGCTGCTGCACTGGTAGCATGAAAGACAATACTTATTGTGGAAACACAGAAGCACATGCATTTTCAGTCTACGTACAGCTGTAAAGACAGCAACAGAAAAGGATTTTTTGCAGGCCACAGCCATCTTTGGGAGTGATTTATAACAAAATAATCTTTCAGCATCAAACACTTGCTGACAATTTCTAGAGGACCACTGTGCTCTGGCAGTGCAGAAACAGAGAGAGTGTGTTTTGTACAAATATGACATTAAGCACAAGTATTGCTGGGGAGAAAAGAAGGCAAAGAAGGTGGGGTGTGCTCTGGGGCTTTGCAGCTGCATGCACTAATGGATATTCTCCCAAGGAAAGGGAGAGTGTTTGCAAAAAATGAATGTGGTGGGGGACAGATGTTACATTAGACAGTAAAGCATCCAGCACTTTTCACTGTACAGAGTATCGCATTGCAATTTCCAGCCTATACAAACTGAGCAACTGGTTTTAAAGCAGATGTAAGAGAAGGCAGGGGGTGCATCCATACCCCTGTGATGGACATGGCCATTCAGTAGCACAGACAAAGCTCTGAAGTGGTGCTGACTTTCTGAGGATGATGAAGAGGTGTTATGCTGAAATCCAATGACAAAGGCATGCCAATCCTCCATTTTGGCCTCTGCTTCTGAGATAGATGGAGGCTTAACTTCAAACTCCCTTCCAGAGCAGTCTTCTATCATTTCATAGACTCTCAGGATCAGCTAGAACTGCTTACTCATCAGGATATGGACAAAACCCTATAGGTTTGGTATCTGCCACAGAGAACAAGATTCACTGGACTCCCTGAGCACTTTATTACAGAACTAGGTCTAAATTCACAGTTAACTCAGAAGCAAAGTAACTGATAATAGAAATGGTTTTTCAACATCATCCCACTTAAAGTTAATGATCTGCAGCTCAGGTCTGCCCTTACTGCTCTTCGACATTCATCATTGCTAATAGTAATAAATCTTCCTGGCCAAATACAGGCTTTACAAGCAGGCAGATTGCATGCTCAATTAGCCCAAGGAAATTGGTCACTTTGCTTAACCCCTGCTGTTTGAAATATGGATCCCCACTGCTGCACCATCCTGCTGGACCAGCATCACGTCTCTTCCACTGATGGAGCAGCCGGGCTGCCTTGAGCCAGGGATTCAGCCGTTCCCCACCATACGTCTCCTTGTGTGGAGCAGAGGACCTTCTCAGCTCACAGGCTGCTGCAGCGGGGTTTGCCTGTTCTGGCCAGTGTAACCATTACTTACGGAGCTCCAAGTGCTTTGATTACAGTCTGTGCTAAATAACAGCCCATTTCTGAATTATCAAATATCACCTCTCCCAGAAGCAGAGGGGATGTTTCAAGGGCAGGAGTGTGGGAACAGATAAGCACAAGCAGCTTTTTGACACCTTGACAGCGTGCTGTGGTTTCTAAGGGTAGCCAGAAAAATAAATCTTCCAGCTGTGTGAACACACTGCAGAAAGCCCAGCCTAGCCCACTGTCTGAACTCCATGCAGACTAGGAAAAAGTCTGGGCTTTCCCTTCCATCCATGAAAAATGCCTCCTGAAAGTCACTGTTTTCTTCCCATTAGAGCTTCACTTTCCTTTGTCTTCCTCATTAAGCTGAATTTCTTCTCACTTTGCTTGAGGCCTGTTTAATGATTTGGTTACTTTGTTCTGAGAATTTAGACCAGACTCTTCACACAGTGTCTTCTCATTGCAGAGACATCCTAGCTTATATATCCCAGGCTTCTGGGGACCCCCACTCATTATCCAAAGATAAACAATGAATTGTGTTCTCTCTGCCCCCTCTGACCTAGCGAAGGTGTGACTTAGGCTCAGCACTGCAGTGCCAGCTCAGGTACAACCTGTCGGCCTCCCTCTTCTGTGCTGCTTTCCCTGCCTTAGGATCGACAGATGCCGGCCCTGCAGAAGCATGGTTGTTGTTGTTATCCCATCTTATGGCAAGTCCCTCATGTGCCAGATGTCAGCAAAACTGCTTTGGGCTGAACCTCTAAAGGTCACATAAGCTTTAAAGAGCATCTTGTGTTTTCATGTGACAGATTGTCATACAGAAGGGAGAACTGAAATGAATTGGTGACCAGGGAGGGGCTTAGGCATGCTGTAAATAGCTGATACCAAACAATGGTGACTAATTTCTTGTCTATTAAGCCCTTTTATCAGATACTTCATGGCTTGTGGGCCTGGGTATGCTCAAAAACTTTCTGTTGCTTCAAGAGCTAGAAAAAGCTATGATTGGTATAATTAGCATTGAATAAAGTACCAGGCATGGCAAGTGTAATATGAATGGGATACTGACTTGGCACTGTGGTATACCTGGGACCCTGCATGCCATGAAGCAATTGCTGTCATGAGGCCACACTGGCCCTACACATGAAGGAGAAGTAACGCACCAGTTGGAGACCTTTTCCTTTCATAGAAGAATGGGATTTCATCTGCTGCACATGGAGGAAAAAGCTGTTGGATGAGACACAGTGGAAGTGAAAGCTGAAATGAGAAACCAAACACAGTAAATTCTGTCAGGGTGAAAAGGGAAGAGAAGGGGAAATTAAGGAATAATTCCTGGAAATACCCTCAGCTTTGGCCCTGAGTGCCTATATTTTAATTCAGAGGTGGCTGTTGAGGATGGTATATTCTATATCACTCTGATGTTAAATACCTCATTTCTATCGGCACAGCCTGCTGGTTTTGAGGCAGTTCCTATCATATAGAAAATATTATTTAGACTGACTACACAAATTTAAAAAAAATAAATCTTACCCCTCAAGAAGCTAGCGAACACTAATTTGCTGAATAATTTTGGTTCTGGCAGAAAGAGAAGAGCCTGTGTGTGGTGTTTGGTTTCAGGATCACTATCTCACAGTCTTGGTTAAACATAATCCTGTACATTCATCAGCTCCATTTCTTAGCATGTCCATTTAGTATAAACTCAGGTTGCAGGAGTTAGGGGAAGGAAGGAGAGGTTGTTTAGAAAAGAAAAGTACAGTGAAAACACTTAAAAAGTAGTGCAGGTTGATCTGAAGCAAAATGCAGGCAAAAAAGAGGGTGGGTGGAAGAAAAGAATGATTACCATTAGCCCTCTTTGGTTTCCATAACAGGCATGTGCTATCTATTACTAATTTAGCTGACGAGAGAGCCACAATTTCTTTAAAACATGCCAGGACTCCAGTCTGTCTCTCAGCCTGTAATATCCAAACAACAAATTGGGTCCCAGCTGGGATGTGTTTATCAGCTTAAAAAGAAGTGATTTTCTCTTCCTCAGTCAGAAGGAAAGCGTTGTCTGACAACATCAACCAAGATCAATGCTCTCTCCCAAACTCCCTGTAAATGGGCAATTTTGGCTATTGGACTGTCCAGATACTGATTCTGGCTCTGCAGCTTTAACTTTGCCCTGTTTCTGGCAGCCCATCGCCATTGTCCATCCCCATCCCCATCATCCATCCCACCAGCAGGGTCCATTATCACCTTTTTTCCACCTCCAACATGTTCTGCAGAACTAATTATGCTTTGACCTCTCTGCCCAGAGGCACTGGCTTAAGTGAAAATGAGTCTAAGCTGCTTTGAATCGGAAACAGGCAAGCAGGAAGTCTTGGTCCAGATAACTAGGTTTAGCCTTTTTGCGTGTGTGTGTGTGTGTGTGTGTGTGTGTGTGTGTGTGTGTGCGCGCGCGCGTGTGTGTGTTCTTGCCTATTATCTTTCAGGCTGATTTTTATGGACTGCTAACTATTAAAGCACAGTGATATGTACAATACTTCCATTAGCCTCGCTATTATGTGTAGGTAAGAATGACAAACTGTATCTAATCACAAGTATTTATTTATCCAATGATATAACATATTTACTTGTGTGGCTATATAACATACAATTTAATTTGTTCTATGAAAATAGTGAGCCTTCCTTACTAGATTTGTGTCAAAGCATCTGAACATAAATTGGAATTCAAATAAAAAATCACATTACTTTAAAGTATTCTTATTTAACTATTGATAAAATAGCTCAGATGGGCACAGTGTAAATGACAGTAAAATTGGCATTTACAACAGCCCTATTAGACAAAAGGGAATTGGACTGAGAGAAGCAAATCGATTTTTTTCTACACTGTGCTTGAAGCAAAAACTGTGCGTAGAGAAGGAATCTACTAATTTAGAAAATCTTAGTCAGTTAAATGGGGTACAAATGTTTGTTTCTCCCTCTGTCTCTCCCTCTGGGGGTGATCTCCCTGGGGCGTAGGTGAGGGCTGTGGTGGGAGGTGGCCTCTAGCCCTCCCCGAGGACCCTGTCTGACTTGGTATCCCCTCTTTGGGATGATGACCCTCAGTCCCACTGAAGTGGCCTTCACATGCCACTGCTGGGAATACGCTCAGCAGCATTTTCAGCACTGCCCATCAGGAGGACTCTTGATGCTGCACCTGTCTTGTCTGCTGCTACACCTGCCTTTCTGCTGCTCCCAGGCAGCCCCAGGGAGGCGCTACTGAGGGCTGGGGAAACGGCCCTGGGACCGTCTGCGTGAAAACCTGCACGAGAAATCAGTATCTGAAAGGCAGCTCCTCACCTCAATTTATATGCAAAACATCCTTTTTTTTTTTTTTTTGGACAGCCCCTGCTCATATCATACAGCTGTGGAAATGCTTGTTTCCCTCCCATTCTGCAGTTCCCCTAAACCCCAAGGGTACAAAGGGTTTGTGTTTCCAAGCCCCCAGCCACAACCAGCGGCCCCGCAATGCTGGTGGTGTCCCAAGAGCTGCAGGGCACAGCTGGCTGTGAGGTGCTCTGTGGGTGTCCAGCCATGGGTTGTACCTGCTGCCCAACTGCGGGTGTGGAGCCATGGGATTCACAGCCTGGCTGGGCTGCAGCAAGTGGGAGCTGGCTCTGCGTGCAGAAAAACTGGAGGCTACTGACTGCAGATCCCCTTGGCAAGATAACTATTGATTGTCCCCCTTTCCCCTCTCCCTTAACTGGTAAGATTTGATATAAATGAGTTGCCATGCAGAGCTATATACATAAGGATATTATACGATGGGGAAAAGGCAAAGCCAAGCATTTGGCTGCGTTTAGGCTGTTGTGTGCCTTTCCAAGCACGATAAAATTAACAGAATTATCTCTGTGTGTGCTAGTGCTTGTAGAATGCTATTGGTGTCAAAATGGCAAAAGAAAATGAGAACAGGTTTGGGAAGGCAGCATAGTGTTATCCCTAGATGAGAAGATTTGTGGTTTAATTTGAATAGCTTCACCTTGGAAAGACTCTGCTCTGAATGGAGAGTAAGTTATTCTGGGAGAGGAGCTCTCCTGCCCATTTCTATCAGTAGGAAGAGATTAAGAACAGTGGGAAGGATGCTGCTGTATCTGGATGCAGCTCATGGAGAGCTGATGTTGCTTAGCAGAGAATATTTCCTCACTTTTATTTAGCTCTGGGGCATGGGTGATCTCTAGCCCTATGTCCACCACACCTGTCTCAGTCTGCCAAACACATTTAGCTCTTTTGGAAGCATAAGTAAACAACTAAAACCAGTGTAAAGATCCAGTTTGGTTTCATTCACGTATGCTTTTAGCAGAGAAAGAACAAACTGGACACTACCTATCTAGGTTTCTTGCCTCAGTCTGGAGTTTCTGCTGAACCTCATCTAGATGAATCTCGATTTCTGCAAAACAGAAATGCAGTAGGAACTTTGTAGTTTCCAAAGCCATAGTCAGGTCTGATCTTGCTCCTGATGTCTCCCACCACAGATTCCCATGGTGGACATGAGACCTGCCCTGAGTTACAGCAGTTTTTGTGTTCCTAAGCTCTGAATTTCATCCTCCTCTCATTCTCTGGGCTTGCCTTCACTGTCACTTCCATCATGGCTACATCAACTATGTGTCAAACACAAAGGTGGGATAAATATCCCAAAGCTGCTTTTGTCTTTGAGGCTTGGCAGCCCTTAATGTAACTGTGATTTGAGAGGAACGGGAGGGATCATGAACTGCAGAGTGAGAAAACAATGCAACACAGTACCATTTCAGTGCCAAATTTCCATGAGTTGGCTGACACAAACATCTTAGCAAGGCAGAAGCGTGGGAGCCACAGGAACCTGAAAATGCAAGAGAAAGCACCATGCTACAGCACTAACTCCTAGTGAACAGAAACAAGCTGTTTCCATAAGCAGAATGCCAAAGCTCTGTTAGAATGTGCCAACCACGGTCCATGAGGAATAATCTCAGGTTAAACAGCTGCGCAGGCCAGATAACCTGGGGTTGGCTTCATCTGCAGAGGGTAGTGGGCTGGGTGCCAGTTACTTAACCAAGTTAAAATTTGGATGATGGTGTCTGCTCTTTTAGGCAAGCTCACATGAACTATCCTAGGTCAGACACCTTCGGGGAGGAAGTCTGGTTTTTCCCAGCACTGATTTCTTTGTGCAGGATCTCTGCTTGTTAAGGACATCTCACTTAGCATGAGCTGCTATACAGCCATGGGCCCATCAGTGCTCCAGAGCAGCGTCTGCCATGCCTACATTTGGAATGATAGCACAGATGCCAAAAATCCTGATAATAGTTTTTTTTGATCATTCCTTTCCCCCATCATTTCTCTCATGTCATCTCTGTGGAGACGTCTTTCAGGTGATGAAAGGTTTTTAGGGAGAGGCGGTTTTTCTGATCTGAACAAAGAATACAGTTGGAAAAACCAAGAAGACTTTGGTGAAGCCCTCCTCCATGCTCTGTGCAGTGTGGGGCAGAGGTGGCTGCTGAGTGGTCTGTGGGATACCAGGAGTTCCAAAACTCCTCCGTCAGCTTTTACCACAGCAGAAGGTCTAACAGAGGATATCACCTTTCCCTGCAGATCTGGCCTTGCTTTTGGGATGCAAGACTGGGTTTGCATGGCAAAGTCTTGGTAGTGGGGGGCTACAAGGGTGGCTTCTCTAAGAAGCTGCCAGAAGCTTCCCTTATGTCCAATGGAGACAATGCCAGTCGGCTCCAAGACGGACGTGCCTCTGGCGAAAGCTGAGCCCATCAGCAAAGGCTGGTAGTGCCTCTGGGATTCCATATTTAATAGCTACAGAAACACAGGTGTTACTGCTACAGGGAAGAAAAACTGCTATGGAAAAAGGTTTGGTTAATCATCAGATTTTCCTATGACTACCTGCAAGTAAAATCAAACTCTTGGAGTCCTGTTTAAGATGGGCTTAATGCAAGAAATAATGGAGTGCCATGCTCAGAAGTATGCAGGATGACATAGGTATCTGGGGTTTGGAACACTACCATGAGAAGCTATATGTGCACCTTGAGTTACTCTGATATTTCTCTTTGACTGTGCCACCCTGCTGGGACACCAGCACGATTTCTCTCCCCAGCACTGAGACAGTTTCTGGGAGATCAAGATTGTTATTTTTTTTTCTCCTTTTAAATCTTCTGAACAAGAACTTATATGCAGCCTAAGAAAAAAGTCCTGAGGCTGCAAATAGCAGAGAAAGGAGTTATAATGACCATATATATTTAATGGCAGGTTGTAAATGACTGGTGATGTGTCAGCTGGAGGTCTTCAGCAGTGGAAAACTTGCTCTCAGAGTGGTAGCTGCCACCCATTATCTGCAATGAAACAAATGGAAAGACTTCTGTGTCTTTGCTTGATGCCTTTTTTATGTCCCAGGTTTGGAGATTTCCCTTGTTCCCATGAAGCAGACTGTGCTGACAAAAAGGAAAATGGCTTGCAGTTGGCTTCAGTGTGGGAGTCAAGCTGCTAGCACAGCCTGCATGCTCCCAGACTGCTCTCTGGGGCCTGGCTTCTGCTGTCCTGCTCCCATTTCAGTAACGAAAGAGAAAACCAAGCTCCTTCACCTCTTGCTCCTTCCTAATTCCTTGTGTGGACAGTCCTATCCCGAGGGGGTAGCACTGGCCAACTGCTTCAACCAAATGTGGGTGCTGGTGATAGCATCTGCTGTAACCTCAGTCAGACCAGGTCATATCTGTTCCCTTTATCTGCCTTCCTGTCTTTGACCTTCTCCACCTGGATTTGTGCTCATAAAGAAAATGGTAATTTCTTACTATGTGTTTTTTTCCACGCAGTCTGTGGAGTCACACAATTTCTAACCAAGTCAGGAAAAAGATGTAGTTCAGATCAGTCTAGATTGTTTTGCTGGTACAGACCCTCATGGATTTATTTCACCCTTTCTAAAAAATTCTGTTTATATCCAATACAACAGCAAAAAAATCCGTTTTGAAGAAAAAGCAAAATATTTTGATGCCCTGCTCCGTCACTGTGAATGCTTTATGAGAGACATACAAACTTCTTAGGACTTCAAACAATTTATCTCGAGTGCTGATTTTGTGGTGGTGTCCACCCAGTGCAGCTCCCCGGCTTGGCAACCAGCACCCACTCCTGACAGGGCCAGGTGCTCTTCCCATGAGCAGCCAGGACAGGGGTCCTGTGGGAGTTTTGGGGGCTGTGGGTTACCCGGCATGCTGCCCCTGCACAGCCCTGCTGCAATGCATTATCAGGGCAGAGCTGAAGATGGCAGCAGGAATTTGGTTTCTCTTCCTGTATTTTGTCTCCTTGGGAAGCACAGCTCAGGGCTGCTGCAAATGGGGCTGGGATATGGGTTTAATTACATTGTTCCTGGGGTCACTGCAGAGAAAGAAACTTTTCTTCCCTTGCATTTAACCCTATTTAATGCACAAAGAACACTGAAGAAACCCAGAAATCTCCATGTGAGTCTTGAACTAAGGTGACTGCCTTCCGTAGGGATCCTGCATTTGATGTGGGGGCACAGGCTGTACCCCAGACCCATGAGCTGCCTGCACGCCTGTGCTCCCAGACAGACTGACATCTCCATGCTATCTGCGATGGATTTCAGGAACGGGCACCATGTGGGTTTGCAGTGCACAGCTAGAAAAAGAAAAAAAATTCAAGACAAATCTGCCTTTGTGTGCTGGATGCCTTGCATCCCTACAGGGCTGATGGCCGAGGGGCTGGCAGCAGGTGGCTGGGGAGGGGGCACTGACGAGGGTACTGGGGGCTGGGGCTTTGCCTGCTCTACCAAGGGGGAATCACGGCATAAGATCTGCTTCTATTATAGCAGTAGGCAAAGGAGGGATGCATGGTGCTCTGCCAAGTTTGCAGTCATGAGCACTTGACTCTCAAGCCAACAAGAGAGAGGGCAAGGAAAACAGCAGGAACTTTATTCTACATCTTAATTTATGGATGTTTCCTTAATCCTCTCACAGACCTCATCTGTTTGAGAAATCAGGTTCATATGTCACGTGTAATGTCTCCTTCCAGACAAATAGCACCACAGCATCTGCAATTTTCATAAGTGTGTTGCACTTTGAAGACGAAGATACATGGGACACTTCAGCATAGATTGCTTTTAAGTGCTGCAGGATTTGCCTCATCAACATGAAGGTCTATTCACTGTACAGTGCATGCTGGTATTAGCTTCAAGTTGCTCAGATGCATCAAAAGCAGAAGAGCCCATTGCTCTAGGCAGGCACTGGCAGCTGATGCATTGCCCAGATCCTCATTTAGAAGGCAGAAATTGAGAGGAGGCCTCAAAAAAGGAAGGAAAAAGAAGAAAAAAATAGCAACCCTGTAAACTTTACATAATTTCCTGGGTTTCATTCATTTTACTGTAATTTTACACGTCTTCACATTAAGAGCTTATATTGTCAGAGGAGCACTCAGGATAAGTAATGTCACTCAACGAGTCACAAATGGAAACCATGTCGACTGGCATTGCAAAATGGATCTATAACTGGCTTTTTGTCCCTCAATTTGACATGATTTAATTCGATTTCTGTGATTTATGGCTGGGAGGAGGATGCTTGCTGTTCCCCCATTCCCTCCATGCACCCAGGCTTGATGTCTTCTCCTCTTCTGAATATCCTGGCTTGTGGAAGTAATGGGTCTCTGCACCCAGGCTTGATGTCCTCTCCTCTTCTGAATATCCTGGCTTGTGGAAGTAATGGGTCTCTGCACCCAGGCTTGATGTCCTCTCCTCTTCTGAATATTCTGGCTTGTGGAGGTAATGAGTCTCTGAAAGGGCAGTGCATGTATTTCCAGCCTGAACTGATTTGTAAAGCAGTAACTGGGAGAGGGAAATTTTTTACCTGTCCTTGCTGACATCCCAGGATAACATGTATCACTCATGCCAGCCCTGAATTTGGAGATCATGGTGAAACTGCATTTGTAAGAAAAATGAGTGAGGCGTTTGGGGTGAGTTATGGAGACCTTCAAGAATTTACCACCACAACACGGAGCTGCCAGTGACAGCAGTGGCACCCGGTGTCACTCCAGGCTGCTGCTGCTTGGAAGCCTCCTCTCTGCATGTTTATTTGCTCACTTAGCTCTGACACAAAACCTGCCATGTTGGTGAGTTTCCGTGGGCTTCCGTAGGATCAAAGCTGTGACATATAACAATAAACCATCTGTAAAGTCTCACAAGCTGCTACTCAGGTGAAGAAAGAACCATCGCTTAATGTACTATGTCTGATTTAGCAAGAGGTGTTGCATCCCAGTATCAAATACAATTAATATCAGGATAATCATGCACATATAGCAGAGGGCCAACACATTTACCTTTGTGGACGCAGTGTGTTAAGGTCCCTGCAGCCAGCTGAGGCACTCCTGCTCTTGCTGTCAGTGCAAGACAGAGCACCTGAAAGCTGGGGCTCTTTGCAGCTCACCCTGACTAGAGGCCAGAGCATCAATGTATGAAATCCACTTGCTTTAACATCACCTCTTCCCCTGTGCCTGTGCTGGCCACTGCAGTTTCCTGCCCTCTGAAGTGCAGCACTGAGCCCCTGGCTCACAGCTACCAGGTCAGCACCAGCTGTGCCACAGCTGCTTGCAGGCTGTGTGTTGGTGTGGTGTGCAGGGCAGGGGGCCAGCCGTGGGCACACAGGGGCTCTGCACTCACCTGGGCACTGCTGTGTGCCACACACACCTACACGTGTGCACACGGGTGCACACAAGCACTGCTCCTCCAAACTGACCCCAGCTGACAGCACTGGCAGGGCAAATCCGCGCTGCCAATCTAAAACCTCTCTTACTGGTCACCACATGCAGTGCTCTCCCTCTCTTGTGCTGCGGCAGGGTGTGGGTATGAGCTGCTGACCAGCTGCGGGTCCCAGCAATGGTTTTGGTGTGCAAGGAGCTCCTGGAGCTGCTAGGGTGGAAGGCACCCCGTGAAAGGAGAGACAATCATCCCTCATCTTGCTTATCCCGCAGACACTCATGTCACTAGCTCTGTGAACAGCTCCAGGTAAGCTCCGTCCTGACCTTGCCAGTCAGGATTTTAGGAAGCGAACAGTTAGGGCTACTGTTGTGCACCCTATGCCCAGGCCACCCACCAGGCCTCCACACTATGCACCCATAAAATCTGGGCAAAATTTACTGCTGGGTGTGACAGTAGTAGGACATACAGACTCCTGCCATGACCCTGGTGGGTCATTCACAGCTTCCCGGTACCCTCTTTCCTTGCTGCATTACGCTTGAGTCATGAATATATGTATTAACTACAGAATAGTCTTAAGCAAACATTTATCTTGCGGAGCAATGGGTGTTGTTAAAGACACCGGGGATGGATGTCTAGGAAAACAAGCCCATTCAAGCACAGCACTGGAAATGAGGACGTCCTCACAATAATTTTTTCCTTGGGTTAACAGTTTCCAAATAAGCAGGTGAAATGGTCTGAGGTGATTAAAGCAATAGAGAAGATTAGTTTTGTTATATGTAATCACCTTTGCTTCTCTTTTATGTGTGGAGTGATTTTCTCAGCAGGATGTGTTATCTATTTTAGGGAATGCTAGTCTTTTTGTTATTCCTTTTTTTTTTTTTTAATGTAAATCAGCTTTTTAATCTTTTTGTGTCAATTTGATAGACTGTAATAGCAAGTCTGTTTGGTAGTAGGTTTCCCCCTTCCCCAAGCACTTCTTTGCCTTTAATTGCCTTAATTGTTCTAATTTGAATAAATCTGGGATCACACCTTGGCTTGTGGAAATTTGCTGCAGATCTGCGGTGTTCTGCATAGAGCCACTCCTTCAGATTTCTCTGTCAGTTCTCACGGGTGGGATGGCAGGGGATGGGGGGAAGGTGGAAAACCCAGGTGGGGACTGATCTTGGCAACGAGAGGGTACAAGTGCTCCTCTAGGATTGGCTACATCTTCATCTCAACTCTATTTCCCTTCTGCTCCTACAGCGAGTGGACACCTCATCCTGCTCCCTGGCTGCCCCCATCTTCTCAAAGAGATGATGTTTTGGGCTAAATGAGGCAAACCTCAAAACACACGTGCTTTTTTTTACTGTTGCAACTTCTTCTAGCAGTACAGGCAGTGCTGGGGCACTAATTTCTGCAGGATTTCCTCTCCCTGTGCCTCGGAGGAAGGCATGGATTTAAAGTGCTTATTTTAAGTGACACAAACCAGTAGCGGCCTTTTTCAACAGTGCTTAGCTCTGTTGCCTCCAGCACTCTCCTCATTTTGGAGGGAGGATGCTTGTAGGGGACATTCCTGTCCGAACCCCTGTGCTGCTCATTGCCTCGGGATGCTGCAGACCTTGAGCTGTCGCTCCACTTTGGATCACAGATGGAAAGAAAGGAAAGGTGTAATTTGGCATCCTTGTGCATTTCATTGGTGAGGTGAGAAAATTTTACCCTGGCAGAAATACATATCTCCATCAATCCCTAGACCTTGGTGGGGCATCCTCACTGAAAGATGCAACAAGGAGATAATGCCTCCATCAGTATGGGATCTGTTCATGGTGGTGTGTGAGCTGATACAGCCTGTCAGGTACATGACAGGGTGGAGAAGAGCCTGAGAAATTATTTCTTATAGATCACTTGGAAACAGTCCCTGGAGCAGCCCAGATGAGAAGGGCTCCCTTGGGAGCACTGGGAAATGAGCATTCATCTGTCAGGGATGTCTTCAGGAGGTGGAGACGGCTGTGGGCCTCCTCCTGTGCTCCCTGGCCCAGACAGGGGGACCTGCGGATGATGATGGGTCCCTGCATGTGGGAGTGTCGCCTGCACTGGGAAGCTTCAAAATCAGTGAGGAAGTAGAGAGGAGCTTCAGTTCCAAGGAAATTGTGCCCAGAAGGCACAGGGCAGCACCGGGGAGTCAGTCTTCCTCGCTCAGTCTGTCCCCATGACATCCAACCCGAAAGCTGCCAGGACTGGGGGGAAGTGATCTTTTGATTAAGCTGCCACAGGGGCACTCACCAGCTCTGGGGTCACTACCTGCTTGCATAGAGAAGCTAAATGTTATTGGGAAATAAAGAAAGAAAACACTAGATTATTATTGTGGAGAAAAAAAGGTTACAGTAAAGAAAGGAATTAAGAGAAAAATAACAAGTTGACCATTACTGGGGAGGGAGATGCAAAGAGATAACGGGGGGAACAAACATCTAGTACAGTATATTAGACTTGGGTGTGGATGTAAGTATAAAATGCTCCACAAGTCCTGTAATTGCAAAAATCCATCAAATGTCCTGACAGCTGTTCCAGCATTTCCAGAAGCGATAAAACTTGAATTTATTTCACTTCTGGAAAGGGGGCAGTATCACCTTCTGGCGGCTCTAATGAAATGCCATAAAATTTGAGGAAAAACTGTGCTGTAAAGTAATAAAAAAGGGCAGTTGGCAGCAAGTTGTTTGCTGAAACACTGTCGTAGGGGACATGGCAGGGTGGACCTGCTCCCACTGGTCACAGAACCCAAGCTGGGGCGATGCTC
The DNA here is from genome assembly GCA_013399875.1 of Gymnorhina tibicen. Taxonomy (NCBI): domain Eukaryota; kingdom Metazoa; phylum Chordata; class Aves; order Passeriformes; family Artamidae; genus Gymnorhina; species Gymnorhina tibicen. Next base: position 3,245,236 of record VXAZ01001305.1, on the reverse strand, counting down.
TGGGCCCTGGCCCCGTTCCCTGCAGCCACAGTGCTTGCAAGTGGCCATAGCAGAGCTGAGCACGGCTGGGTCTTGGCCCTGGCTGGGAGGCATGGAGGTCACAGAATAACCATTAGCTTGTGCCAAGGCTCAGGCAGGGCTGCAGAGGAGCTGGGAGAGGCTTGTGTGGCATCCACCCACCACGGGCCGGCCCCAGCACCTGGGCCGATTCAGAGCAGAGGAGGGCTGCAGAGTGCAAGCACTGAGGAAATTTTTTTAATTTGGGTTTTTTATTAACTGTGTCATTTGGTGACAGGAGAGAAGGTCATTGCTGTTTACCTCCTATGGTAGCTGCTAAGCAATAAGCTTCATTTCCTATTTAATTTGTTAATTGAAACTAAATTTGTAATACAACGTTTACATTATTTGAAGGCTCTTGGACTCTGTAATTTAACCCTAATTTGTTGGCAGGAGAGCACACCTTTTGCCTACATTTTTCTTTTTGGCTCACCATCATCTCTCACATAATTGCTGAGACAGTTTTCTTCCACTGCCTAATTTTGTGTAAATGCTGCAGGCACCTTGGGAGCCAGTGTTACTAGCCCCAGCTGGCAAATATTAGGGATCTAGGTAGTATATTTAAAAAAGAGTGGGAGGAGATATCTAAAGATAGAAGGGAAGGAAGAGCAGTGCTGGCTGTGCAGAGGGACCCCTCTCCTCCTCCTCACCACTGTCAGGGGTTGGGTGCAGGGGTGACCAGTCACACCTTGTCTTCCCTGGGTAACACAAGGGGAAAGTGGCCAGGAAAGCAGAGCAAGAGCCGCCAATTTGCTCCCACTAATAGGTTAGTAATGTAAAATCCTCCATGCCGGATGAAAAGCTTTGGATGAGGCCATAAGGATGGCCTGACTAACACATCCGGTCGTTATGAGCAGTAAAGCACTGTGTACCACTGGTTTCTTCTCTGTGAGACCCTGTGCCCAGGCACTGTGGCCATGGTCAGTGCTGGGTTTCCACCATTATTTCTAGTCTTGGACACCTCCTGTGGCTGATGGACCTTTTGGGGGGTAACTGGGACAACTGTTATGGGATGAGAAGTCTGTACTTCGGTCAGACTGTGGTTCCCAGTAGCTGGAGGATGAATTATGGGAGTCGTGTGGGAGTAGGAGTCTGCTGAAGGGGGCTCAAATTGAGGGAAGCATCTCACTGCCATTGTGCAGGAGGTGTAGCTGCTCGTGCTGCACAGCACGCTGAGCACTTTACATCACAAACCAGAAAAAAAAGAAAGACAAAAAAGGTGATCTGTGAAAGGATTATGAAATTCCTAAGTGGACTTCTCCTTTCACACACACTGGTGTATATTGGCCAAATTGGAGAGGCTGAGCTCTGCTGATAACCTATGTGCTTTATTCTGTGTTCTCAGCCTGAGTCCCTGCTGCTTACAGAGGTGTTGAAATGACCAAGGGAATGATTGCCTTCAGCCCATTATGAGAATTCAGAGCCCTTTTCTTCTAGCAGGCTGTTTCTGGTCTCCGTTCTCTTGCTTGGCAGTGTGTGCAGTGGGAATTAGAGCTATCCTGTGGTGTCTGACCAGGTGCCACAGACATTTCCTAGACTGCTTGTTGAAGAGCTTTCTCCACAATGAATACTTTGGAGCAGTCGAGGACTTCCAGTAGGAATTACCTGAGTGTTAGGGAGAGGATTTTCCAAAGCTTGGGTGACAGTGTATTAAAGGCTGATACTAAAATACCCTTTAGAGGGGCAGAGCGAACCCCTTCGCAAGGAACGGTGCTGGCACTGCAAGGGGGGGAAGCCCAGCTCCTGCCCAGCCATGGGAAGGATCCTTCTGATTAACCCAAAGTCCAGATCTCTACATGAGGGTTCCCATGGCAACCGGGCTGCGTAGATTAAATATTTAAAAATATGGAAGTGATGCTGGTGTGCGAGGCGAATGCAAGACCTTTAGGGCAAATGGTGTCTCTCTGTTCCACCCACATGGATGGGTTGTGGCCCGCGCTGTCGTCCTGCAGCCCGGTCACTGCCATCTCACCTGGCAAGTCTTCTCCAGGCTGGGAGCAGCCACTCTGCCCATCATCCTGCCCATCAGCATCGCTGCCCACAGCCTCGGTGGGACATCCCCTCTCTCAAAACGGTTTTCCTCACCAAAAGCTTTAGGACATGAGGCAGCCCCTTTTGGCAGTTGCTTCCTTTGCTACCAGTGCTCTTTAGAAAAGAAAGGTGGAAAATGCAATTTAAGCGCTGAACAAACCTTCCCCAGGCTTCTACCCAGTGAAACATCATTTGTGGAGAACATCAAAGTGGTTGCCAATAATCTGGGGGGGCTGGGGGGGAAGTAAAGCAAAGAACACTGCTGATTTGTCTTCATTGTACACCTGTTGGAAAGCACTGGCTATTGAAAAGCAAAATGCTCTGTGAGAAGTGATCAGTTTAATGATATTTTGATAGAAAATTTCTAATCCACTAGAAGAGAGTAATCTGCTTTGACCTTGTTTTGTTTCTGACATACTATTTTACACAAAGTGTGTGGCTTGGGTGGCCCTGCTCACTGCACTAAGATTATTCTGCCAACTCCAGCAGCACCCATCCTGTGGTAAACCAAAAAATACCACCTACAGGAACAACACAGGATCTTCACTGGGAGTTGCACATTTCAAGCTCAGGGTAGTCATGTCTTTTCCTGCTAGTCAATGCTAATTTATTGATCCAGGAATTGAGTAATAGTGGCAATATTAAAGGAAGGTGGTGCCAGCATCGGGGCATCCGCAGAGAGGTACAGATGGCCTCTCCAGACACAGCAGAGGTTTAATGGCACTGCAATTTCAGCTCCTGTCTTTGGAAAAGAGATATCTCATCTCTGAAATGACTGGAAAGTTAGGAAAGTTGAGTTTTTAATGGCACCCACCGTACCTATATCCACTTTTAACATTTCAGCCTTGTCTCTAAGGTAAAGAAGAGTGAGGCTCATTAGAGCCCTTTTCCTAATTAGCTGCTGCAAACAGATTTTATTTTATAAATGCCTGAATGTAAAGTTATTTGTGTACCTAATTTCTTTTTTATGTTACATTTATTTTTAAGTGTAATTCACAAAGGCTTCACATTTATAATTCTTTCAGGGGCATTACAACCAGCGATGCACATTTATTACAACCCCTTAATTTGCTGCATTTTATTTCCATATGCTTTTGAATTGCTATTGAGCTTGTTTCATGCACTTCCCATCCCTAAATTGTATTTTTTTATTGTACATAAATGGTAAATAATTGATACCTGCCATCTGGTGCTAATCATCCTGCCAGCCCTATGTCTCCACCCTGTCCTTTCATTCCTTGCTAGCTCTCCCCCATCAGTTCTTCCCCCTTCTTTCCCAATTTTCTCTGCATCTTCACCCCTTTGCTCCCTGGAGGTGCTTGCAGTGATGTGGTGCCAAGAAGTGCACTGCCCTTCATCTCTGCTCAGTCCAAATACTCCTGACAACTTTCAGGAGAGGCAGTTTCCCTAGGGATACTCAATCTGCTATCCCTGCCCAAGCTCCCCTCATCCTCATGGTCTGTCTAGTCCCCTCACCCAGGGATCACTGTAGACCCCTCAGCTGGAGCCACTCTGCCCCAACAGCACCGGGCTTTGCAGCACATCTCCTGTGGTGTCCATGTGCCTCATTGCTTCCTTGCCAGCCTTGCATCCTGTGTTAGACCCCCGAGAGATGAACACTGAACTGCAGGGCTGGGTTTCTCTCAGTATAGAACCAGGCTGGAAAAAAAGCAGCCAGACATTACAGATTAATGGCAGCAAACCTCCTGTGCTGGTGGCTTCAGAGAGAAGCAGCAGGCCAGAAGCCATGATGCTGTGACCACCTCCTGCCCTGTCACAAAGTTCCTCTGACTCCTGAGATTGCTCAGCAGTGAGTTACATGGGCTATGTACTCTAAAAACCACATTTGCAAAAGTCAAAGTAGGGAAAGCCCAGAGATGCCTAAAACCAGAGAGCGCTTTCTGTGAGCAAAGCCATTTCTTTGTCTTAGGCTGAATTAAATCTTTCTAGACATAAATAAAACCTCCTTGAAGGCAGATTCTTGCGATGGAGAATGTCTGTCTAAATGGTCCAAAGTTTGGCAACGTTGTGAGTAACCAAAAGCAAGGCTTTAAGGTGGGGAATACTTGGGAAAATTAGGAGCCAGCATTATTACCAGCCCAGCCGACAATAACAGCTGGCGCTGTGCAGATATGTGACCATCGGTGCTGAGCTAATTGTTGATAAAATCCTAGGAGTTATAATTAGCCCCTGTGGGACTCCTCCTGCCGCTAAAATGAAGCACACGCCTCCCTGTTTGCAGGGGAGAGCTGCAGGGCAGGGGGTGGCCCAGCACCCTCAGGGTACAGGGTGCAACCTGGTGGTGCAGACCCTGCTGGGCATTGCTGCCCCCAAAGGAGGGAAAGTTGGAGGTATTGGAGGGGATTGGGAATAAATAAACCAGTGCCTCCCACCTTTCCACATGATAGCCAAAATGGGCTGTTATAGGACAATTTTTCCCTTGCCAGAGCACAAGCCCTCCCGCTGCTTCTACTGCTGCAGGACAAAGAGGTTTTGGAATGCTGTACCTGAGCATCCATCTGTCCATCTGTCCATCTGTCTGTCCTGAGCACTGTATGCCGGGCACGGGTGTGCAACACTCGTCTCTGCTCTGAGCAGCATTCTGAGTGCAGACGTGTAGCTGCACGTGGTGCCCAGCCCGTCCAGCAGCTCCCAGATAGCCTGGCCGTGTCCCCAGCGGCAGGGCAGAGGTGGCCTCGGTGCCCTGTCGGGGCAGGTACCACTGGCGCTTCTGCAGGCAATGGGCTTTTTGCCTCTCGCTCAGCGCATCCGTGTGGGCAAGCCGGGATGATCCCTGCAGTCCCAAAGCCTGCGCATGGCTGCGGCAGTGCCAGCCCATGGGCACCGCCGGGAGACGGGGCTCGGTGGCGGCAAAGAGGGGCAGCAAAGGGGCCATGGGCGGGAGGGCGGAGATGCGAGCAGAGCAGCGGGAGGCAGCAGAAGGAAGGGAGAGACGTGGGGAAGTCTGTGCCAGCGCCGGGGCATAGTGCGAGCTCTCCGAAGGGGAGGGCACTGCCAGCCGTGGGTCAGAGGCAGCAGCCTCTGTGATGACCGGTGGTCCTAAAAGATGGAAAATCGGCTGAAGGCTAAAGGCATCACTCCTGATGGACTGATGCCTGCAGTGTATTTAGTAAAGAACCAGGTTCCTTTCCGTACTGCCTGTATTTTAGTGCACAGGGAACAGCCCTACTGAATTTGCCTCGAGCAACTAACACCCAGAGAGACACAGATGGGCTTTACTCTGTCCTGAAACCCCTTTTTTGGCAGTCTCGCTTCACTGGGGGACGGATCAATCAATAATTAAAACACGGGATAATTAAAGTCTCATAAAAACCTTCTCTGAGTCCTCAAAGTAAAATGTATCAGTGTTTCCACTAGCTACACTGCTTGTCCTGATTTTGTGACATCCCCCACACATGGTGATCTGACCACAGTTTCTTGCTGCTGCGGAGAGCAGGAGCTGACAGCCTCCAGGAGCACCAGTCGCCAGCATCTCCCTCTGGGGCCCTGATGCATTTCCAGCAGTGGTTGCATCATTTGCAGCGTGGCTGCGTGCAGGGATGTGTACATGTGTGTGCATGCCAGCTTTTGTTTGGGAAACAGGGTGGTTTTAGCTGCTTACATCTAGCAGAAATTGGAAGCTCTGGGTCCCCTTGCAGCCGAGTAATGCCCCCACCAGACCTGAACAGAGTCACTATGAGAATGCAAAGTGAAATTCCACCATGACAGAGGAAGACTAAAGGCATTTTACCTGTTTACTGCCAGGTAAAAGGTGACCATTCTAAGAGCTGAACTTGTAACACGGGCCTTTTTTTATGTGTTCATAAATCTAGTGATGACAGTAAAATGGCAGTTTTCCTACAGAAAACACAGACCTTTTCCAGGCATCTAAGGGGTAAAACACATCAAGCAGATTTTGAACCCTGAAAGAAAGCCCCTCTGCCCAGGGACGCTTTCCTGGGAGCATTCAGGCCTCCCAGCCACTCTAGCTAAATGGCATTCATTAGTTCAGAGGAATTTCTTCAGAGGAAAAAACCCTGTACTGGGGCCACGTGCTACCAACGTGTGATTAATAGCAAGTGGTGGGGTCTGCGCTCGTCAGCCGAGTGGGGGGGTGGGGGGAAGGGGGAGTAGAAATGCTCTTTGCTTCCCAAATGTCTTTGGCATAAGCCTCAGCAGCTCTTTCTAAGATTTTCCTGAAATCTAGCTCACTTGTGGGATTAAAAAATGCTGCTGCATCAATAGTTGTGCTTACGGGAGCAGGTGAGACGCAGCACTGACATTTCGAGGTTATCCAAGCAAGACAGTTCCTGACCGTAGCTTTGCCTGGATGCTAATGCTGGCTTCCAGGCCACATCCCCCGGATCCCCCCAGGCACGCACGAGAACAAGCTGCAGGGTGGGGTGTTGTCGTCCTCCTCCAGCCACCCGACCACAAGGCCACTCATCCGGGTCCCCCCGGGAGCCCCGGTCCCTGGGGGCACGTCCGTGTGCCCTGCAGCCTCCGCATCCCTGCAGACCACGGGAATCTGAAGAAATGGCTGTCATTGCCAGAGCTGCTGGTGCCCAGAGCTGGCACCGAGGCTGCTGCTGCGTCCAAATCCTCCCACGCCCCCGGCGAGGCTGCGAGGCTGGCACAGTACCCGGCGGCTTTGCGGCGGCGCTCGCGGGGAGGGGGGACGTGCTGGCTCATGGGCCTGAATTTTCTCACTTGTGTCTGATGGGCTAATTATTATTGATTGACATTTTTGGAGTTTTTGGGGCACTTTGGGGAAGTGTAGAGTGTGGGAAGAGGAATATGTTGACAACTTTTTCACATAATCCTTTCCAGCCCCCTCATTTTTCAGTCAGCCATGGAACGCGTCCAAATATCTGGGATTTTAATGAAATTAAAAGCAAGCAGACCCAAAATCCCTTGAAAAATACAACAAACCATACACAAATTTTTGTTTCCTTCCTCTCCAGCCCCCATACCTCCAGGCTGGGATGTATATCCAAGGAGGTTTGGTAGTGATTTAGGGAGGCTGCTCTGGCCCTTGCTCCCAGCCCCACACCAGGGCAGCTGTCCTGGACCCATGGCACCGCATGGGCACCCTACTTGGGTGAACAAGTGGTGTTTGGTGAGAGCATCTTCCCCTTGCTTCATGGTCTGCCACCAGGTCTTGTGATTGAATCATTTACGTGACAGTCCTGCCCACACCAAGAGCTGCATGGCATCCTCAGTCCTGTTCCAAGGGAAGGCCCAGCACCCCTGTGTGCTGAGCTGGCTTAAGCAACATTTCAGGAGTTATAGCTGCTGGTGTGTATTTATCCTATGCCCCGAGTGAAACCCCACCAGGAGCTGCACCTCAGCACACACTGTTCAGGATCCCCAAAGGGCTTCAAGCATGTTTGTTGCAGGAAAAAAATACAATTCTTGACATTAATAAGTAACAGTCTACCTTAGCATAACTGAACTGAAGCAAGCAATTTGTGTGGCACGTGCTGTAACAAAGCAGTTAAAGGTGGTTACAAGGGACAAGCAATCACATCCTGCACACAGGAGCGTCGGCACGTGCAGCCCCCACCTCAGCTGCTCTAAATGCATTCGCACAGGTTTAGCCACTGCTGCAGGAGGTAACTCTCCTATTGTATTATGAACGATGGAAACTGTTGTACAGTAAATTCCTAACTGGCAAGCTGGATTTTAAACAAATTTGCCTTGGAAATGGCGACCCAAACTGCCTGCATGGCTGGGAGCATCGCTGCTTCCTCACTGCCATGGCTGCTGGCGCTGGGCAGAGCCAGCATGGCGACGTCTCCAAAAGATGCTCCCGTTGCGTGTTAATACTGCGAAGGTACAATCCAGACACAGCTGGAGCTCTGGCTCCTACAAGATATTCAAACCTCAGCCTGCAAACACATACTCTTTCTATTTTCCCCGGGCAGCTTGCTTAGCCTTTAGGCTTCCTGGGTTTTGAATTGACTCTGTCTTTTGAGTGGGAGTTTTAAGAAAAAAATCCCCAGCAGGTTGAAAGCAAAGGAGCCGGCTGTGCTGACTAACCTTTTTGATTTAAGGCAAGTGTGGGGAATACCGAGGGGAGAAGCAAAGCCTGTGCTTTGTGAGCAGCGCAGCAGCAGTGCAGCATGCGCTTAAAATGGATCCCGATACCTGCCGTCCTCAGCTCAACATTATTAATGTTACTTAACCTAAACAAGACCAGACAGGAGGATTTTCCCCCAGCATGGATTAGTGAGTCAGGAGAAAAACAAAATTCAGCAGAAATCCTCTTAGTCATTTTTATCGGGGGTAGATTTTCACATCTGAATCTCAGCTGCCAATTTGCATGGATAATCTCAGATTAGCTTTAGTCCATGGTTCATTTTTTTGTTTCCCCACTAAATCAGCCCACTTTGGCAGTGACAAAGGAGGCGAACAATTCTTTAGGAGAATGGCTGTGACATCTAAATAACAATGATAAAAAAGTCCATCTAAAACCAAGCAGCTCGGCACTTTCGGCTCCCCCCTCTTCGCTATGCATTATTCATGGTAGACAACAGGACCAAATGTGTATGCTCCCTGTGCAATTACCAGGAGAACATATTCAAAGACATATGCTAGTGCCTCTTAGTGAAAGGAGATGTGCAAGTACCCATTATTTACTAGGCACTGTTATAAAATCTGCAAGTTTGACTCCAAGGTTGCAGCTTAATTGACTCCCCCTGGTAGCTCTTGTCATCCATCTAATTCAAGCCATGCGAAAGCCTGGTTGTTGTTTTGTGTGTGTACAATACACTGGTTGCTTTGGCACATGCTGGTGGAAAAAATGTGGTTTGCATCAATTAACCTTTTTTATAGCAAGGAGAGTGGCTGAATGACAGGGCTTCTGAGAAGCGTGTAAAACTTCAGCATGTCACTCACAGCAAATCATCACTGAGGTCATCCGTGTTATCATCATGGCTGCCTTTGGCCCTGCTCCCCCTGAGCACAGAAGCCTCGATAAGGATCATCTGCTTGGTTTATTGCCTTCTTGATCCAATAAATATATTTCCTGTGAGAAAACCCTTCTGTGGGATTTATTTAAATCAGCCTCCCCAAATTCATCTCTGCAAACTTCCTTCCTCTTCCTCCCACACTGTTTCTGCGTGCCGTAAGCTTTAAGGATCTCTGCACTGATTCCTTTCCATATCCCCTTCCCAGGCAAGCAGTAACCTCTGTGCACATGGAAGTAATTTTCCTCTAATCAACCATAGCAGTCCGTCTCCTTTTCATCCCACAGTGCATCTCCCGAAGATGCATGCCCCTTTAGAACTGGTGCACTGAGGGGCAGCGGAAATGCCTGAAAAAGGAAGGACAACAGTTAAACAAAGTTTTGGGAAGAGACTACAATACTGTTCCTTAACAAGTCAAATGAACTTAAGACTCTGTATGGAAACCCTCATTCTAATTCTGAATAGGAACAAATTTAAATAAATAGGTGTATTTTGGAGAATGTGTGTGGAATACACACACTTTTTTTTAAGCAGTCTCGCTCTCTGCAGTTTGGGAGGTAAAGCATCACTTCCAGCTTGCCGATACTGGGAGGAGTGACAGAGTGGTGATCCGGTGTTCTTTCCACACAAACCCTTAATGTAGACATGCTGCAGCACTGCAAAAGGGAATTGACTTCACTGCAAATGAAGCACGGCCTTAAGTGCTTTGTTGAACAGCAGCCGAGCTCTTTGGTAATGAACAACAGCGACAAAAGAAATAAAGAAGCAAGCCGTGATAGCCCGATGTGGTTGCAGTGAAGTAGCTGTTCCGATGGCTGCTGGTGTGAGATGACATGTGAACACAATCTATCTCCACACGCTGCTGCAGTCTTTCACCAGAGGCTAGTTTAAAAACCTTGAAGACTTGGCAATTAAGAGGACCTCTAATTGAAACAGAACAATGGTAGCATTTTAATTGCCATGCAGCTCCCCTCCAGAGCATCATGGTCTAGCAGTAATTCAAGGTTTCCACAAGCAGGTTTAAAAGCAGGTTTTAAAAATCATACAGAAACCACGTCATGTGTGTTTTGCCTCAAGAGCCATTTGAATCCTTGGGGAAGGGATTAGTTACTCCACAACACCAGGGCCACACATTGGGGTAGAAAAGACACGTTGCTTCAGTGGGTGACACGTGCCCTGGAAACCTTCTTGCTGGAGGACAGGGACACCAGCTGCAAGCACCAGGCAATTTAAAATGTATTAAACCGTGTGCTGGAGCCCAGATTGGAGCTTCCTTAAAACAAACCACTTAAAACAAAACCACATGATAATGATTATCAGCTGGACAGGGACAGGGACAGGGACAGGGACAGGGACAGGGACAGGGACAGGGACAGGGAAAACCCATTGGTGTCGGTGTCATGCAAACTGGGGTGGTGGTATCCTGATGTGCCCTATGGGGGTGATGCAGAAGTTCAAGTCACATCAAAAAAACCCCAGAACCAGAAGTCTGGATATTCCTTTTCATTACCTGCGTTATCCTTTTGTTTGGTGGCATTGACACAGGGTTCTCCAAGGAAGGGACATTCATTCCTCCTATAGCTGGGAAGAGAAACACTCCAGGTAGCACTTAGAGTGATAATAAATGGGATTGCAGCAGCAGTCTCACCTCAGGACAGAGTGTGGACAGGGACTCTTCAGGGAAGGAGGGAGATGCTGGAGGTGCTGGGAGGCCTGCCAGCTTCCCCTGTGGCGGGTGCCAGGGCCCGTGCTGGGCAGGAGCTGCTGGCAAGTAGGTGTTGTAATATATTAATATACTTTTATAATTCCTTTCATTTCCAAGAGCCCCAAGACATGCCACAGCAGATAATCCTGCTGATTAGCCAAATCAAAGCTTTGTGAGCAAACCCCGCACACTCTTTAGGGAGCTGTGCAACACGAAATCAATGTATTGAAAGAGCACTCTCCACAGCAAGTGCTGCTGATTCACAGCCCTCATCTGCTTCCCATTTCAGGGTAAGTGACATCCAAGGAATGGTCGCGGTGTTGTTTTCCATTATTAATTATCTGCTGGTCCTGGTCTGGATGGCATTCGAGATGTGAAAGACACCATCCCTTCCCCAGGGAGATGAGGACCAATGAAGAGGGAAAATCAAGGCCAGGATAGGAGGTTTATGCTGTGCATCTGCGGGAGACACCCAGCCTAGGCTGAAGCAGCAAATGCGTATTAGGAACAACTCTGCAAAAAATGGTGAGTAGGTGTCTGGCACAACGAGGAGAGGAAACACAGAACAACAGATGAAGAATAAAGGTCTCTTCCTCTAACCAAAAGCTGTATGAGGACTCTAAAACCAGTCAAAGCCAAAACCCTTGCTGGGAGCTGGGCATTCGCCGCTTGTTTTTCAGGAAACCCCAGTGTCAGGTGCTCCCGCCTGCAGCTGGTTCCTGGTGCACGTTTCAAAACTGGGTCTTGGTCCTCCTTCAGGGAAACAACAGTGCTGGGGGGAGCAGCACCCTGCAGGACTCCTGACACAGCCCCGCCTTTTCATTGCACATGGGGAGGCTACACCAGAACCCTTGTTTTGTCCCCCCTGGCCCTGGCAGCACCGAGGCAACCTGACGCTCCGCCGCGGGAAGGACCTATTAGATAATTGACTGCATCCCCTGCCAAGGCAGCAGGTAGTCTCCTGACAGAGGCTGTAACAGATATTAAACATACTGCTCTTGATCTCAGCAAAAAAAGGCCACTGGAGTAATTTTTTTTTTTAACCCACTAAGTAAAAGCTTTCTAGCTCATCTTAATAGGTTTTATCTGATGAAAACGGTACATTCATCATGGAAAGGCTTTTCTTTTTTTTCTTCCCCATTAAACTTTCGAAGAAATGTTTTAATTTTTTTAAGCTGTCATTGATTTTTTTGGTAAGCAAAAATGGACATGTTGAAGCAGAAAAAAAATCCATTTCATTGTAAGCCAATTTTCATTTAGGAGAACATTTCAACATACAATTTCCAATTTGGTCTCGTCACATCCTCCTTGTCCTGCTGTTACACAGGTCAAAACATTACCAGAGATTGATAAAAGTGCAAAAATGTGAGCTTGTTTTAGCAGTAATTGGTACTTTTATATTTGTTTCCAGACAGTTTTGTCTAGCTGCTTTCCTCTTTTTCTGTCAGCCCAAGAGAATAACACCCTCAGGTAGCTGCATGTTGATGCCAGGCACATCATGGGGAGATTTGTTTCTCTCCCATTTCTAAACAACCTCCTCAACCAGACAATGGAGTATGACCTGTGTTCAGGTGAGCAGACACAAGCACCACCAGCACATCAGCACATGTGATGACCAGAAAGTAATTAATTTCTCTGTTAAAATCAATCCCCTTGCTGAAACACTGCTTGTCCCACACTCCCAAAAGCCTTGGTGCCCTTGGAAGCCTTGCCCTGCTCTCACTTCCCACCTGGGGTTGTGGGGGATGAAGAGTGGGGTGGGGGGCCTTGGGGGACAGATCCCTGTCAGGGTCCTGCTCCCACTGTCTCAGAAGCACAAGGTCACCAGCATGGTGAGCCGCCCTGCACCTGGATAACATCTTCGGCTGGGCTTCTGAATATTGCAACAGCCCCTTGGTGCTGGCAAATACCGGTGGCGGTACCAGTCCTGCACCTTTGAGCCCTGTGCACCTTGTGGCCTCATTAGCCCCAGATTATTTCCAGCCAGGGCTGTGTACAAGCCAATCTCCAGCAGCCAGGGCTTCCTGTTGCCAGCTCAGCACCTCTGCCTGCAGCCTCGGACATATTTTGCAGTTGTGTCCATTTGGTACCAACTGAAGGAAAAGAGGGAAAAGGTGAAAAGCAAGGAAACGGCTCCCGCATTGTTCATCTCCAAAGGAGGGAGGGAAGCTGCTGCTACAGCCCGCAGGGGCACCATCTGTCGTGAGTCAGCAACCAGCCAGATTTACTGCCGATTGATTAAATTAACATTTGTTATAAGCCAGGGAAGGGAGGAAGGGGGGAAGAAATCCTCTTCACTGCTCTTGAATTATTTATGCCCTGGAAGCCTCCATGCCATGCTCAGGGCAGGCAGCAGCGACAAGAGCTGCAAGTCCCCATGCAGAGGGACAGGCTGGGCTACTGCAGGTCCTCCTGACCCCTGACAAATTATAGCAACACAGGGTGGTATGAGGTGTGCAGGAGGTGCCATTCCAGAGGGCATTTTCCTCCCGTTGTTTTGGCCACGAGCTCTGTTTTCCCAGTAATGGTGTGAGGGATGGTTGTCAGTGCCGCCGCACTCCTAATGCCTGCGCTAAGTCTTTGTGGACTGGTGCAAGAGCGAGGGCAGTGCAGGACAGGCTGGGTGGCTTAGCTCCACACCCCTGGCAGGGACCCAGGAGCGGGAGAAAAAAACCAAGCTGAATTCCCACCAATTCGATTTTTTTTTTCTAGGTGCTGACAATGAATCTGGATGGAATCAGCTGGATGCTCTTAGATCTCATTGAAACCTGCCTCCATGTGCAGCGTGTGCAACGCGAGGCGCTGAATTCAGGATGGGCTCGTGTTGCTCTGCAGGGGTTGTCTGGGCTCACCATGTGCCTGGCCAGGAGGGGGTGAAAATGTGGTGGAACTTCTGAGAGATGTGGAACGTGCCTTAGTGGGCTGGACCTGCCAGGAGAAAACATCCAGGCAAACCTGGGCACACAAGTTGCCAAGCCAGCGAGGAACAGGGACTGCAGGTCTTTTGTTCGTGTGGCTCACGGTGGGTTTCAGAGCCAGCCAGCCCCAATGCAAGGCCATAGCCCTGACCATCTCTCTGCAGAGCTGGCAGCCAGCCTGCGGGAGAAATAAGGCAATTTTTCCCTTCCTCCCACAGACCAATATCCTCTGCACAAACATAGTGAGAATGCGCTGTCTTTCTGCTGGCTGATCTGTTGTACAGGGATGAAGCCCCTTATGCCCCCACAGGGTGATAGGCGAGAACTGTGCTCCACAGCGACTGGGACACACAGTGAGGACAGGGGAGCTGAGGAAGGAAAGGAAGAGTCACCAAGGGGTGAAGGCAGCAACAGGGATGACCGTGGAAGCAGTGCCACCTCCTGTCGTCACCAAGACTTCCCAAAGCCCAGTCACTGCCTGAGCCTTTGAAAGGTCTCACCCCACAGCCCATGCTGGCATGTGAGTCCTCCTTTACCCCCCATAGGCCTTGCACAGCCCCCCCCAGACCTCCCAAGTCCCAGGCTGCCACACAACTCCCTGGCAACAGCAGGGCAGCCAATGTGCCTGTACCAGAGAATGAATTTAAGTATTTAAACTTCTTGTTACAGTCAGCCATCAAATATTCATAGTAACAAATAAACGAGGAGAGGAGGGGCAAGCCTATTGCAAAAGGGCTGAAAAGGGAAATAACTTTTTACAGCCAGACCATTAAGTTATAAATCTGGATACGTCCAGGATTTATTTACCGTGCTCTCTGGATGTAAGCACGCCAAAGCCGCAGCTGCAAGCGAGGGCAGGAGGTGTGTGGTTTGTCCAGCCCTAGGATGAGAGTCAGAGAGGGTGGTAGGAGGAGGGGAGGCTAAGAAGGAGAGGAGGCTGGTGTTGGTACAGGCAGAAGGCAGTGAGGAAATCAAGGAAAGGCACCCCTGCACAGCCTGCAAGGGGATGTGGGGGTGCATGGCAGTGCGGGGTGGCAGCAGGACAGATGTCCACTGAGCTGGGGCTCCAGGCAGGTCTCTCCCCTCTCACTGACCTGCTTTCCCCAGCTTCAGGATGATATAGTCCTACCTACTGGGATTTAAGCTGATGGCTCTGGTTACTACTGCAGCACAGATGAAGAAGGTAGAAAAAGCTGAGAGGAGGGCTCAGGCCACCAAGCCCCTTCCCACAGGTTCTTAAAGAGCCATTGCCCATGGACCATTTCCCACCACTGTCAGCTGGGAGGGAAAAGACCTTTCTGCCCAGTTCCTGCTGCAAGAAACAGCCCTTCCATCCTGGTTTGTAATGGTGTGGCTTGAAATATTGCACGGAAAAAGTCATGTTCTTGATATGAAGGGATAAAATGTGGCACCAGGGAGGGACCACATCTATTGGCACCAGCCAGGAGATGTCCAGGTAGCCCCTTCAGCCCCATGGGGCTGGTTTGGGTTTCCTTTCCCCTCCAAGTAGGTGCTCAGCCTGAGCTCACCCTCCAGTGCCTGGAGAGACACCATCACGAACTGATTCAGCAGAGTTCCTGTTACCAGGGAGAGGGCAGCCCAGAAGGGAGCTGCCTGCTCTCTGCTCTCTGAGCCACTGGCAGGCACAGGCGCCCAGCAGGTACACAGCAGCCCCAGAAGTCAGCAGCAGACTTTTCCCCGCCACTGACAGAAAAAGGGGTAGGTGGTGTGGGAAGGCTGCTCTCTTGCCACACACCCCTTCCCACAGCCCTCTCCCCATCCTCGCTTTCCCCCGATGGAGGTGCCCACCAGAGGGGCACTGGTCAGTGCACGAACCTTGCAACAAAGTGGGGGCTTTGCAAGGCTTATTTTCCTATTTTCCAAGGATTTTCCCTCAGCCAGGCCAGGATTTCCTAACCCTCCAAGGCCCATCCCTGTAAAGGTCAGGGCGTATCTCAGCAGCGCAGCGCATCCGGCACGGTGAGCGGATGCCTGGACCCCGCTCCCAGTGGCCAGTGTGGATTCCTGGACAATGTCACTTCGTGAAGCTCCAGGTCCCAGGGAGCAGAGCCAGCAGAGAGGGTCGGAGGCATGCCAAGGGGAGTTCAATCCCTGATGAAGTTTCCAGTCGTATTCTATTTTAATGTTGAGATCCTCCATTTATTCAGTTCTTAAAGGTGACCCACAAAGGAAAGTACAATTTGGGCCCATGCCCAGTGTTTGCTTCCCTGTGCTGAATAAAAAGACCTGGAAGTAGGTATTTCTATAAAGCTACTTTTTGGCATTAGAAATGTGGATCTTTGCCTTACCTCAATACCCTGGGGAGGCAAAAAGACTCGCCTATAGTGTGGTTACAGAAATGATAATGATGTGAGCTGAGCTGCTGTGACATGACTGGAGCAGGCTGTTTGCTGTCCAGTGTTTCTGTTTGTTTTGTTATTAACATCACTTAATTTCAATGACCAGCTGAGATTTTGGATAAAAGGCCTTTGTTGAAGCCTCAGCATCCTTTTTCCTTCTATGATACGTTTTCCATGGGCTCATCCTCCATCTCCTTCAGCAAAACTTATCGACTATCAGTTCCATCAGCTAAACCAGCAAACGGGAAACATCTTTAATAGCTTTTTCCCTCCAGGACTTTTGTCATACAGAGAAGATACCTACAAGACAACAACCCAAATAAGAAAAACCCAGTCTCAGGCCCCAGGGCCCCCAGGGCTGCGCTGGCTGTGCCAGCCTCTTTGCTCTTCCCTGAGCCACAGGCAAAGGAGAGCACTGTCCTTTCATGAGCACAGCACAGCCACCCCCTGCACCTCATTTTGAGGCAGGATTTATGGCTGTTCTGCCATTGGAGAGTGCTCATGTGAAGCCTGTACAACTTCATGCAGGCTTTTGTCTCAATCTGTGTGTGTGTCCTTGGGAGCTGTATCCCTGTCACTCCTGCACAGACACCCCCACCGCTCTCCTCTCACATTTCTCTTATTTCCAGAGGCACTGTTAAGAGTTGGGGTCACTTCTGACCCCGGGTTTATGCCTATACAGTTTACAGCAAAAGCACTTAGGGAATGTAATCACTCACAGAAACCCAGTTCCCGTGAGGCTGACACCACTCTTTGATGCATTGAGGTTTTCCTTGCCATGGCCCCACCTTTTCCAGCCCTTGCTGCTGGGCCAAGGCTGCTGCCGGCCCCCGAGTGCGTGCCCTGGGCGGAGCATGCCAGGCACGCTGGCAGGCGGGACGAGGGCAGTGGTGCAGGGCTGGGGAAGCGGCTGGGGACGCTGCTGCAGCTCTGCCTGTGCTGAGTCACACCCACCGGACGCTCCTGCATATCCCTGCTGGAAAGGTACCAAGAGCATTAGCATTGCAAGCCCAATCTCTGCAAAATAAGACAGCCTGATCGTTGCAGTAGCTCCTGTTACAGCCCGTGGCTCCCTGCCCTGTGTCCTCCAGCCATCCGTCCTGGCCGGGTCAGGCAGCCTCCCTTTGGTGTGTGCTGCGTGCCGGATGTTCAAAGCAACATGCTTGGGTCTTCTCCAAAAAAAGCCTACAGACTTGGTCAGCTGCTGCCATAGCTCATTTACAGACTGCTGTTCCCCCTCCCATGCTGCTGTCCCCCAGCACAGTGATGGCTCCCACCTTTTTGCTCCATCCTGTGGTACTGCCTAGCTGTGGACATCTCTACATCCGTGCAAGGACCAGACAGACACCAAAGAGGCCTTCAGCAACACCAGAGACTGCGAGGTTGGCCTTTTGTCAACCCTTGCAAGCACAGGGGAGGCTGGGAGAGACTGGCCTGCACCCCAGAAGGCTCACAGCCCATGAGCTCTCCTTTCCTTCAGCTGCAGGCAAGTGATTTATGGCTCTGCACCTCCATTTCCTTGCCTGGGACCCAGACAAGCATCCCTCCCTCTCAAGGCTGCTGTGACGATGGCTGTGTTTAAAACCTGAGGTTCCCGGGCACTATAGCAACGTGGCCATACAAACACTTCGGCTGAGCCACCCTTTGTTTGGCATTTCTGGAGCTCTGGTATGACTGATGAGCTCTCATCAGACCAAAACTATCTCAAGCAGGCTCTGCTGGGGCCAGGCTGCGCTTGACGTCAGTAGGTTTTGGACCCGGGCCCGTCTTTCAGGGGAGGTGAAGCCAAAGCTGCTTTTAAATTGTGCTGCTTCTGCCGACAGCAGAGAGGACAGAGTGGGGTGCAGGCCCACACAGTGGCCGTGGCAGGGTCCTCCAGGGATGGAGCTTGACCAAATCCTCTCACTTTAGCTGGCCGACCCTTTCCACCACCTTGCCCCCAAGACCCCAGAGCTCCTGGGGTGGGCAGCAGACCTGGCACAATCCCTGTCCTGAGAGCCCCAGCTGTTTCTTAGGCAGATGCGGCTTCCTCTGCCCAGTTCCTCAAGCATCACCCATCATCCCTCCATGTCTTCCTTTCCAGCAAGGTTTCCTGAGGGGACAAGGTTACTGCCACCAAATTCTGCTGACAGCTGGGGGACTGAGAATCTACAGGACCAGCTCTGCTTGGCATTCACACTGTGGGAGACACTGGAGAGACAAATTGCAAGATGCCATGATCTCAAAGATGTCTCGAAGGCAATACTGCAAATGCCAAATGACCAGCAGTTCAGGCTGTTCCAGACGGTCTTCCCTTCCTGTTGGATATCTAAGTGCCTCCCTCCCAGTCTGAGTCATTATTAGTGTCAGAGACATGGAGAAGGTCTGTGGATGGAAAGCAATCTATTGCCCATGGTTTCTCCTCCCCAGCTTGCCCTTCCCGTGCCCCAGGGCTCCTGGCTCTGGCTCCTGCTCTCCCATTTTTGGTCTATACATGGCCCTCTGTGGGCTCTCCCATACCCCAAGGCTCCCGGGACTGCCAAGCCACCAGCCCATTTCCCTGGGGGCAGTGGGGCAGTGGTGTCTGAGGAGGGTCCCGACCTACAAGGCACAAAGGAAGGGGAAGGCGGGGGTGCCGTGGGACACCTGTGCAGAGTCAGGATTCATCCAGGACAGACACACAGAGCCGGGCTTCAGGCTCCACATGCCTAGGACCGACACACAGAGCCCTTGCTGATGCTCCAACCCCACTGCTCCAGGTGCTCCAGATGAACTGGTGTTTGCCAATGGTGGTGCTCCTCTGGGCATGGCTTCCTAGCACCTGCTGCCCAGGCTGCTGGCTTTGGCTCTGGGCTTGCCACGTGCCCAGGGTCCTGCTCCAGGCTGGGGGTTGCTGGGCGGGATGGAGCGTAATTAACTGCAAATCTTCCTCCTCCCCAGATTTGTTCAGCTCTGCTACGTCTCCCTGCTACTGTTTCCACGCACATCCTTTTCTCCTCGCTTCTTCCTGCTCACTTTCTTCCATCCCAGGGCTGCTCTCTGAATCCACCAAAGCTGCTACATAGGTCTTACACTAATTTTAACAAAGGCTCTTGTTTACCCTGGGGATTTTGTTAGTGTCTCTGTCAAAGCTGCCTTTGAAAGCTTTGCTACTCATGCTCACTAATAATTTAGTGTTTGGCTTCTGCATGGCTTCCTACTGTTCTCCTGGCTCCACCAGTCTCCCTCCTGCTTCACTCATGTTTTTCCTCACGCAGGTTGGGAGCAGGAACCAGTTAATATTTGATTTCCCCTCTTGACTGCCGTGTCTGGGAGGCATTGGGGGATCAGCCGCAGCCCCCCTAGAGCTATCTGCAGCCCTCCCAGATGTCTGACTTTGCTGCCTTTGTGCCCCTTGATGCCTCATCATCCCCTCGTCCCTTCCCACACCCACCCTCCCAAGGTCTGTTCTCCCTGTTGATAATCCATTATCTACATTTAATGCCTCACTAAAGTCTTCCCCTTTGTCTGACACCGAAACCCCCACCAGATGTGAAGCTTCTTCTGTTACTCATGGCAAATCCTTTTGCAATAGCTGGTTAGAAAATGGGGAAACCTTTTAATAAAATAAAAATTGAAACACTGGGCTAATTTTCATTCTGTGGGCCTCATCAAGGAACAGGGGGGTTTTTGGCACTATTTTTATCTTTTTACAGAAAATCACTCTTTAGAACTGTGTCTCAGAAGATGGGTTTGTATTGTCAGTACTCACACCACAACACATTTCCTTTGCTGTGCTGGTGTAGTTATTATTGCTCTCATGGTCCACTCACCCCTGAAGAAAAACCAGAAAGAGAACAAGAGATGGAAGAAAAAAAATGCAAATATTCTGTTATGTGTTCAGACTTCAGAAAACTGAGGCCACCAGTAGCATTTCCAGAAACAAGATTGCCCTCTGTGCCTGCTGAGCACACCCCTATGGATGCACAGATAGGCTCCAGGAAGGGGGTGAAGCGTGGCTTAAAGGAAAGTCTCCAGTTAAACTGTGTTTTTATCATTTGATACAATTTCCGGAGTCCCTCTGCAAACCTCCTTGCTGCTGTAAGGTGCTGGGTTGTCTCACAGTGCCATGCAAATGACCATTAAAATACAGCAGTGCCAGCTCCTACGCAGCAGCAGAGCTTTGCAGCAGCAGCAGCAGAGCTGCAGTCCCAACACAGCCCTTGAGAGCCCACGGACAGAGCCCTGCCATAGTGGGCCAGCTTCCGAATGGAGACCCCCAAGCTGGAGGGATGCAGATAAAACCTCAGCACGTGACCCGTTCTGGCGAGCCAGCACTAGCACAGCATTTTGGTCTTGCATTTGGGCTGCATGCACTGGGATCTGCACCGTTTTTTTGCTGAGACAGGTGGTAAGAGGAGACCCTGGACCACAGAAACCACCAGCGTTGCCAGCAAGCTGGGAGAGAACTGTCCTCCTGACCAAATGCTTATTCCCATTACTACACATGTGCCTAGCTTTTTCCTTCAGATGCAAGCACGCATTTTTGCAGCTAGTTAGAAATGCACTGACAAATGCCAGCCTGAAATGTTTCATCTCCTGCTCAATGAACTGTTACTGAACCAAAAAAAAAAAATTCACAAGGACATGCCTGCACTCCTGGTGGGTCTGCCCAGAGCCAGGATTTGAGAGCTTCCCAAACTCACTTATGACATTCTTCCAGTTGAGGGAAGTCTAGCTAGTTTTAAGTTTCTGTCTAATTCAAAAAGAATTTTTGCTTTTAATTTCTGGATACAGTGGCACATCCTTTGAACTGGAAAGCTTGTGTACCAGCAAAACTGTGTGTTAGATCTGTGGAGGTTCCTGTGTCCTGTCACTTAGGATGAAGAAGTTGGTGAACTCACCTGATACCCTAAAGAGCTGAAACAATAAGCAAAATATGCACAGCACAGACACACAAGGCAGGAGGAACACCTGTGCTGCCTGAGAGATTCAGTGGGAGCTGGTGCAACAAAGGTGCTTGGCTGTGACTATGAAGATGTCCTGGGGCAAGAAGAGCAGGCAGACAGGAAAGCTGTGAGGGATGGTTGTGAGGAAGTGTGAGAGCAAGCTGGCAAAGGAGGCTGAAGAGAGAAGAGAGGGAGAGGTGCAGGACCACACATAAGTAAAACCAATCCTGGAGTTGTAAGCAAAGACATTTTTCGCCACGTGATTTTCCCCAGGCACAAGGAAATATTTTTTTGTGAAGGTAGAGGTTGGCAGCAGAAGTGCTTCCCCTCGCCATCGTTTTCCCTTTCCAAAGCCCAGAGCTTGCCAGACACTGTCTTTTCTGTTCCCCACCATCACCAAGGAAAGGCAGCCATACATAAAATGACTGACTTCAGTGAAGCCATGGTTCACTGAACCACCCAGCTAAAGGTGGTTTTGGCCCGGAAGAAAAAAAAATTCTGAAAGGAAAAGAAACCCTGGAAGGAAAAAAAACCCTGGAAGGAAAAAACCCTTGGTAATGGTGACAGCATCTTTGCCTGGCTTTTACTCTAAAGGTGAAAGCAATGGCAATGAATGCAGTGATAGGAACAACAGGACAGCAATTCCTGGGTCTGCCATCCTTCAGTCCCCTCACCATGGCCCACAGCTGGCTGTGTTTTGCCCCTAACAGCAGGGCTGGGGGGTCTCACAGGGTGAGATGGGCACTGCCAGCTGCAGGATGTCAGCAGGAGATGTTCTTTTTTCCCCTTGCTTTTTGCATTTCCATGGGGTTTTTTTCCTGGAAACTTCTGCTGCTGAGATGCCCTCTCAGTCGGCAGGAGCAGAGCTATCCTGCACGCAATGGTGCCACCAGCACAAGGCACACACTGGGCATTGCTCCACCACTGCGGAGTGAAGAAAAGTAGGTCAGGAAAGTAGGTTTGACAGAGCCAAGGACCGGACTTGTCACCTCACTTGCCATTGGCGTGGGAATTGAGAACTGCCAGTGCCAGCCAGTGAGCGGAACAGGCAGCATCCGGGATGCCGGGCAGAGCGGGCAGCCCTGCCCTCCCAAAGCACGGCACGGCATGCAGCCCTGCTGCTGACCTGCCTCCAGTGAAGGCTGAACATCTCTGTGCTGCACTTGCCTGATTGATAATTGAAGCAAACTCCTGAGCCCAGGGAGAAGGTGCTAATTGCAAATACCCACTGCTTCCCTCGGAGTGGCAGGACAGCACTCCACAGGCTGATGTGTCACTCCTCAAGGGAAGGGTCTGCCACTGGTCACTGACAGGAGAACAGAAATCACCGCATGGGGCCCCCAATACTGAAATTTGCCCTATCAGTGAGTCAGAAAATCACCCACCACACTGCTGCATTAGAAGGCGTGCTCCTTTGTTTAGTACACTTCCTAATCGATGTGCTGCAGTCACCACATGTGGTTCTGTGATGCCCACTCCAAAGGTCCTCTGAACATTGGGGGACCCCAGCACACTGGGCTCTGGGATGCCGCTGGACTGTGTGTGTCAGGGCGGCAGAGAGGATTTCCAATCACCGAGACAGACGGGATGGTGTTAGCATGCAGCAACTTCCTGAGAACAGAAGTTACCTGTGATAAACCCCACATAAGGCAGAGAAGATTCAGGCCTTGTGATCTCCACAGCAACTCAGTGCAGACACTGTGGTTGTATTTTGGCAAGCAGGGCCCTTCTGCCTGAGGCGGGGGTGGCAGCGGCTGGGGCAGGCAGCCCAAGAAACACGGATGCAGTCAGTGCCTACAGAAACCCCTGTCACAGACTGCCCCTCTCCCTGAAGGCCCTCCCTGCAGCTGCCTGTGTAACTTTTTTGGGGCTAAAACCAGTGTCGCTCCCTCCTCGCTCCTGGCTAATTGCTTTAATGCCGGTCAGAGCGCCCGCGCTGCCTCCCTCCCACCCGCGGCTCATCATTTATTCACAGGCTGGAGCCCCGAGCAGCGTCCCGCTGGCCGTCACACGGCAGGGGGCTGATGTGGGGTGGCTGGCCGGCCACCGAGAACGATGACATCATTTTTGTGTTGGGAGCCAGGCACGCGGGGCCGGGGGAAAGGCTTAGCCCACTTATCTTCCGATGTACACCTACAATTTTCCCTTTCAATCTCCTTCCAATCTGGCTACTCCCACGTGAGTTACTAATATAGGACACGCAACGGGGCTTCTCCCTGCCTGGCCTATCCTCATCTATTTGACTAATTAGCTTGGTTTCGCTGGGGGGGGTGTGGGGGTAGAGAGGGGGAGAAGAGATGAAAGGGGAGGGGAAGTCTTGTCCAAAATCCACCCTTCTGCTCCATCTTCCCTAACCCTTACAGTGGTCAAGCTGAGCTCAGCTGTGCTAATACTGTCCATCAGGACCCACTGCAGTGCTCGGTGGCTCTAATGCCATATATGCAGTGCCCTGCAAAACTGGGGGGGTACATTGGTCCCTTCCCACTCATCCTGCCCAAATACCTGCCCGCAGCAGCCCTGCAGGTGCTGGGGCAATATCGCCCCTGCTCTGGGGAAATTACAGCCCCCGGCTGGCCATCAAGGCAGGGTGGAAGGAGAGAGAGGCAAAGAACAGAGGGGTACCAATTTGTTTTCCTCCTGCCCCTCCTGCAGCTTGTCCCTGCAGCAGGTCTGGGACGGACAGGGGGTCTCAGGGACATGTCCACTGGGGAGGCTGTCTCTGACCTCCCAGCACTGAGCCTCATCAGCACCAAAACTACCTGCAGCCAGACCTGTGGCATCTGAGAAGCTTTATGAGTTGTTCGGCAGGGAACGAGTGGTTAATTACCATGTGCCACTGCTGTTAACCTCTGCAAATAAGTCTAATTATCACAGATTAATGAACAGAGCATAGGCACATCCGAGGAGCTGTCGCTGAGGGTCTTTCTGGGGCCACATTTCATTATTTTTCCGAATGCTGCTATCCTGTCTCCCACACCGCCCTGCCAGCCATGCATCCTACTGATGCTCCAGCTGGTCCCTGAGAGATGTGGCCCCACAGCTCCTGCACTGCCACAGCAGTGGAGAGATCCCAGAGGGTGTGCCAGGGGAGGCACAAAATCAGGGTCCGTGACAGCTGCCAGGGCTCATCCCACGGACATCAGCGTGGCCCTACAGGGGTGCTTGCACATTAGGGCCATCTCCTTGCATGGTGTTACAGGGAGCCCTGTGATGTTTGGGTTGTGCCTACCCCAGAGGCCCTAGCTTTTGTGGCTAAATAATCAGATGAGATCCTCTTGTCTCATCTGGGAAAGAAAAAAAATAAAATACAAAAACTAAAGCATGTCATTAGCTCTTGTGGTTGCAGGGAAAAGCTCAAGTGAATCTCCCAGGCTGAGAAAGCAGACAAAGGGAAAACAGACCGTGGTTATTGATTTTTGTTTCTAAAAGTCCACTCTTTCCCCACCACTGCCTTACGAGAGCCTGTGGCTGGGAAGAGGGGAGTCCTGGCACCTGCTGTGGGATGGGCAACAGTGTGGGTAGATGGCAGGGCACAGCTGTGGGACCAGGCTGAAGACGCCAGGAATGGCAGAAGGCTCGGGATGGTATGCAATGTAGCCTCAAAGCGAGGAGCATTAATAAATGATCAGATTTTATGATCATGACAGGAAAGCTTACACTTCCAGCATTAAAATAAATAATGAAACTTTTTTTTTTAGCCATTCTGGCTTATTTTCAGCACTTGCTGAATGGCCAATGCTTTCTTATGGTTGCTTACCCAGCACTCAAGAGCATCCTTTCAGATTTGGACCAATTAGCCCACACTCACCTTGACAAGCACTGCTACAACACAGGCACATGACTGCCATACTGAGGCTCCTGTGCCAGCAAATCAATGGAGCCTTTTTTTGTTACCCTTAGGAAGTTGATAGCTCCATTGTTACGTGTCTGACACCAGGAAAGGTTTGCCAGTGGAGAAAGGAGATCCGCACCTGGACACGTGCTGCCTTTGCAACCAGCATCTTACTGCCCCTGCAGAAGAACCCTGCTGGCCTTGACCACGTTGGGATCAAACGTGTTCCATCACATCCCTTGTGGCAGCTGAGCAGCTGAGCAGCACAAATGTGTCCCAGCTTCGACATACTGTCACGGGGAAGAAACCAGCAGATGCAAAGGAAGCTGAATGGGCAAATGAATGTTAAAATAATTGGAGCCACCATTTCAGACTTGATGAATATGTTGCTCAAATTACAGCTCTGCCTTGAAAACAAAACAAAACAAAAGCCCTGATGAATGTAACATTAATTTAATAATAGTGAAAGTTGTAAATAATGTAACGCTCATTTAAATGGTTGCTCTTGCAATATCTCTTGAGAGGAGAGTAAGGACTTTATAACGTTGGGGCTGGGATAACACATGTTCTGTAAAATGTGATGTTTTATTCATCAGCTCCCCCAAGAGCTGGCGGGGCACTGGGGTCAGGGCCAAGGCACTCGCAGGCAGCCCTGAGCTCTGCCACCGGCCATGCTGGTGCCCCCTTCCTCCTCGCCAGTCCCTTGGGTTTCCCTAGCACTGTCCTTCCTTGTGCCCGGGCACTGGCAGCTCCTCCGGGGCTCCCTCATCCTGGATCCCATCTCCCCCATCCCGTTGCAGGGATGCTTTAGGGACACCTGCAACACCCACACATGTCAGACTTCTCTCCTCCCTTAGCTGCAGCATTTATTAAATGTTTCTCTTATCCTTCACCTTCCACTACGAGGCAGAATTAAATTCACAGAAAAGCAAAAAATGCAGTCCATGGCCAAGTCAATAAACACAATCAAACCCAGAGAAAATCAGAGCAGAGATACCCAGTTCCACTCTATGTCCCTTCCATTTTTTTAGCTGCCCTTTTTATTCCTCTTTTACCGCTGTAAGAGCCTATTACCAGCATCTACAACTTCCTTTCACCAAGGACCTCTGGGTTTTTCTTTGCCTGCTTCCTCTGCTTTATTTATTGACATATTCAATAATTTAGAGAAATCTTATTTTAAATGCACAGGGCAGAACTCACCCCCAGGTTTAAAAAACAAATCCTGCCACATTTGGCAAACAGCTGCACACAGAAGGCAGACATCAAACATATATATATCCAAATATGTAAATTCAAAGAATCAATAGATATGGCGTATTCTTCATTTTAATTTTTCATCCAGAAATAAAAGCTTATTGCTGTATTGATTTCCTTGCGGTAAGGATCATCCTACGAGATGTGATAAGCTTTCCTCCTGGAGTGAAGGTCAGCCTGCTGCCACGAGGACTATTTTTACATGACCAAAAATGCTTGATCAAGAGCTGATTTGCAAGGCTGGGCTCTAACCTAGTGTGACCAGTCTTCCTCCTCCTCCTCAGCACAGAAGGCACCTCAGTGCCAGATACGGGAAGCCCTTAGACGTGGGGTGAGTGAGTCAGTGAGTCCTATGGCACCTCAGTGCTCCCCCAGCAAAGACCTGGGTCCTGAGCTGGGGACATGGGGGCTGAGCCTGCAGACTGGCACCACCATTCATGTATCCCCCGCTCTATACTGATGCTGCATACTGAATGTATTCTGCTCCATTATGCTACTTGGAAGGTTACCTCTCCTCTTTTATAGCCTGTAGTGCACTTACTTTTCACCTCTCTGGTGCCACCACGTTCCACCACCTCAGAGTTGATCAGCACTCTCCAGCCAACACCTGCCACCGAACTGCGCCGGTTTGTTTGTGCATAATTGAGAAATAAATGTAAATGTGCCAGAATGATTAAGATATACGCAGGTGGTGTCACCAGAAACAGGAAAAAAGTGCGAGCACTCAGTGCTGTGTACAAGAGAGCAGCCCGTGCTTCTTCAGACTGACTCATCCAGGACCGTTAGCATCCAGATGATGCCAAAGGCAAAGAGGCTGCCTTGCAAAACCACTGGGCTGTGCCTCTGGGATTTCTTCATGCATTATCATTTTCATCTTGCTGCTGTCGGCTATAAAATAAATGTGTACATCAATACAGTAGTGGAAAGCAACCGTCTGTTTTGAAGAGATGTTGGCATTGTTTTATAAATGTCAGCAGCTGAACAGCAGTGGGCTCTGTCACCTGCTACCGCTTCTATCACTTCCCTTCTATTAAAAATACATATTGACAATAAAAGCTCTGGCTAAAAAAAAAGCCCCTCCCTCCCCAGAAGAAAGGCCTTGCTCTGCTCTTCTTGGAAAATCTTTAAACACGTGCCCTGTGAAATGACCTTACACATCTTCTCCCCTCCTGTGAATGCTGTTGAAGTACCTCTTTTAAACCAGGCAGTAAAAAGTGAGGCTCCTGTAAGTGGTTTAATAGCAGTGCTCCTCACAGCCACAGCAGCAGCAAACGTCTGGGCTTTCTAAAATACTGTATTTTGTCCAGCCTGCCCCGCTCCTGGCCAGGCTGTGCCATGCCATGCCATGCCATGCCATGCCATGCCATGCCGTGCCGTGCCGTGCCGTGCCGTGCCGTGCCGTGCCGTGCCGTGCCGTGCCATGCCGTGCCGTGCCGTGCCGTGCCTGCCGGTGCACACATCTGCACAGCACACAGCTCCTGACCCGTCCCTGCGGGTGCTGCTGTGCCACCGGGCACACATGGGGCTTGTGCCACAGGCACAGGGATGGACACGGCCTGGCTCCAACGCTTGGTGCTTCCTGCTGAAATCCTGGGCCACTGAACACGGAGAGCTTTGCTATCCCTGGCAGACAGGAGCCGGGCTAGAGCTGCTCCTGAGGGCCTCTCCCACTTCTCAGGGTGCCAGTGATAAGGAGAGGTCAGAATCCGGGCAGATCCGGAGGTGATGTATCACAGTTGACCAAGGCACTGTGGATGGCGCTGTTATTGTTTTACTATTAGATCAGTTTAAATTATTTTTTCCTTTTTGGTAGGTGGATTAAGTTTTAATTGAAAATTATTTTTAAAAGCATTTATTTCCTTTCTACTTAATACAGGAGAGAGAATTTAGAAAAGCGTCCCATGAAAGCAAATGGGTTTCATTTCAGTAGTCCCTGCCTAAAACCTCACTGTTTGAGTTTCTGTCCCTTCTTTACTTCTTTCCTTCACCAGGAGTCATGAGGAAAGAAGGTCAGTGATGTTTACTGCACAGAGCCCACTGGGCAATCCAGACTGTCACACATCTCTCAGGTTTGCAGTAGACATGCTGTAAAACACAATGGTCATGCCTGCAGTCTGCATCCCTTTACATCTCTCCACCAGGGAACTGGAAAGCCGCAAGTCCCAATACCTTCACAGAAATCCCAAGGAAAGTACGTTGTTCAGGAACACGAGCACATGAACACTGCCACATAAATGTCAATCACCGTGAATCCTAAACATTGGCCATTTGTAAACTACCTGACTGCAAGTCAAATTGTTTTATGGTTAGAGGAGCATTTAATATACTATGAACAGTTTAAAGTTAGCATTTCATACTCAGAGTGATTAATGGCACCATATTGTATTTCAATTACTATGAGATACTTCCCCATAATAAATGATGACAATAATATTCACATTAAGTCAATAAAAAGCATCTTCAAAGTGTGATGTATACATGCCATTATCACAGCCCAATGTGAAAGCATCATACAAGTTAGCAACACTGATAACAGAAACCCCAGCACCCAAAGCCAGATGTCTGTGCCAGGCAGAGGTACTGCCCTCTACCTCAGGAATCTGCACCGCCTTCTCCATTGCTTCTGGGCACAACTTCATCAACTCCAGCCTGGGAGCTGATCAGAAGGTGACTGCAAGCATGGACATCCTACAGTCATTTCCTAAGCACTGCTACTGCTACATAACAGGTCACACCAAAGCCTTTCATCCTCTCTTTCTTCTTCCACATGAAGCCTCATTAACTGAAAAGGGAAATGATTTTTTCTCATATTCTTTTTAACCTGCTTACTTGCTTTTTAATTGCTAGCTATGATTTGAGTGCCCAAGAGCACAATGACTGAAAACAGGCCCTTTCCACAGCCTCACACCTAGAATATAGTTTCCCATCAGAAAGTGGAAAACTAAAAAAAAAAATCCAAACAAAAAAACATAAAAAACCCCCGAAAACTAAGAAAATATTTAATTTCAGTAAACATTGAATTGTTTTGCCTTGGCATTTAAACTTAATTTTGTTTCATTTGACTAAAATAAAAAGACACTTGGCTTAGATGTCAAAACACGACAGCACATATAAAAATAGATACGGTATTAAATAACATCTAGATAAAGATAACGATAAATTACTAATTGTTTTGAACAGTGTGTTTGTAGTTAGCAGAAAATGTAGTAAAATGAGAAGGTGGGAGTAAAAAATTTTTTTCATGATGGAAATCAAAACAAGACATTTCACCATTATCAAAACAAAACAGAGAAACCCAAATAATTCACTTTGACTTTCCTGTTGAAAATTATGTCCAGATTGTCACATTCTCACAAAATGCTTTAATTAAAAAAGAAAAGCTGTGTGTTCTTCAGATGAAAATTCACTTCTGCTGGAGACCTTTGCAGCCACTGCTGGTGGAGGGCTTGGGAGAACATGTACCTCTCATCACACCTGGCACCTTTGTCCCTCCGATCAAGGATCTGCATCCCCTGCTTCAGACCCATACAGTCCCTCCGCTCAGTGGAGGCTCACCTCAACAGTCCCCCTGTTTCTAAGGTAAAATATCAGCAAGTTTGTCTCCCACTCCGTAAAAAGCAAGGCTCACCCTTCGGTGCTACTACTAAGAAGCAATGAACAATGCACCAATAACAGTGGTATTTCATAAAACTCTACAAGGAATTTTAAAAAATAAAAACAAAAAACAAAGGAGAGAGACAAAGAGAAAAACATTTTTCTTTGTAGGTCAGCTTTAATGCACCTGGTATGAGGATTGCAGGAGTGAGAAAATCTCGGAGGGAGTCATTATCTGTAGATCACTGCCCGGGCAGACCCTAATGGCCTCTCCCAAGCTGTTAGAGGCAATTATTTCAATAAGCATTTGTCCTGCAATGAATGGCAAGACACACGGCGATGCCTGTCCAGCCTCCCTGCTGGTCTAGTGGGGAGGACACGGCCCCCGGGCGGCAGGTCCTGAGGGAGGGGAGCCCCTGGCCTCCTCAGGATGCTGTGGCCGGTGAGGACCGTGCCCGTGCCTGTCGCCCGGGCGGGGTCTCGCCGTGCGAGGCTTCCCGGGCAGCCGGAGCCGTGGTGGCCGCTGCCCCGCCGAGACTGGGCGGCTGCAGCAGCCGGCCACGGGCGCGTCCCTTCTGCAGTCCTGCACGGACAGCCCTCCACCACAGCTCTGCAGAGCACTGCTGAGCTGCCCCGTGCCCTGCCCAGCCACAGCCCCACACTGCAGACTGTGCTGTTCGATAAATCCCTGACATTAAAACCAGTGGCTTTTACTAAAACAACTTAGGCCTGGCTAGAGCTCCCAGCACCGCCTCCTGATGCTGCCAGCAGCCGGGGTCTGTCCGGGTCCTGCACAGACACACGGGGTGACCACGTGGGCTAAGCTGAGGATCGCAGTTGCACTGAAACCCTCCCACAGGGCCGGCTTCTCTGGGGGCTCGGGGGATCTTCACCCACTTTCCTGCAGCCAGCAAGAGCTGAGTCTGGGGACAAGCACCGTGTCAGCCCTAAGGATCAACTCATCACAGCAACACCAACGTCATTTTATTAACTCTCTGCTCTGCTCGGAACAAGAAAATACCAGCTGCTTCAACAAACCTCTATTAAGGGATTTCTTTCCAAGACCTCTTTAATTTGTACTCCTAGACTTTTCTACCAGCTTGTCAAAAGCAGGAACAAAACATGCATGACAAATACAGAGGCCATAAGCCCTGACACACTCTCTGTCCAAGTCCAATTTAAAGTGGAAATTACCGGTGGAAAACGAAGAAACCTCCATAGTTTATCAGTCCTAATCCCATTAATGCTAATAATATAGGTTACTAATAATAGTATGTAGCTCTCTTTGACACAAATCAAACTGGTACTGCTTAATGTACAGCTGAGAGATGGAGGCAGATGTAGCAGTAAAACACAAGTTGAGTCTCCAGGTCAAACCAGGCCGTGTCCTGATCACGCCACCCCTTGCTTTTCAAGTTTCACATTATTCATTTCTTGAAACACATGTTCCTACTTAAGCCAATGGGAAATTTGCCATTGACTTCAAAGGGACCCAGAGTAAGCTCCTGCAGCAGTTGCCCTTC
Source organism: Gymnorhina tibicen (assembly GCA_013399875.1). Taxonomy (NCBI): domain Eukaryota; kingdom Metazoa; phylum Chordata; class Aves; order Passeriformes; family Artamidae; genus Gymnorhina; species Gymnorhina tibicen. The sequence goes on along the minus strand of VXAZ01001305.1, from coordinate 3,214,084 downwards.
TTAAGAAGGGCTGTGCATCCCCAGTTTTGGCAAGGCATGAACAATCCTGCTGGCTTATAAAATCACACTTAACACCACAAGTGCTGGGTGAAAGTTTTTGCAGTAATACTCTGCTAACCTTCATCATGGCAACTTAATGAAAACCACTCCTGAATTTGTGCAGAATTCAGCAAACAGGTTAATAAAAATTATTAAAAAATGTATATACGCATGCTGTAGTGACTCTGCCCAGGTAAAGGGATTTATCATGGTTTCTCAGGATGCTCTCTGCAGCAGAACTACTTGCTTGAAAAATGCAAGAGGGCAGAGGTTCAGCCCCCACAGTTGGTCTCTCTGGGTGGCCCCAGGTGAACTGGAGGGTGGAGGAGCCTGAGAATGGGAAGTTTGTGGCCAGTGCTTTTCCTTCTTACCAGAACAGGAGGGGGGTCATTCCCCAGCAGAGTAGCACTGACAGCAAGGGCATGGCAGCATTGTATGTCACCCACCCAGGCCACAAAAGCCCTTGAGACTCCCCTGTCAAAAACTCAGTGATGTCTTTGTGTGTTACCACAGAGAAAAAGTGATGTCAGAGATGGAGGCAGCCACTGAGCCTGCTCGCCTGCTTCCAAGAATCTGCAAGAGTTTTTGGAGAGACATGTCTCCCTCACCCTTTGCTCCTCCAAAGCTCTGTATCTCTGTCTCTCAACTCCTGGTTTTGGAAATCAGCAGGGATCCATCTGGCATGAAAGGCACCTGTCTTCTGCTTGGCAAAGCTCTGGCAGGAATGATGAGACCCAGCATCTCTACGCTCGGCCACCCACAAACCAGCTCTCAAGGCAAGGTGTTTCAGAAGACTCAGATCTTCTTGGCTACCACTTTATCACCTGTATAACCTTTTAATTTCTCTCCTCAGAACATCTTCTCAGCTTAGCTTCTGCAGGCAACTTCCACTTCATAAAATTATTTCCCCCACTCCTTATAAAATAATCTCATAACATTCCCCATACCAGTACTAACAGTTACACACTGTCAGCAGGAATTGCTATGGATACAAAGGGCAAGGATGACAAACTGTTGGCCCCCTGCTGAGCACTGTCCCAGAAGAAAGGACAGACCAACAGAGCTCCCTCAACTACCAAATCAAGTCGGGCAGCCAGGAATCTTCTCCAGAAAGAGAGAGCCCAGAGGGAGCAGGTATGATAGCCACTGTGCATTAATCTGCAATTTGACAGGATATGGGTTTCTTCCTGGGTTCTGACTTGATCTGTCACTTTGGGCTAAGCTTTGTCTCTCACATGTTTAACCCACGAACTCTTGTGTTTTGCAACCAACACCCCAGCAATAATGGAGTGTCTTGGAGTTCCTGCCTTTCTTCCAGAAGATGGGTATCTGCCTCACCCAGCGATGCAGTGTGCCACATAGGCTGAATGAGTGTGAGATGATCTGCCAAGTGCTGCTCATGCTAGAGACAGAGCCATGGAGACCCTCAAGGGAAATCAAAGCCAAGGAACAAAGACTGCAGTGGGAGAGAAGCCCAAAGACTGACTCTCCCTCTTGAACAGTATCTGTTTTCCTTTCAGCAGTTCAGTTGCCCAGCAGACAAGGACTGAGCCCTCAGGAGAGAGAGTTCATTTGTGAGGAATTTTTTTTCACAGCCTATGTGTTGCAAGGTCTTGTTCAAAAGTCCCTCTTCAAGCAGGATGGGGGCGCAGAGAGGGAGATGCCCTGGAGATGCAGCTCCTGTTGGGATGGGAAGAGGCTGCGCAAGGGAAAAGATGTTTCCATCTTTTTTCATAACAGGAGTCCCCCGTGAGATGCTCTTTAGAGGGGGAAATTCTGTGGTACCCAAGTGATGCTGCTTTGTCATGCCAGCAGAGCCGGCAAAGCCCAACTCATAAACCAGAGCAGAATTTGACTGCAGTATCTTTGTATGAATCCTGGCCACTGCTGTGGCAAGCCAGGTACCTTCCTCTTCTTGCACCTCTGTTGGGGAACATGACAAGCTGGCCAGCAGGCAAACAGCACAGGCTTGCTTCCCTGCACGCCAGCATTTCCTTATTAATTCACACATCCGCACTTGACTGTGCACCTTCAGCAGCTTCTCATAAGGAACAGGACTAAAGGGAAACCCCAAGAGGATGTGAAAACAGAACAGTGAGTCTTGCAGCTTCCAGCCAAAGACAGGCTTTGCTCTTAATGCATTGCATTTCCTTCCTCTGCAAAAAGTCTAGGAGAAACCCCCAGCGATGCTGCTCTAAGCTTGTTTCTAGAGAACCTTCGTCTTCCCACAGGCCCCACGTGCTGTGGGTGTTCTCTGCAGTGCCTCAGAAGAGCTGTGCACAGCAGGCCCCTCTTGCTGTGTGTGCTACGTCTGCTGCAATGTTAGCTCTTCTTAACAGGGCTCTTGCTGGCTAAAGCCAAGTCAACCCAAAATTTGTCCAGAGTAATGTGTGTGATAACACAAGCCAGTCCCCAGCTACCATCTACTGAACCACGCCAATATTCTCATATTTTATTCTAAGACTTCTCATAAGCTACCAAAGTGTGATCCGACCCATTCATTAAAAGGCCACCAACTCAGAGATGCAGTACACAACTGTGTCTGCTGACAGCTGCACAGCATCTCCCAAGGCTGCTGGGACCCCCCTGCCCAGGCCACTCTGCAGCAGCACTGCTGCACTGCAACAGCAGCCCAGAAAGGTCTAGAGAATGGACATCTCACGTGGAAGCTGTAGGAGTCCAGCCTGAACTTGAGACTCAGAGGGCTTCCTTGCAGCTCATTATTATTTATTATTTGTACTGTAGAAGTACCTGAGAGCTTACTAATACGATCAGAGACTGTTTATGTCAGATGCTGAACACCAACAGAATAGCAATGATAACTGCCCTTGCCAAGAGGTTCAGAAACATACAGATCACTTTGGGCAGGAGGGAGGACTTGAAAGACAGCAGAGGGAGTTGTTAGATCCAGATGGGTTCTGAGCTCTTGGTGGGACCCAAAGGAAATCTCATTTCCCAGTTTCCACTGGAGTTGTACCTCTCTGCTTCTGGAAGCTTTGCCCCACCATCATACACAACCGCAGTGCTCTCCTCCAGCATGGCTTTGTGTCCTGGCTTTGAAAACTGGGAGACAGAGACCGATCCTAATGCAAACAGCCACAGCCATTAAGGTAAAAATTATTACAAGAAATACAAAAACCCTAGAGCACGCGAACAAACCACAGCAGATGAAGACTCCTTCCCCACAGTGGAAACTCAATCCTGTTACATGCTGAGCATGCTCGCTGCCTTTCCAGGACAGGGAGTCAAAAACCTCCATGACAGATCTGGATCAGACCCATTCAACTATGATTTCTAACTTTCCCTTGAAGCATCAAGTTTGGGGTTTTTTTTCTCAGCCCAGAGAACTCAGCTGGATAATGTTTCTGCTTCAGGATGGCATGTCGTGTTTTCCCATCAAACATCTTCTGTATCTGGCCAGTGATCAACTTGCAAAGTCCACTGAGACTTTTGGGTGCCCTAAGCTATGATTATGGGTTAGATCCATTCCATCTCTAATCCTGGAGAGTGCTCGTTAGCTGCCCTGCAATTAAACCCATTGCAATGTCCACAGGGCACTGATTTGAAAGAGAAGGGGAGCCAAATGGTGCCTGTTTTCAGGAAGGAGGGGAGGCACAGGAACCTGCTGTGCCGTACTCTCGTGTCCCCTTTTGTTGCTGAAGATCTGGGGAACAGCTTGTGACTCACTGGAGGCCAGGAGGCACCTCCACCCACCCATGCCCAGCAGAGATGCCACCGCCCTGCTTCGGTGTGTCCCATCCAGACAGAGTCAAGTGCCACTGATGGCTGCAAGCTCCAGCCATGCTGCTTCCCAGCGTGGAGACGGGAAGGGAAACCACCTCTGTTCCCTGTGTGCTGGGCTGCATCTGCCAGAAGGAAGCATGAAATACTGAACAGCCCTCCAAGTCACTGAAATGTTGCTGTGCAGGCATGGGTCCAACAGTAGTGACCTTTCTCCAAGAAAATGAGGTCTGAGGAGATGAGAGGTTGGGAATGAGTAAGGTATCCAGCTGGAGGAGGAATGGGGGATTTCTGGGGCCTACAGAGAAATGCTTCACTGTAGGAAAGGAAGTTGTCTCCCTTTTTGCTGCTTCATGCTTGTTAGGATTTTATTTCTCATCAGATGTGGACATGGATACAGATGCACAGACACACTGGAGTATCAGGAAGTGGCAATGCTGAACAGCAGGGTCACCTTTGAGCTCTTCTACTGTGCCTCTGACAGCCACCTGGCCATAAACCACCACCACAAACCCTCCACTTCCCCATTAGCAGCTTTCTGCATCCACTTCTGGAGAGCCTGAACTGCAAATCCAAGCATGCTCCAGTGCACTTCTCAGCACTTCTCCCCCTCTTTGATAGTTGCAAGGTTTTACAACCAATGGCAACCTCAACCCTACCAACCTTCAGGCACAGCCTCTTCCTCTCCAGGAGGGACACAGCCTGAAGAATCAACACCTCTAAATGATCCTATCACAGGCTCCGAGCACAGAAAAGCTGTATTAGCTCAGTCTGAGACGGAAGAGAGAAAGAGATGCAGCTGGCAGCCTAACACACAAATGTGATGGTAGAAGAAACTGGTAGCCTGGACACCTCGACCAATCTGTCCCTGAAGGAGAAAGTGCTTTAGCACTTTTGTTGACTATGCAGAAGGCCATGGGGTTTAAAATTGCATCATGAGCTGTGTACAGGGTAACTCAGTGTAGCTGTTGAAACATCACTGGTACCAGAGGAGGTGCATTCAGTGACATGTTTAAAATATGAATTGAAATACTCCCTGACTGCTCTATGGCATCTTGTCTCTGCCCAAGCCAAAGCAAAGAAACACAAAATCAACATCCAAAAGTCCCCTGCAAATCAGCCTCCCCTGGTGGGTCCCCACTAAGCATCCCTTGCCATTGTTTCTGGGGCAGTGGGGACAGAAATATCACAAGGGAAAGCAATGAGAGCAACCAAAATTGTGCTTCTGTGCACATCAGTGCCTTGCAGGGACCCAGCCAAGTGCTGGGGGTGATTTTGAACTCCTTACTTGGAGAGGGTAGAAAAGGTTGTTGCCAGAGGACATATAACAGACTGTGATAAATTCAAGCTTCTCAGAGAAAACAGTGAAGCCACCTTTCCTCTTTCTCTTGAAGAGTAGGAGCAAGGAAATATTTTCCTTGTTTTCACTAGGACTAACTGCTCTCCTTGCCTTAATATCAAAAGTAAAACCACTTCCCCTTTCCAGGTGCCAAAGCGCACTGACACTATAGCACAACCAGGCATAGCACTTCCCTGCATCTTCCTGACATTTCAGCAAGTCACAGGAACGATGAAGTCTTCTCCTGTTGCAAGCTAATTTCTTTACCTGTTATGGGACAAATCTGTGCTCTGGCTGAAATGCCCATCCTTACTCCCTGCAGGTCGAGCCTGCCCCCTTTGCCTGAATTTTTGTGTAGTCCTTTATGCCCTTGAGCCCAGCTGTGTAGCAGTAGGGAGATATTGCTCCTCCTCCACATCTGATTGCGTTGCTCTCCGTGATGGGTGGCGTGGTTGGGCCAGAGCAGGCAAAGTGGCAATCTGCCAGGAGAAAGGTCAGTACAGCCTGGGAAACAAGAGCTTGGCAGAAATCGCCCTCCGTTACCTCTGGGTTAGCACAAGTAGATGCCACCTCCGGTGCTGGACTAACGGTTTTATACCCAGCGTACCACCACAGTCATTTTTTGTCTAGGCTTTTCTATTTCCGCCAAGTGACAACCCCATTCTGCTTTCTCAACTGACCTCCAAAGCAGAGTATCTGAGACAATAAAAATGCAATGTCTGCCTGGAAACCACCCAGGCAAGCAGCCAGATCTGTAGCCTAGCTCTTCACCTCAAGGCTCACAGCCAAAATCCTGCCCTCAGACACAATTCCTCCTGAAGCCAGCCAGAGAAGCAGAGCAGCATCTGCTCATCAGATCTGGCCACCAGTTACAGTGCAACCTGGGCACAGTCTGGGCTCTTTGCTGGGGTAGAGCAGCTGAGCTCCACAACTGAGAACAACCTTCTCCATGAGGGTGGAAAACTGGCAGTTCCTCCAGGACATGCTTTTCAGCAGAAAGCAGGATAAGATACACATCTAGAAAGATTTTAATTGATTCAAATGAGAGCTACTCAGTGGCAAGCAGAGATGACTATCAAGCAGAGAGGACTCCTGGGCTGCAGTAAACCAAAGCATGAGCAACCCACAGCTTGCACAGGCCAGGCTAGAGAGGAGCTTGGACATCAAGCCACTATCATTTCTACATATTAAAATGGTAGTTATGCTAACCAAGGTCAGAAATTAAGCACCAAAATGTTTTTCAGCTATGGGAATTACAGAATTCGAAGACAAAAAAGCTTAAGACATTTAGATATTTAAATAGCTGAGAGCATAAACCTTCACTGCTTTTGTCCTTTATTTCCTTGCCTAGGTCAGAAAAGCCTCTGCATATGCATTTGGCCTTGTTCTGACAAGCTGTTAAGGATAAATGCTTATAGACAGCTTTTTCTGAAACAGGTATTTCTTGTGTAACCCTCTCAGTACAGGAGTGTGTTATGATACCCAAGTGCTGCTTCTTTCCACATCTAACCACCTTTGTCAAGTTCTCTCCTCTATAGTCTTTTAAAGTTTTCCCATCCCAAGGTGCCCAGGAAAGGTGTTGTTTTGCCAGATTGAGGCATGCTTGGAATGGGTAACGATGGTCTGCAAGACCTCTCCAGCAGTGCTTGCTGCGCTAACCTTTCCTCTCATCTTCCCACTAACACATACATTTACACATTTATGGGTATATTTATGAGAAAGAGTAGATTATTATTCATGTCCAGCCTCACACACAGCTTCTCTGTGAAGCTAAAGATGCCAGGAATGGTCCTATTTGAGACAACCTATGGCTCCCCAGGTGAAGGCTGGGGATGGCATAGTTTTCACAAGCAGCTCACAGGAGACTTTCAACTTCAAGGGAGTTGCCCCTGGACTGTCCAGACCTGCAGCCTCAGGTCAGCACCTGAGCAACAGCTCCCACAACCCATCCTGCTGCTTCTTCAATGCAACTATGGAGTGTTTTTGTAGTAGTGAGACCATTTATTTGAGAAAACTGCGTATGTCCAGTTCTTTCCTGATTACTGCAGTTCTTTACCAACAGCTTCATTTCCCCTTTTCCCTCTACATTTTGACTCCTCAGACTAGAGAGGTACTTACTCTGCTTCATTCTTCTTCATCACATCTACAAGAATTTGGGACTGCTGCAGCCATTATCTGGGCTTTCTTTAGAGGTTTAGTCTGACAAGCCTTCTTCAAATACGGTTTTCAAAATTGTTAACAGAGACCCAGTTTTGGAAAAGGAACTTTCTCTTCGTCGCCAGGAAAAAAACATATCACGAACTAATCAGCACTGACAAATTCTGCTGCCCCGTACTTTCACATCAGTGTGACTGGGACACCCGGGACGAGATGTGTCTGTGCTAGTGGCATTGCACCAATTTACACCAGCCAGTTTACGCCCAACCAAGTGCAAAAGGAAGAGAATAGCAAGGAGAGACATCTTAGTCATGGCAAGGAAAGTGTGATGCAACTGCTCTACAAGGAGATAGTTTAGCAATCCCTGGCAGCATCTGCTTGCCCCAATACCCAGTCCAACTTAGAGTGCTGACAACCCACCATTAAAGGGCACCAGAGGGATGTTCATCCAGCAGCCTGGTGGCCAGATACAGCCCTGGCAATGCAACCGATGGGACCACAGGGCCCTCTTAATTTGAGAGCAACAAAGAGAACATATTTCTTCTATTACTGGAAGCCCCTCCCCACCCCCATCATCTTCAAATGAGCACACTCAGTTCTGCAATCCTTCCAAAAGCAGAAATGCAACCATGCCCAGTGCCAGAGCGATTTTGGGGAAGCTCTACACCACACTAACCATTTAAGGTCAAACAGCTCATTAGCCAACCCAAACTAGCACTCAGAGAGGGCTCAGCTCACATCTAAGCCTGATTAAATGCCGTGATAGATGCCTTAGTAAGCGCACATGCGTTTCTGGGGATAACCTGACTGGATCAGCACTCAGAAGCTGGGCTTCTGTGGTCTGCCCACACAGGCACCGTGCACGTGCTGCTGATGCCGGCGGCTCCCGCTCGGGGTGTATTCCCACTCCTACACCTTCCAACACACTCATCAGCCGCATATCTTTCCCCGGCCATCTGCGACTGGTCTGGCCATCCTCAGCCTCGGGGACTCGAGCGCTAGAGGCTGGGGAGAGGCACAGAGCTGCACGCAGGGCGGGAAGGGCAAGGGGGTCCGACAGGCACCGCCTGCGGGGCACCCTCAGACCGGGCCGCAGCCCGCCCGCAGCTACAGCGCCATACTGCGCGCCGCCCCTCACCGCACCGCGCACTACCGTCTCCGCGCGCCTCGTCGCCCTCTTATATAGCGCCCTAAAAATAGCTCGCCGCGCGCCGCCTCGCGAGCCTCGGGGAAGGGGCGGGANGGGGCGGCGGGGAGGGCGGTCGCGAGCGCGCATGGCCGCGGCGCGGGGCTGCGCGGAGCGCGGCGGGGACGTGCCCCGGTGCGGCGGCCGCGGGGTGCTCGGTGCGCGCTGGCGCCGCTCGTCCTCCTCGGCCCGGCCCCCGAACCTCGCCGTCCCTCCGCGCTGATCCTCTTTCTCTCTCTCTCTTTTTTTTAAAGTGTGACTGAAACAAAACAAAGCCAAAGGGACGCTGGATCTATCATTGGTTGATTTTCCTCCTCCTTTTTTTTTTTATGATCAAAAACAACCCCCCACCCGAGCAAACAAACACACACAAAAGCAGAAAGAAAGGGTCTTGCTCAGCAGCAGCATGGATGTCTTGGCTAGTTATAGTATATTCCAGGAACTCCAGCTTGTCCACGACACCGGCTACTTCTCAGCTTTGCCATCCTTGGAGGAAAACTGGCAGCAGGTGAATCATTTAAATTACTCCTGTAAATCTCTTAAGCGCAGACAGTCGATGCGTTGAGGCTGCATTTCTGACTTTATTTTATTTTTATTCTTTAATTCAGGGTTGGGTTTTTTTCGTGGTTCTGGTTTTTTGGTGTTTTTTTTTTTTTTTTTTCCGCGTGGGTAGACCTTTAAATCTCTGTATTTTTTACCATGACAAACTGAGCAGTCCATTCAAATCTGTCTGCCTTCAGTGCTTTCTGAGCACACCCGACAGTACCTGAGATCCGGTGGCATTCTTTAGGGTTTTGTTTTTATGATGACTACTATTTTATTTTTGAGCTTAGATTTTTTTTTTTTTGTTTGTTTTGTTTTCTTCTTTTAAACAAGCCTGATCACTTTCAGCCAGTGCTGACAACTGGCAGCTGGTGGAAATGGAATAAATCATTCTTATTTTCAGGTAATTAGTATATGTCAATAAAAATCGTAGCTTAAGTCGGAGGTGGAGGGTGGGCAGGTGTGTGGAAGCACTAGGAAAAGCTTTAAGGCTGAGTTCAGTAACTAGGAATGTGACTTATTTTTCTTTTTTTTTTCCTTTTTGTTGGAAGATGGGTAGAAACACACACTTTTTGCTGTCTTGAAACAATGACGCCTTAGGCTGCTTCTAGTAAACCAGTGTGTTTTGAGGCACTGTAGGGTTAATATGCAGACAGAATAAGGATAAAGATGGAAATCAAGTATTACAAATGCATTAAAATGATGACTGGTAGCATGAATACAAGTAAGACCAAGGAGAAGAGTAGGTTACGGAGAAGAGCTGTATAAAATACACTATGAACCCAGTTGTTAACTATAAATAGTTATCAGCTGAGATATTGAGGGAAAAGGAAAGACAGCATTTTTATTTACAGCCAAACGTTGTGAGATAGTCCTCTTTCTTGATGTGATTTTCTGGCAGAGGTGATACACCAGGTGAAATTCTGGAAACTAGTGTCTCTTTAAAAGAAAAAAAAAACATCTGCTGGTGGGTAGAAATAGTGGAGTGTGGCTGGGATGACATGTGGTGCTATTGCAGCGCACAGACCCGTGGCACTATCAGTGTGAGAATAATGAGCCCCTGGATTTCATCTTGCCAGCGTTCACCTGAGTCTTGGCTAGTGTGAGGGTAGCCTGTGTTAGGTCTCCAGTAAGTGACAGTTTGGGATGTTCATTTAATTTTTCCTGAGAAGTGTGTATGGATAGAAATGTGGGTGGCAGAGCTTCTGGGGAGTACTCGGGCTGTAGCATTGTCAGCCAGCTGGACCCGGGCTGGATCTTTAAAGGTTTACCATAGTAAAATCGTTTTGGCTTCAGTTTTGTGTGTGTGTGCACACAAACCAGAGGTTTATTGTCAGCTACAGGGTGAACACATTCAGGGTTTATTTTGCAAAATGACTGATCCAACTTTGCTTGATCCTCCAAGGGGGAGGGGATGCTTTTTGTTATTAATATTCAGCTCACACATCCATGATGGTCACATCTGCTTTCCTTTTATATTTTTAACATGCTAATTAAACTGAAGAGGTTAATATAATTTAATTTAAAAAAATATTCCATAGCGTCGTTGTTGGATCGGTTGCATATTCGGTTGCATATTAGTAACAGTCCAAACAGTCCGAAGCGACATAGTGTGTTGACATAGCCAGCATGCTTTAGGCAGTGCTGCAAGTGATACTCTGTCTCTTTCTGCCTTCTTTTATGTGTGGAAGAGCAGCAGTTTGTTTTATACAGCAGCATGTACCTACCCAATCCTACTGTTACCATTGCAGAATTTAAAGTCATGCTTCTGGTTAAACCCCATTGATTCTCCACGTATGCTTAAAAAGAGAAGCTGAAAATAATTTGCTACGTTTTCCCTTATTTCCTCTCAAATCCTGCAACCAATGCCCAATGTTTCATAATGCATCCTGTATTTATGGTTTGTTCCCCTGTTGCTGCCTGGACTCTCCTTGCAAACAACAGGCAGTAAAACTGATGTGTCAGTGGTGGGAGCAGCTGAAGCTGGCTGTGCAGAGACCATGCTGTTACACAAGCTTGGCAGACCCACTGACACAGAGACCCCAATTTAATTCTTCTGAATTACTTGCAATGTAATCAGGTCTTGAGGATTTACTTATTTTAGGCAAACTGTAGCAACTTTGAGACAAAGAATGTGTGTGTGTTTCTAAAGTATCCTTTAAAACTAAAGGCTGTAGTTGAGACACCAGGGAAGAGAGCTGACAGGGCAGTGACTGATCCCTGTGGGATGTGTTATAAGTGGAAAACAGCAGCTTTAATTTTGAGCAAAAACACTTGAACAAGTCTATCCTCTGCTCCAATGGTGCCATACATGAGTTTCACAGAGGCTCCAGGGCAGTGCTTCTCCCAGCAGTAAAGCATTGCCCTGGGAGATTACTTCAATCTCTTAAAAAGGCAGGGGTTGAGGGGGAAAATAGTTGTGTGGGTTAAGAGCAAGTTTCCTTACCATGTTGTGAGCTCCAATTTTGTGATTAGCAGCTACTAGTGTGTGATGTGCAGAGGTTAGTCAGTGCCAGGTCCTGCTCTGAGAAACAATGCTTACTGGGATACTGTGAAAGATGCACCTGCCCCACTGAAAACCGGAGCATGCCTTGGGGTGAACGTGTTGACAGAGTCCTGTCTTCCTTTTCTCTTGAGCCTGGACAGCAGTCTGGTAGCTGCTGGCTGAGGAATATACAGCTGGGCCAGTTGCTCGTATTTTGGATTGTGAAATACCCATTACTCACAGAGGGCACTGACAGCACAGGCAGGTTGCTAAATGCTTGCACACAGTCAGCTGATCTCCTGTTTTTCCTTCCCACTGCAAGAGTAATGTGAGCAAGTTTGGTATCTGTGCTTTTGACAATCAGTGTTGGAGTTGAATGAGTGCAACCCAGCAATATGTACAAAACAAACAGATTTTGTGTAGGAACAGATTGTCTCCTTTTGTGTAGGTTTCTTTTTTAGAAGGCAAAAATACAGACAAAAAACCCCTTATTCCACCCTGGACATAGTTTGCATTGTGGAAGTCGAAATACCTGAAGTGGAAGCTGGAAATGAACCTGTGATGTTTTTGATGTTTTTTTAAAACGCATGTTGGGAAGGGAGAGCTTGGTTTTTAGACAACAAAAGCTGAGCTCCTCTCTGAGCTTTGGGTGCACTCCTTCAGGCAAAACACTTCTGAGGTCAGGAGGATGTTTTCTTGGAGTGGGTACGTCAGAATCTAACGAGTAATCAATAGCACAATTTCATCAGGAGAGAGAACTTTGTTTAGCTTTTCCAGCAGTGTTGAGCCTCTGTGGCACTGAGGAGAGATTAAAGGAAGAGGTGGGCTCTGTGCATTGGGAAATGAATCGTTTGCTCTAAGTCAGCTGGCTGGTGCCTCAGCATCTGTGTGTTTCTGCCTGGTGCTTCATCCTGGCTCTGATTGAACCGTCCTAGTTCTCTCTGTCCCTGTGAGCTGACTCTGCAGTTCAGGACCAGGGCGGGGGGAGATGTCAGCACCTGCGTGGCTGCTGCGCTGCTGCAGGAGGACCTCTGGCCACATATGCCATTGCTCTGGGGTGGCTGTCTCATGTGGCATCCCCGAGATTGGAACCAGACTGCTGGGAGAGACAGCACGAGGCTGAAGAGCGCCTCATTGCTCTGCAGAGGAAGGAAATGGGTAGGAGGCTGTTTTTGAGGGAGATGACTCTGAGGAGCATAGCCTGTGCAGCTGCACATGGTCCCACTTTGTGTGCCAGGCTGCAAAGAGGGGGAGAGCGGGCCTGAGAATTGGGAAGGGGTGGACCTCTGTTCTTCCTGCTGGGCTTTCACAATGTCATTTAGGGGCTCACTGAAAGATCAGGGTGCAGAAAGCATCTTTTGTAATTAGATAGGCATCTTCCTAGGGGTGGCTTTTTAAACATCCCTATTGTCCTTCTCTGTAGACCCCTTGGTGGACTCTGAACTCACCATCCTATTGTGAGACAGGGGTGTGATCAGGAGACATTTTGGGGCTGCCTTCATATTCTGTGGGGGCTGTAGGGCAGCCTCTAGCATGGCAGTTCCCATAATGCCAGAATATGGGAGCACAAAGAGCAGGTGGATACACAGAGTCATCCTGTGCAGCTGATGCAGCTGTATGAAAACAGCAGGGCTTAGGTGCCAAACCCTGGCTTATTCTGAAGGAGATAGCCTTTCCCATGTGTGTCAGCAGGCAGCACAGGTCTAATTGGCTGGCAGAAGTGGAAATAGCATTATATTGTTTGCTGATAACCATTGCCTGATAACATTTCCTTTTGCCTTGGCTGACCCAGCTGCTCTCAGCTGCAGCAAACAATGATCCTTTCAAGAAGGATGCACATTTCCTGTAAAGCATAGGATCGAGGAAGTCTTTGTTTTGCTGCTGACCCTTTCGTATAGCTGCCTTTGCCTGTTTTTAATCAATTCTTCAAGCCTCAGTTTCCCTCTTTCTGAAGTGACTGACAGCAGCAATGCTAAGGCCTAATGGTTTTTGCAGAGCTCAGAAGGCTGAGTTTTGACTCATTCTGGAAAAGGGCTTTGAGATCCCTGTGCTGTGTGAGAGCAGAGTATCCCAAGGTGGCTAATCTAGCAGAATTCTTACATCTTAATGCTGACTTTTGCTTGGCAGATGGGGTCATTTTCAGGCCTATAGGAAAAATTTCCACTCCTACTGGAAAGGAATAAATCACACGGAAGAACATTCCTGCCTCCCCATCGTCTCCATTGTTCTAGTTTAATGGCATAGTTGGCCACTACATAAACTAAACCATCTCTTTTAATATTGCTATTTCATCTTCGTTCCAGTCACAGTGTAACACATTTCTTAAGTGCTTATAGTACATCATACCTCCTGAGAATAACTTTCAGAAATGGTTGACTTCCAAGAACAGCCACATGTGTAATGCAGTGTATTTCAGACTCTGAACGCTGTTCCATTTATACCTGCAGTCCCTCTGCTTGCTCCATGTGCTGAAAGCATGCTCCTGTCACCTTACAGAAAGAGACGGACAAAGAGAGGAAAGACAAACCTGAAACTGCTGTCTCTATTGTGACATGATTTCTTAATTATAGAATCTGTTGTTAAAAGTGATTATTTCGTGGTATTCTGAAAGCATAGAGTCCTGCAATCCATGTTACAGGTCTCAGAATAGCAGATTATGTGAATGACTTGTGTCAAGTGATTTTGAAATGGGATAAATACCTTTAAGCAATGCACAATCATAATGTGGGTACTCAACTAGAAAATATTTTCTCTTACTTGTTTGGGATTCTTAAATCTACCCTCCCCCAAGCCCGTACATTTCTGTATGTCCTATTGAATAGGTAATGCATAGATTAGAATAGGCTACATGAAAATCATGATACATAGCTAGTCTGTAGTGTGATACTTCCACGTGGAAATGGCAGAAGGTTTTCAGTTCCAGATAGTAATTTCATACTTAAGCTCTCCAGGGTTGAGGCAAACGGTATCTTCTGGATATTGTTGGGGGATTTTTTCAGGCTTTGTCAAATGATTCTCCACTGAGAAACATCCAGTGTCTTATTTCTCCATTCTGCGTTAGGAAACATAATAGAGAAGCAAGAAGGAAGCTGCTTCTCTTTGATTGTAGCTGCATATGAATGACCTTGATTGGAGTTGTCCTTAGGAAACAAAGGGATTTTGCTCACTGACTGAGCAATATTGGTGTTTAGTACATTAAGCAATGGGGTAGTAGTACACCTTATCTCCTATCAAGTTTGTCACATTCTGCAGAGGGGAAGAAAAATTGTAGGCTTATGATCATCATGCTCAAAACCTCACTAAAAGTTATGTGCAGATATTGTAATTGGTGGCAGTTTTCTTTTTTGATGCTAAACCTGAATTTTTGGAGAGTTAATAAAGGTGTTTTCAAGAGTAGTGCTGAGTTCCTCTTTCTGCTTCCCTGCACTCTGAAGTGCCTCGTGTCCATTCCCTACATCTACAATGCCCCCACCACTTCCAAACTCCTGGCAGTGCTCAGGAGCTGGGAGTGCCATTTTTGTGGTATCTTTTAAACTGATGTTGCAGGAATTACTCACCCGAATTACTGAATTTCTTTTTCCCACGTGTTCTTTTTGTACTATGGGTGCTTCTGCCTTGGTCAAAAATAGTCTGGATTCACTTGAACTGCAGAGTTCAGCTGATTCTGTAGCAAGCAAACAAAACAAACCTGCCAGGAAAAGAGCCTCCTCCCAACACTGCCACTTTGAGTTAAAAAATCATGCCTTGTTCCCAAGACACTGAGATTGTCTTTAAAGTCAACAGACCTTTTATTTTTTAATTTGATATTCTTTATACTTTCCTTGCATTTGAGCCACTGAAGATTTGTTTTGTTGTCTTTTATTATTAAAAAAACCCCAAACAACCTGGGATTTCTAACTCTTACTCTATTCCACCAGCATTAAGCAAATGAAAGTACTGTGGCATTTTTAGGTGTGTACATCAGGAAAAGCTCATGTATTGCTTTGGTCACCAGGCTGTATTTACCATTCCTGCTCTGGCAGCAGCTGGTGAGGAAGACTGCTTGGCTGCTCAGGTTGTTAGGCTGCCTGTGAGAGTAAGCTGCCTGTGAGTTCATGTCGCATTTCCCTCCTTAGAAGAAATTGTTTCAGCCTTTACGCTCAAAGATAGTTAGACATCTTGGATTTAATCAGGACACCAAACCTTTGCTTCTCAGTTCTTCTGTTACAAGATGAGTTGGCAGCTCTTGTGTTCTGATCTGCTGCTGTGGAGATTCCTGTTCTGGGTTTGTGGTGCTTGGGCACAGTGGCTGGGGCAGGGGAGGGCTGTGTGAGGCCATGGGGACATGGGCAGCCAGCCCCTCTGGAGCTGCGGGTCCGTATCCTGCCACACCAGCCACCAGGACAACTCCTGTGCTGGGAAGCCCTTGGCGGGGTGTGGCGTTGCCTCTATGAAAAAATCAAAAGAAGATTCTGAAAGGTAAGCTTAAATGCCCCTTCCCAGAGGTCTGGGTTGTTTTTGTGACAACCTGTGCATGGCACTGATTTGACCCTTCTGAAGTTTTTAATAGGTGTTGGAGTTGAGTGTATGAAGGTTGGGCAGAAGGCATTTAATTTTTTTTCTTTTAAAGATTTAATGTATCAACTCTGATGTATTAAGCTGCTATGATGCTGTTAATCCTTTTAAAGCAGGTACCCGTCCACTCTCTGTTCTTGCATATGAAGGATCCTTTCCAATCCAAAGCATTTCCACTCAGTGCAGCTGTGTATCATTACATGTGTTACTTTTTGGAGAACTGTTAAGAGGTGTGTAGTGTACTGTACAACACACACCAAAGAGTCCGAGTCATTTATGCAGAGACGTTTATGTCGTTTATGCTTGCTGAAGGCCCACCAACCACACTTAAATAAGTGTCATACTGGTTTTGAACATGATCCTTACAAGCAATGTGTCACATGTCCTAATCCTCTTGTTACTTCCCAGCATTGTGGACCTGAGTGCAAAGCTGGAGTTTAAATCATACATGGGGTCAACAGCTCCTACTCTACAAGGGATAGAGAAGTAGACAGTGACACAGGCAAGCTTGGGAGACAAGTGTGATTGATGGGAAAGGATGCAAAGGAGAAGGACACTGGCTTGTGAGAAGCTCTTCTGAGACATTCCAATTAGTGTCTTGATTTACAAATCCTGCCCTTAAACCTGGAGCCTCGGAAGGTCAGTTTTAAAGGGATGCTGACATAGGGTTGATGTTTGACCATAAAGGACCTTTGTAAGCTAGCATGTTCTGACAGAAACTGCAATCAATAGAAGTATCTCCATCTAGATAATTCAAAAAGCCCTGGAAACGGGGTTTGTGTTTTTTGGACAGGATCATCTGGCCCACCTGCCTTTGCAGCTCTGTCACTGCAGCTGTTCTTCCCGTATGACTGAAGTGACTGTAAATCACAGTGAAAATGAGTGTTTGTTTAGATTGTGCGGTGAGGAAAAAGGCATGTGTCAGGACAAGTAAATTAGATTTAAAAAATGCTTTCACTACTAATAGGCTACTATGGTGTTAGGCATTTGCTTTTAATCCTGACTCTCGAGTGGGCAAAGTTCACTTCCATACATAAGAAAAGTTCTTGGGTTTTGAACATTTGCAATTTCTGCTGACTTGCCTTCGATCCAGCCCAGGAGGGGAATCGGCATTGTGCTGAATTGCTTTGTGCTGGTGGGGGTGAAGTACGGGACTGCCTTTAATCGCCTGCCTTTGTTTTCCACCAGGGCTGGATGAAAAACAAAGGTTCTAGTGATCAAAGGCCACGGTGAAAATTGTTCATTGGGTGGCAGAGTAGAAGGGGGTTGAGAGGTGCTCCTGTCTGCTTATTTTTTACACCCAAAACGCACATCACAGCACTTAGGTGTGAGACCCAGATTTGAGTCACTGTGTTGCTTGATTCAAGTCTGCCCTTACAGATTACATCTTGGATGTGTGAAATTTCAGTGGATAACATGTTGACTCCAAAACGAATATATATTCCAATAAAAGACTGGGCAAAAGTGCATTTTTTTTCTGAGAACGTTTGGTAGAAATCTTTCACCCAGTTGTACTTCCTAGAATTTCCTGAGGGCCTGGCACTTTTCAGTGTGCAGGACTTAGTTTGGCTGACATCTTCCACTTTGTTGTCAATTTTAGCTTTTCAATTCAGGTCTTGCGCCCCTAAAAGTTGATTAATTTCTCCCAGCTATTAGCAATTTGGTTAGTCAAAGGTATCCAGACTCTCTGCATCCTGTGACTGTTGCATCTTTGGAGAACTGCATCCACAGTGCTACGTGATGGTCTGAGCAGTGTCTGGATACTTCTGGTCTCTTACCTGGGTGCCTGCTCTCCCTGCCTCAGGGAAGGGCCTGGCAAGGCATGTTGATACACAAGGTGCACAAAAGCAGTGCAATCACACATTTTCCTTGTCTCCTTGCAGCTGCTGATCTCTCCTCTCTCCTTTGCTCAGCTGCTGCAGGTGAGGTGCTGTGCTGGTTTGGAGTCGGTGCGCTCGCCCTGCCTTGGCACCTCTGGCTTACTGCTGGATTCTGGATCTGAGGTGGCCCGTATCCCTGGGTGCAGGGTGGGCTGAGTGGCTCAGGGGCTTTGTTCTTTTCCTGTGGCTGTGCAGTGGTTTAAAGGGTGCCAGCCCTGCAGAGTTTGCTGCCTGCTTCAAGCTGGTGAAAAGTACTAGATAATTCTTGTTTGGGGTTTTGTTTTTTCTTTTATTTCTTTTGGCCTTCCCTGTCAGTCTGGAAAATTTGTGCTGCTCTGAAGAAAACGTTCGGCTCATCTGCAACCTACTACAGCTGCTGTGTGAGTAATTAGGTATGGAAAGGAGGAAGGCAGAGGGGAGAAGAAAGATGGGATCTAGTGTTTCATATGGAAAGCATCAGGCCAGAAGTGGCTTTGTTTCTGACACGTGGACAGTGGAGAGGCTGCATTTGCTGCACAATGGAAAATTGGTGCCAGTGGAAAAAACCTCCCTCATTAGTGTCTAGATCAAATGGGGATGAACTTCAGTGTCTCTTGTTTTTATTTTTAAATTTGTCTGCATTTTAAGGTAATAAGGGAGAAGCAAAGAGCACTGGACTGATTTGAGAATACATCCAATTTGGGTAAAATAGCTCTTTTCTGGCTCCAACTGATGTTGCTGTCCCAGTTCATTCTGGTGGTGTCACAGTCCTGCAGTTGTTCATAAGCTATGCCAGCACCTCAGAGTGGTTGTGAACATCTCAAGGTTGCTGTACATCAGATTCTTACCAAGGTACGTGTTTCTTCTATTTGTTTTTGGGTTTTGATCTTTCAGGATAGTGTTGAGTTATGTTAGTAGGCTTTCCTGCACAATCGAGGAAACCAGCAGCTTGGCTTTGGTGCTGAGAAAGGTGGTTCTAATGTAAGCAGAAGTCTTTGAGAGTTGGGGTTCTAAGAAACCTGTGAAAGAGCCGTGGGGTTTTAAGCCAAATAGGGAGAGTAAGGTCAAACCAGAGGAAGAAAACACTTAAGAGTTCTGGAGGTCTCCAGCATCTTGGAGGACAAGGCAGACTGCTGTAAGCGATGTGATCCAGTGAAAGAGCTTGTAAGGTGCTTTTCTTGCAGGGTTGAGAATTTCAGGGTAAGTGGATGTCACCTGGAGTAGTTTCCTACTTTCTACTGCAGGGAAACAGTGTAGACTTGTCTTACTGGTACTTCTCTTACCTCTCCTGTGTTTGTAAAGTGCAAAGAAAGATTCTTGTAGGCAATGTTTGAAAATGGAAGAACCTGGTTTAACCTGAGGGGTTTTTCTAGAGGGGATGAGTCAGTTAAGGTCAGTGGGAGCTTTGGTGCTTGTTACATTGATTACAGGTTGAAGCCTTCCAGACACAGGCTGAAATACCTGTCTCCAGTGCCTCCTGGATGAAGCTCTGTGCTTGAATAAAACCCCCTCAGGATCTGGGGTGATTTGGGGGTTTAATAGGTAACGTGGGGGCCTTGGCACCACACTGTACTTCTGAGTTGGCTGCAAAGCTCATGCTTTCTCTTCAGGCAGCCTTGATTTTCTGTTCACTCAAGATAGTTTTCTGTTTTCTGGGAGTGACTCCTTTATTAATCTTTCTTGGATGCTGGCAAATAAGTTTCAGGGTGCCCAGTTTAAATACTCTTTACTGAGTGTGCCTAAGTTGTCTTAGGCTTTCTGAGTTCTGGGGGTTTGTTTAAAACATGAATAAACTCCAGTAGTTTGAGGGAGAACAGAAGAATGCCAGTGCAGAGTTACTTTCTGGTGTGAAAGACGTGGTAGACAGGTGACTGGGTGACTTCCCAGCATTGTTTCTGAGTGCTGAGAAGAATGCCAGTGGGTGCACAGAGCTCTACAAAGGCTGCACTGGGATTTCTTTTTCCGGCATGAGAAGTGCATTTCTTACAAGAATACATTCGAGGGAGAGCAAGGGAAGCAAAGTGTGGGTGGTTTCTTAGTCCCAAATACCTCTAGTGTATGTGACTCCAAGTCCTGAGTGCCCTAGCTGCACACTGAGTGGATGCTCTAGGTTGAAGGCTTCTCCTCACTGGGACTGTCTCATGTGAATTATTTCATGCAGCAAGAGCTATGCTATGTACCATTCAGTCAGTGTTTTGTTTGAGCAAGCTGCATCTCTGGTCAGGTGATGTTCCACTATGGTGTAAGATGGGAATTCTGGTCTCATTTCCATTTCTTTAAGTAGAAAAGGTCAAGGAGACCTTTGGCATTCAGTTCTGAATGGTTTTTCTCTTTGTAAATTGAAAGAATAGTATTCACATCACATTGGGGATTTCAGATCCGTCAGTGAGTGCAGATCTGCCAAAGTTACAGTGAATTTACGCTGGCCCAGTGTCCACAAAGTCACTTGACACCTTTCAGGAGAACAGTCTATACAAATCCCAGATCTTGTCGGGATGTGGACTAAATATCAGGATGTGGGCAGAAAGCAGCACACCCATGTTAATGATTTGATTCAAACAATATTGCTGCTCTATAGCTCTCATAAATGTATTTTCAGTGGTGTTGGGGAGGAGATATTCTCAAGTGCTGTAATGAGAGAGTACATTTTTTAAAATGTTGCACAATAGGCCACTAAGTTGTGCTCTAGCTATACTGACTTATTCTGTTTTATAGTGAGCATGGCCTTAGGCATCCTATAAATACCATTTCTCCCCCGACCTTCAGCTAATAAATAATGGAAACTCTACAGAAAGAAATTTTCTTTCCACGAAGGAATGACAGGTCCTGAGCTGCCCTCTATAAAACTGAGGATGAAGCATGATTTGTTTTCACTGGTTTTATAAATGAAGAAAATGTGGGTGTGGGAGGGAACTAGAAGATGTTTCTAAGAGCTAAATGTGGCCTCCCCAACACTGCAAGGTAGGATAATGTCTGGTGTAGGCACTGCTTCCCCCAGGACAGTCATACCCATCTGTGAAATGATGACTGATGAGAGAGGTCTCTTAAAAGTCTCAATGCATGGATAGAAGGAAGGTTCCCATTCTGATTTACCATCAGACTTTCATATCTAACAGTGGAAACCAACCAGAAAGTGGTTATAAATGACTGTTCAAGAGAGCTCTTTGTGCACTTCAGTGAACTCTGTCATCCAGAGGTGAGACTAAATTATCAGAATGGCCTTTTTTGACATTAAAATCCACTTCTGTACACAAGTCCTCTTTGAGGCCTTTGTGCTCTGTTTTAATGATACTGAAAAGCTGTAGTGTAAACATGAGTCATGAAGGGTCCCTGTGTGTGCACATATGGATGGCCAGGCATGTTTCATTTTGAGAATCCATCACGTGTACTGTGTGTCAGGTTGGAAATGCGTCTCAGAGGAGAGACCAGGTTCATGGAAGTGGGGGCTTCCTCCTGGTCTGGCTGGAATCCAAAGCGAGTCTGTGTCATGTTATATCATGGCAGGGGAAGGGCACATTCTCACTGCAGCTTGGCCTCCAAGGTTAGAAGACCTTGTGTTCAGCAGGTGGGTTTTACTAATTTTGAAGGCAAATGAGATTCAAGAGAAGGGTGCACATGATGAAAAGCAATTTTGGTCTCTGTCTTCATCCAGCAGCAATAAACTGCATATAAGCAGATTTGGCCCAGAAACAAACAAATTCTGGATACTGGCACTGTTAGATCATGAAATTCTTGTGCCCAGGTGCCATTTCTTAATGTATGCCTCAGTGGTGCTTCCAGTGTCCTTTGAAATCCACCTGGTGTGGAGCCTTGCGTTCCTTGGAAGCCTGTGCTAAAACCTGATTTAGGGGAGGAATATCTAACAAGACTGTTCTGTTTTGCTGCCCAAGCCTTCCCCCTCCCATATTCTCTCTCTTCTCCATGAGCAAGTCTGTTGCTTTGTTTGGATTCACCCTGTTCATAGCTGCACAAAGCTGTGATGCTTTCCCCTGTCTTCATCTATATTAACTATTTCAACGATTTTTTATCTAAATGTGAAATGAGACCCCTGCTCATTGACTGGAGATTACAACTCTGGCTGCAGAGCAGACATGATAAATAGTAACAAAGGTGCGTGTCCCTTTGAGTTTTGTCATACTTTCAATCTCTGTTCCTTCCAATTTTCCTGTGCATCAGATGCTTAGAATGTGTCCTCAAAGCTATACTGGTCTTCTCTGTGTCTTATCTGTTCTAGGACTCTTGTCAGCCTTACTGGATCTCTGCTTTGTGTTAGGTGTGCATGTTGTGTTGCTGTTTCTTCCATAAATGCATTAATCTGTGTTTTTCCAAATTCAGTCGCAAGGATTTATTTCCTGCCACTATATGGTTTTCTTTATAACCTGCCTCTTTCTGCTGGCATCACAGAAAAATGTAGCATTTCCTCCTTAAGCCCTTTTCCCTGCTTTTCTTCACAATCAGAGCTTTTTATGAGTTTCCTCAGTTTTCCAATTTGTTTTTATTAAGCATGTTTTTATAACAAGGGCTGTGATCCATCAGAGTAAAGGGAAACAAAAAAATGATGCCAAATTTGTGTGTGTTTGTTTAATGAAACAGACTTTAAATGGGATGAAGTCAAATTGGTGTTGATGATAAATGGGATGAAGTCAAATTGGTGTTGATGACTTGACTTGATGGTAGCTGGTTCTAAGTGCTGGCTTTTGACAGTGAGTCATGAAAGATCTCAGCATTTCAAAGAGCCTAAAAACACAAATGTAACCATGGGGTGGTATTAGTATTGGGAAAAGCTGTTAGGGCTGCTGTGCACTGTTGACCTTAGTTTGGGAAAAAGTATCTCTATGCTGGTTAGTTATTTAAAGACCGCTGGCTTTGTGGTTGATGGATGTGAAATGGTGTTTAACCTGGACCATAGTTAAAGGGTAAAGGCCCCTTGAATTTGGGTGCCCACCCAGCACACCTCTACCCTTATCTTCACAATGTGGGCAGGGAGCAGCCTGCCCAAAATGCTGTGTGGTCAGTAGTGGGGTCCCACTGTCATCCCTCTGGAGGGTCCCCCCGCTCTGCCACCATCCACTGTGGTGAGTGACTGTGGTGGCCTTGAGCAGTGTGGCTCCCTGCACCCTGGCCATGCACCTTAAAGGAGGATTTGCCAGAGCCCCTCACGTAAGGCAGAGGAGCCTGCCTGAGCCAGGGGAGGGTTGGAAGGGGGACACACAAACCTCAGCTGCTCTAGGCTGCGAGGTGCTCTGCATTTGCTTGTTGGGACACCCTGGACTCTGGGCCTTCCTGCTGTGTTTGTCCACTGTGCTGCTTTTAACCATCTCTGCTTCTTTGAGTCATCTTGGGCTGCTTGCATGACAAAGAGTATTTCCCTGGCATTTCAGAAGATTGGTGATTCCCTTTCCTTCCTGTGTGGAGGGAAGCTGCTGGCTCTATGCAGGGTCTGCTGGGGTTGTAACAAAACAGTTGGGCCTCATCAAATAGCAGTGAGGCACACAGCTGGCTGCAGGCAGTAGGGCTCTGTGGGTTCTTGCTTGGTTCTGCCTCTGTGAAAACTTCTCCCAGAAACTGTAATCTACCTCCCCTTTATTCAAAAAACTCTCAAGCTGTGGGTATCTTTGAGGGATTTTTGTGTGGAACATGAGGACTGTAAAAAAACAGGTCCTAAACCATGTGCCATTGCTAATGATTCTGCAGACCAGCATGTAAAAAGCCAAATGTTTTAACAGAAATTAAGGAGTGAAAACAAAGGATCTGCTACAATGAGACATCACGTGGCACCATCCTTATGACTTGATAATGTGTTTGCACTGGTCAACATCCTGGGTGTATTTCTTCATCTAATGACTTCCTGAAAGAGTTGCATATGCAGAAAAGTCACTGTCCTTCCAGATGCTAATCAGAACAAAAGCTGAAGTTCAGAAATAAAATATGAATGACAAAGTTGTGGGAAAGCAGTACTCTCTGCCTAACTCTTACTTCAGTACCAGAACTGTGTTGGCAAGTTTGAGCAGTCTAGCAGCAAAAATCCTTAGCAGTACCCCAATAAGCCGGAGAACCTGACACCTACAGTCTTGGAAGCAAAACTTGCAAGTTGCCTTTTTGATGATGAAATTTTCCAGAAGCAACAACAGAGCTGTTTCAGCAGAGAAAAATACATGCCTTTTCATCCAAGACCCAGAGGTTTCGAGCATTCAGATATCTGTTTGATTTGATGGCTGGGCTTTGAACAGATAGGATGCTTCACAGCCATCGTCCTCAGAAAGCAGAGAAGCTGTAGCATGCCGATTTTACAGGCTGGGAAACTGGGACACCCAAGCTCTCAGTTGTTGGAGAGAGGAAGTCAAGAGCAGAGCTTGAAAAGGATACCAGCTCCCTGATCCCCATTTTAATTAAATTATTTCTGCAATTGTCTTCCCTGGCAGTTTAACTGGTGGAATGTGGTCTAGCAGAGGAATTTTTTGGCTGCAAAGTTTACAGGAATATTTTTCTGGGCCAGATCCTTGCTCAGTGTAAATTAAAATGACTCCACTAGCTATGATTATGGCACCAGCTATTTACTCCTCCCTCTGAGAATCTGGCCCTGCTGTGCAGACAGTGGGCAGTGTCATATAATTTGTTCTTTTTAATTTTAGTCTGTCTAGACACTTCTGCAGCACCCCTTTCTGGGAGAACTTTGTGCCAGCAGCTCTGAAGGAGCACCACACTTCTCTGGTGAGAAACACTTACCAGATACAGTGTGGAGGTGGCCTGGTGTGCTCAAACTCAGTATTTTTAACCTTCTTGGTATAAGGTTTGGATATGATGGTCTCAGTGTTTTTTGGTGGAGAGGTGGCAGAGGGAAAAAACAGCAGGATTTCTTCCCAGTGAAGAGGGAGCGAGTCTGTTGTTTTCTGGTTTTGACAATGTGTTGTCCCAGATGAGTGCTGGAGAAAGGTGGCTGGTGCTAATGCACCATTTCTGTGGTAGTATTTTTTTTCCAGAAGTGAGTGACACCTCTGTTTGTGGGTAAGAAGGTCTTTTTCATGGTTTTAAAGGCCATGTGCTGGCCTTTTGTTTATTATTAGTCAGTTCTTCCTCCCATGCCATTACTACCACTTAGCCTTTAGCTTCTCTGATATGTTTTCTCCCAGTCTGAGTCACCTGGCATATAGGGGTGGTACCTCTCTAGCTTTCTGCAAACTTGTCACCAGGCGCACAGAGGACCTAGTTTTTACAAAATTCTCAGATTTGTTGGCCGTGGTTAAGCAGGTGATTAGCTAGGACTGTTTTTCTTCTCATTCCATTCTCTTGCCATTCCTGAATTACCAGGACTGTCTGTAAATGTGTTTTTCAAGAGCCAAACTCAGAAAGGCCGTGACTCTGGCTGGGGCTCAGGAGCAGCAGCAAGATGTATGTGTGTATCTATATATATAGAGATATGCCTTTTTACTATTAATATTTCTGCTTGAATCCAAATGCACTTAATTGCTAATTCTCATAATAATTTTTAAAAATTTGCTAAGCATTAAGTCCTACCTTCTGTTGTTAACCACCTGCATTTATGTGTCTATACCCAGCCCCCACAGTGAAGAGTATTCATGGCTGCAGAAACAAAAGCCTGAAGATAGAGATCCTAAGTTGTTAAAAACAAAATTTCTTTTTGAGAAAACCATAAAGCACATACTATTTGTAGGATTCCACCCGAGCTTGATCAATACTTGTGAAGCAGAAAAGCAAAAAAAGCAGCTCCCAAAAAAGCAGCTTCCATGAAAATGGGTAAGAGATTCTTTGTGTAGCCTTAATGATTTTGAAAGAGACGTTTCCCCTGTGAATTGCTGTAGGAGTTTGCACCCCTTCCCCCACGCTCAGCAGAGGCAAGAACATATGACTATCCTCACGTAAGGCAGCGCAGTGTTAATAATGCTGCTGTATTGATCAAATTGGGCTGCTTTGTCACCAGGGACATCTGGGAGAATTTATTCTGACTCCTAAGGCCATGCCTCCTAAAGTGCATTTTCCAGGCCTTTCACTATGCAAAGGGTGTGCTGTGCTTTTGTCTAAGCCTGCAGGAGCAACAGTTTCAAAAGACTTCATGGTGTCTCACCATCCACTGCCTCTATCACTGCTTCTCACAGGGCTCTCATCTCACTCCCACTCACAGCTGGATGTGACTCAAGTTCAAAATTGCTATGTGGCAAGGTCCAGTTGTTTGCCCTTGGAGAGCGCCTGGAGGAGCAGCCACTGGTTGCTGGAATGTGGATAAACACGGGGTGATGGGAACAGGAGAGGCTTCCTCTTTGCTTAGAAAGTGAGCAAAACATCAGTAAGAAAGCAGCATAGAAGGGAAAACATGTGCAGGAGGGCTTTATTTCTCCTCCCATGCCCTCAGCTGATATTCATGACCTTGTTAAAAAGATTAGACTGCTTCAGAGACTGCACGTGGTCATTTTTAAGTGTAGGGAGAAACCGAATGTGGCTTTTATTCTTCCATCTGATAAATTGCCAATTGCAGGTTTTACTTACAGAACACTCTGAGTAGTCTGAGAAGAACACGATCACCTTGATATTATATTTATGAGTAAAAATGGTATGAGGCAAAGAAAGCTCTTAGCTCACATGTAAAGAAGACTTTTAATGCAGTTTTTGCTTCCAGGAATGCATCATTACTTGTGGCAGGGAAGGGACACATTAGCAAGCTTGACAGGAGGACTGAAATGCCTGGGGGTACTCACGGGCTTGGAGGAGCAATTTGATATCATGCTTCTTTGACAGGTGTCGGGAGCTTGGTGCTGGGTAGTGATGGGGCATCTGCAGAGCAGGGAAGGGTCAGAGACACTTGAAATGGAGGAAATCCCTTGAAGCTTGCTCTGGTGATGGTCGGAGCACCTCCAAGGTGCTGTGAGCAGAGCCCACGTGTTCAGAACTGCTGGCATGTATCCTGAAGGGGCTCAGAGTGACAACCAAGTCACAAGTCATGCCTGGAAAATTATCCTGAATGCATAGGCTGCCAGTAGTGCTGGCTATAGCTAAAGAAACACAGTTTGAGTGTGTATGTGTCCCTGAGTCTCAGTTCCTTGACTGCAGGATCTGAAGCAGAATCCTCCAGCAGCCTCGGCCACCACAAGGCATTTGGGCTTTCCCTTGAGTTCTGGTATCATGCAACTGCTTGGGAGGTGCAACTGCTTGGAAGCAGAGCTGGCTGGAGGTGAAGCAGAAGAGTGCTCCCAGGAATGTTCCCTGTGAAGCAAAGACTCAGCCTATGGTCTCACGTGCGGGTCCTCTCCCACCGTAAAGGCTACCTTTGTATGTTTATAACCAAAATAAAATTTCAGTTCCTGACAGCTGTAATTTGTACTTGGAGGAACAACATAATGTTTGTGTTTGCTATTGCAGGGATTGTACCAAAGCATGGTAACAGAGGTCTGAAGTGTTTGGGATGACAAGAGCTGGCTGCAAACTCCACCTTTGAGGGCTACTAAAAAATAGCTTTAGTTAAACAGTGTTAATGATAAACAAGATACCAGGAAGGATTGGCTGTACCATGAGAGGACACCCCTCCTGCAGCTGGAGAGGTTGTCCTTCCTCAGTTCCCGCCCATCCCCTTCCTGCAAACCATGCCAAGAGAATGTGGCTATAGTCTTCCAAGCCGTGACGTTGGAGACTTCCATCACATCTCAGGCAGTGGAGGGAAGGAGTGGTATAAAGCCAACCTCCAAAGTCAGGCTTATCTTGGGAGGTGCTGTATGGACTTAAATAGAGTGGAAAAGGGAAACTGGGGAAAATAGGACACTTCAGGTAAACTAGCTACATTTTTTAAATGTCTGAGTTGGAAATACGCCAGATAACATGTCCACTGCTGGGCTTATAGTGACTACAGTATGTTTCCTCTTTTCCTTGTTGGTAAGTGGGTTTTGTTTGTTTCCTTTTTGGAGCATGGTGAGGGACCACAGTTCCCTGCAATGCATTTTCAGTAGGGAGCTGGAGCTCTCTATGGTGGTTTAGTGGGGAATGCTGTATGCTGTGGACATGACATCTTCCAATTCTTGGCATCATCATTTGGGCCTTTTCCTCTCAAGGAAAGATGAAATGTTGAGTTTCATTTGGTTTGCTCAAGGAGGATACTTAAGGATGGGGCTGGAAAGCTGAAAGCCTCACAGAGAGCCTTTCAGCAGTGTGGGTGCAGGCAGAAGGGATGCCAAGAGCCTTGCCAGTGGAGAGATGCCTTCCTGTGGCATCATGTCTGCAAGGTGGTGCTGAGTGTTGTGCTCAGTGATGTGCCTGGAATTAATTTGGGAACCCTCCCAATTAATTTTAGGGGGAGAGGTGCCAACACAAACGAGTCAGGATCTGGTGTTTTCCACTGTATTCTCCAATACATTTCCAAGGATATTTTGCTAGGAGAAACAGAAGGTTTAAAAGAGAACCTGAGAAGGGACAGTGACTTGCCTTGACTGTGAGGCTCCTGCCCAAGTGAAGACTGTTGCTGAGGAAATGCAGTATGAATAAACAAGGGAAGGAGAGAGTGCTGATAGGGGAAGAGAGGTTGAAAATTAGAGCCTCTCTGAGGTCCTGGAGTCAGACAGGTTTCTGAGAAGGGTTAAAACAGGTTCTGTCCCATCCTTGTCCTTCAGGAAGAGTAGAGCTTCTTCTAACCTGTTTCTGCTGATGCTTTGTCACAGCACCCAGCCTCTGCTTTTCACCAGCCTACTTAGAGTAACAAAGTACCAGCCTTTGGGCCTTTCTGCATTGTAGTCTCCGTGGACTGCTGCAGGGTGCAGGTACCCATACAGGGCATTCCTATGAAGGTATGTCATGATGGCTTATCATATAGTGACAAAAGACAGGCTTGTGCACAGAAACATCTTGAATTAACCCTGGTGGTTTCTTGGATGCTGGGAAGTCATCCTATCTTCCAGGAATGCCAAAACATTGCATTACTTCTAGGCTATTTTCTGGCTGCTTTGCTATTAATAACTTTGTCCTGAAATAGCACTTTCATATTGCAGCATATTAAAATCGTAACAACTGGGTGGGTGTCCACAGTCAACAGACTGAAGAAAGTGAGCCAGTGTGAGAGCTGTGGTTGTGTCAATTGGCTCACAGAGGTGTGCTGACTCTGAGCAGCTGGGGTCTGACCTGCTGAGCTTTCTCAAGTCAACAAATGGCAGAGCTCTTAACGGGATCTCCTGGCTTCCCATGCCATGTGCAGCCAGTACCGTACGGCCTGCTGGGAGCTGACATGAGGCTGGTCTGTGATCCTTTCATGAGGAGTGAGCAATGCCTTGTCCAGTTCTGACAGTGCACCTTGAGTTGCTAATGATATCCCCAAAAGGCTGTGCCAGATCCTCTCTCTTTTTTTTGATCTAATGCATTTCAGGGATACAGATCTCAGATGCCTGTGAGCGGCTGCCTGGGTTGCTGCTGAGCATTTGAGCCAATACTGGCAGGCTCTTTACCAATGTGCTCTCACAAATTGCTGTTAAAGAAGACCATGCTGCTTTTATCAGGGTGTGTAACAGCCTGAGTGCACTGCCTGTGAGATTTTGAGGTTGATCAAAATCCCTGTGGCTAAGAGTTTTGGAACAAGAGCCTTGGCAGAACAGTGTAGAAATGAAAAGCAGTGGAAAAACACCTTTGACTGTAACGTAGTGTCCTTTGGAAGGCACCTGGCTTTAAAGTGAGATACACATTTACCTGCAATGGGACAGTCAAGCATGAAGGCTGTTGTTTCTGTCCATAGATGATGAAAACTCTGGCCTAGAAGTGGCAGAAGCCAGTTTGTGAACACCCCATATAGATGACCCAAAATTAAAAAAAAAAAAAGAGAGAGAGAGAGAGAGAGAAAAGAAACAAATCCAAGTATCAGGCTGTCTGAGAGTTGTTGTTTTTAAAGTCTTCCTATTTTTCCATTTAGGTCACACTGTCCCTAATAAGGTAGACAAGATTTGTAATAGAAAATAACCATCTCCGGCCATCAAAAAACATGTCAAATTCTGTTTAATGTAAGCCACAGAGTTAAGTGGTGCTAATCAAGAGCAGCATTTCATGGATTTTGAGCGTTGGCAAGGTCCTCAGCTGATGTAAACAGGAACCATGAAATCGGGGCTGCTCTGCTGATTTACCCCAACTGAGAATCCGGTTGTGCTTCCCATCACTTTGTTTCTAGTCTGAGTTTTTTTGTCTTGGTGCAACAGCGAAACTCAAGTCTGTTGTCTTCTGTTTTCCTTCCCAGACTGGCATATTTATCACAGTAGCACATGCATCTTTTTGCTCTTGTAAGATAACAAATTGCCCAAATGATTAAAAAGAAATCAAAGAAAAAAGCAGCAAATGACTTTTTGTAAATGTGCTTGGACAGTTGCTGTGCTCCCAATAAAGTCTAAAGTTCAGCCAAACAGCCACTGCTCCCCACATGGCTGGAGGCAGGCTTTGGTCCTATATGTTTATTATCGTTTAGAAATGGTATAAATGCTCTTTTATTCTTTTTTGTTCTGCCCTTGTTCTACAACACATTCCCCTCCTTCCTCCTGCTTCCTGTTTCCCAGACAGGTCCCCACCTCTTCCTCCCCACAGCCAAAAATAATACAAAAGGGAACATACAAAAGACTTTTTGAGCCCTGAGATGTGATAATGAATGGGCGTCATGTACAGAGTAGACACAGTAGTCCCAGCACAAAAATGTTGATCACGCAAAGTCAATATGAGGAATTGCACGTTTTTGGGTTAGGAATTCAGTGTTACGTGTCCTCTCGTTTAATATATTTTTAGGTCAGAGCAGACGAGATGACTCACAACCCAGGGCTCTTACGAAACATTCCATATATTGAGTGTATTGATCACATCTCTTCTCCAGGTTTGCTTTAATAAGCTAATTGTGACAGACTGTGCTTATGAATATGCTGTTGCCTGAGAGCGCACCAACGCGACTGCTGTATACGTTTGTGTCAGCTGTTGAGTAGGAAATGTTAAGATATCTCTGGATGTCAATAAAACATCTCTAAAGAGTACATTTTTTCATTCATGAACCTAACCAGAGTAATTACAAGGAATCCAATTCTGCTGTGTAACCCCACTGCAATACTTTCTAAGGATGAATCTTAATTGAGGATCGAGACCTAAAATATTGCTCTGCTTTATACATTCCACAGTCGTCAGCATTTGCTCTTGCATATCCATTTCCTGTGGGAAGTTTACCACACTCTAGGGCATGCTTTGAACCTGATCCCTTGATTTCAGTGGGAGCTAGGACTGGCAATTCAAGGAGCTAATTGTGCTTTTTTGCTGTTTATAACGCTAAACTAAAGCTGCTTCCAAACTGGACGACAACAGGTTAAATACACGCTTGATGAAGTTTGGAGAAAAGTTTGCAGCGAGGGCCACTAGCCAGCTCACTCAAAGCCATCCAAGGTTGTTATATAAATAAATGCTCTCTTCAGAAACATTTTGAAACACTTTATATATAATTTTTCAAATGGTCATTGTATGGTCTTGACTGCATGGCAGCGTGCAGGGTATGTGGTGGTGTACAAGCACACATGGCTTTTATCATATTTTGATACTAGCACAATGGACTGCTTGCACTTTTGAATTCTTGATTTGGCTATCCTTAATCCTTTGCTGACATTGATGCTATTTTTTGTTGTTGTGACTCGTCGCAGATACGTTTTTTATCTTTATTAAACAGTCAAAAAAAATAACAAAGGCCCTCCAAAGCCCTGGTTCAGTGTTTGCAGATTTCTTTCATCCTTTTTTTTTTCCTATCTAGATGCCTATCAAATTCAGCCAGGCTTAGCTGCAGTCCTTTGTTCAGTATCTCACAACCAGTGCACTGAAATTCTCTATGCTTAAGGCCCAAATACCACAGATTTTTGGTGAACAAATTTGACTTGTCCATTTGAAAGAATATTTGTTAGCTAAATATATATTTCATTATCACGAAGGTAAGGAACAAAGCCTGATTTTCACTCCTTGGTTAGAGTTACGGGTTCAGACTTTTTTTCTATTTGAGACATTTGTTACCACCCATTTCTGCTGGTGAAAATTGCTAATTTATGGTACGGTTGATTTTGATCTTTTAAGCTTCAGAGTCTGATTAAAATCTTTGATAATCCTGGTTACATCATGCCCCAGAGCAACAGGAAAATGAATCATGTTTATATGAAGGTAGTGATTCTGTTCCTTATATCAACGTTTTTACTTTAAAATTATCTTTGCTGATTCCTGTTGAGGCTTCTGATTTCAGTATTTCTTATACTCTGCAGAAGTATAAGAGGAGAAGATCCAGAGAGAAAGCCATCTGGGTCATGGTAGGAGAGTTTATTGAAAGTGCTGTTGTGCATGAATAACAGTGAATGGGCTGGTTTGGCTAAATACACTTCCTTAACGGTTCATTCTTCGGGCTGAGACCAAGAGGGAAAATGGGCACAGGCCATTATTGTATTGAAGAAATTAGCAAACAGAGACTTTAGTCCTGTGTAGGGGAGTCAAGAATTAATAGACTTGTCCATTTCAGACTCCAGTGGCCAGTGTGACCCATTCGGAGGGTGTTAGGGAAGACTGGTCTGATGCCTCAGGCATATGATGAAGTTAGCACAGGAAAACAAGTCTTTGCATATCATATGATCTGTCTTTTCTGACTGTGCCTGTGCCTGCTTTTTGCACTTGGCAAAAGCCTGTTTGTTGAGCATCCAGTTAACTTGATTTCCTTCGTATATACAAGGGATTAGGAACATGCATACAAATATTTACCACAAGTTAGCTGTCAATGAGTATCTTATTGTTGTACCTGAAAAGTGGTTTTACCCCTCTTTTTTTAATGAACTATATAATACATAGGCAAGATGTGCTGGCGCATGCCTAATTTTGTCTTAAAACCTTTGCAATAGAAATTATTTGCTATCACCTGAAACTTTGTCTTACATACATTTATTTCAGGCTGCAGTTTTCCATTTTCCTAAGTGTATTTTGCAAAACTACTTATTTTAATACTAAAACTCTGTTTATTTTATTCTGTCCCAAATGTTAAGCTTCTGATGTGCTGCAGCTTTTTCACGACTAGAAACTGCCCTGTAAAAGTTGCCAAGAGGAAAAGCTGGAGGTTTTGGCAGCTGGGTGGGAACAGATGACAATCTTGGAATAGATGGGCAAGAGTATTGGGCTTTGTTGTTGTTGTTCAGGAAATAATGAAGGCTTTTGGCAGTGGGAAGAAGATCCATCGTTCAAATCTTGTTTTAGGGTTAAGGATGAAAAACAGCATGGCATTTCAGGGAAGGCAGGTAAGTTTTGAATCTCTTATTCCTCTTAACTTCAGGGCTGCCCTACAACATCCAGTTCAATTTCTGCCTGTGGTATCAGCAATGCAAGTGTCAGTGTCGCTCAGAGCTTTTGCTGTTTTGCTGCACAATGACACACTGATACCGGGCACTGCACCTGGTGCCACTGTTTGCTCTGAGTGTGGGTGAACTGCAATGGCACTGACCTTCATGTTACTGTTTTGGGTTGTCTTCAGGTTGAATACAGTTTCTCTTCCAATGCAGTCTTAAGATTTTCACAGTTATTTGGAGATGAGGCCCCTTTTTTACATGCCAGTAGAAAGCAATTGGGGTCATGATGGAAGTTGAAATTTGACCTTCACTATTGCATGTATAATTCTGTTTTGCTTGTGTAAATTACAATGAGAATCCTTTCAAGTATTGTAAACAGACCTGGTAGATCAGACCTGCTTGTCAGCCACATTCGACATTTTCATTTTCTGTCACAGCCTGATCTAAGTATCCAACTTCCTAATTAGGTTTTGGATAACTTCCAAGTTCAGTGCTTCATGTCCAATTATATCTGCAGTAAAATGGCACTTAGAAGTAACTAGCACTTCCAGATAAGAACTTCTGATGATCTGCTAGAAAAATTCAGAATCAAGATATTACAAAATACTTCAGCATCAGTAAAACAGAAGAACTCGG
Organism: Gymnorhina tibicen; assembly: GCA_013399875.1. Classification (NCBI taxonomy): domain Eukaryota; kingdom Metazoa; phylum Chordata; class Aves; order Passeriformes; family Artamidae; genus Gymnorhina; species Gymnorhina tibicen. The sequence goes on along the minus strand of VXAZ01001305.1, from coordinate 3,180,243 downwards.
TGAACGTATTTCTAGGTGTCTTCCCTGATGTTCTGTCCTCAAATTATTATAAGTGTTTGGGCTTTTTTTTTACCCTTGGCAGAACTTTATTGTTGCCATATTGTCATGTCTTTAACTGTGCAAAACGCCCAGAAGTTTGAGTGCTTTAAAGACTTCAGAGCATGGACAGGTGCTTCTCAAGTGACCTGTTACTTTTCAAAAGTCTGTATGTGTGGGTGAAATTCCTATACACTACATCACTGTCAACCAAGACTAGTTCTTTGCAATTCATTGGAGCAAGTTTAGATTTACACCTTGAGAACTGGGAGTATAGTTTGGTTCATCAGATGGAATTAGGTTTTCCAGAGCTGTCTGGACCTGAAACCAGATGCCTAACTGGTGTCCCTGCAAAGGCTCCTGGCCTTTGGGTATGTCTTTCCCCCGTTATTCTCTAAAGGGGAGACATTGGGTGCCTACACTGCCTTGAGGCTTGGCACACTGATGATGGTGGTGGTCCCAGCTAGAACCTTCCTCCTGGTTCCTCTCTGGGAGGGAGATGAAGTCAAACATCAGCACCATGAGTGGTGACTCCAGCTCCTTCATGTCTGGATTGCAAATGTTCTGGGTTGAACTTTAACCTGGAGAGCTGATAGACACTGTAAAATATAGACTCTGAACCAAATCAAGTACCAGCAAGTCTGGGAGGGATTGCAGAGTCTGGGGTTTGTCTTGTTGTTGCAGTTTGTAGTAAAACTATCTTGATTTCTGCTGGCTGTAGAGTTAGGTGAATACTAAGCTCTGCTGAAAATGGTACACATGTATCACATCTCTACTGTCAGAGGCACACGCTGGATTTCTCTTGTGCTGTATTTCATATGTGGTGACCATACTCAATGTGTTTCATAAATAATCTTTACTTTCAGTAGATGAGCTTTAGAGGTAAGAATACAACTAGATTAGAGGTCATACCTTTCTCAATTGACAGACATACTGAACACTGAATTTTCCTGGACCAGTGCTACTGCAAACTCTGAAAGGACTAACAAGAAGTAGGTCCTTACCAGACATGGGACAGCTCTACGGTAGCTGTCTTGTACTGTCTGAAGGATCTGGTACTGCACATGGAGGTGTCATGGTGTGCAGTTTACATGTATTCTGCCACTACACGTGCCCCGGAGGACTTGGATGATAGTATAATATAGGAAGCAAAGAGATGTTTTGAGTTACTGGGAGGGAACACACAGCATTTCTTGCAGGTGATGCAAATGTTCCTCTGCTGGGGAAGTGCATCTTTTTGCACTTGTATCTGAAATTGAAAAATCAGACCAAGGCCTTGACAGGATTGTCCACATGCCAGACTGCTGTCCCCTTCTATCTGGCTTACTTCAAGTACATGGGGTCTCACAAAGTCACATCCCATTATTTGTCAGCAATGAATCATCATTTCTTTTAACTGGTTAAATTGAGGAGCAAGGTGCAAGGAGAATGACCCTCATTAATCAGGGCAGATGGGTTGAATTAGTGGGTCACACTTTTTTATCCCTAGGCAATGAAACTGCCTTGACAGCCAACAGCAGTCTTACGGATCTTCTTCTTTTGTTCCCGAAGGGAGCCATCTCCTTCCCTTTGCAATTTTTAAAGTCTTTATTGCTGTGTATCGTACAGGCACTGGGTAAGAAAGTTTAATACCTACCATGTTGCCTGCAATGTAGCAACTAAAGGGTAGTTGGACTTCATGTCACATGTGACATACTCCATGTGTTACACAAAGCTCCCTCTCTTGCACGAGTGGTAAAGGGGAAGCTGGACATCCAGCAGAACTTTGATGAGAGCATGACAAGACCAGCTCACTCCTGTCTGAGATATTCTTGAGCTATATTCCTACCAGGCTGGTAGTGGAAGTAGGAGATCTATAGGGGTTCACCATCATCTGAATTCAGCAGTTTGGGTTTGTATCTCAGTGGATAGAGGTCAATATCATGCTCCTCCCATTAAAAAAAAAAAAAAAAAGTTTTTGGTGTGCTCACTGGCAAATAGCTGTGTGGGAATGTAGACCAAAGAACCTCCCTGCCCCTCCTGGTGGTCCACCAGGCTGGAGTGGGGACCTTGGTGGTCTCAGTCTGACTGTTTTCTCCAGGTCAGAGCTCAAGACAAGGCAGCGGGCTTAGCTGGCCTAAAAATTGTCATGCCAGGGCAAGGAGTGAAGAAAGCAGGCTGGTTTCTAAACCCTTGCTCACCACTCCCAGGAGATTTGGACCACAAGGAGAGAAAGGTCGCATAAGGTACTTGGCGTAAGCTGGGAAGTGCGTATGGGGAAAGATCCTTTGTTTCTTCCACCAAAAAAAAAATGCAGCAGCAGGTAGGGCCCTGGCAGGAGGTAAGGGAAGGGCTGTGGCCATAACCCCTCGCTAGGCTTTGTCTGCCATGCAGATTAGGTGCGGGGCTTTTCTGGCTCAGCGTTGCTAGGCTCTTCCCTGCTATTGACTTGGTGGAGAGGCTGAGGGGGGTGGGAGGGAGGGACTACATTATATTGTTTCTTTGAGTTGTTTTTCTCCCCCCTTCTATGGAGAGATGGGCTTGATCCACTGGTTTTGGATTTCAGAGGCAGAAGGCAAGACATGACCAGCTGGTGTCTTGAAATGGCACAGGTGCAGTGGCTGTGGGAGGGGGGAGCCAGGAATAATTACAGGTTTCTGAAGCATCAGGCTTTGCCTGAAAAGGGCTCATCGAGAAACTGCTCTTTATGGAAAATTAATGGTGAAGCTGGAAAAACTGTCAGGCCCACTATTGTTGTCATGGGGTAGTGATGCCTTAAAGGAGCAGCACCTCCTGCTCGCCTCCCTTCCACGGGCAGCCCAGAGCTGGCATGCAGCTTTCTGATCCCACAGCAATTGAAATTTCATGTCACTGTCATCAGATTTAATGGCCTTGAGTCCTTGTCTCTCCTCCCTGCTGCTGCCCTCCCCCTTTCCACCCCTAATTTGTGATTATGCTTGCTCTTTCCTTTGGAAGCCTTTTATTTATTGGGCCCCTAAACCTGTTTGTGCCCCACTGGATGAAGGCTAAGTGGACCAGAAAGCCCATATTACATGATGTGGAGAACTCAAAAGCATTACCTCTCCTGGTGGTGGGGGTTATTACTGAAAGACTATGTGGCATGTTGGAAAGCTTCTCTCAAAACCCATTAGGATTTATCTGGGGAGAGACCAGATTCTCAGCTAAAGCTGTTTCTCATAGTCCCAGAAACGCACCTTACAAAGAAAATTGAAAGGTTGCTTAAGGCAAGTACAGTTGAGAAGTGTCCCACCCCTGTGGCCTGTGTGCAGACAGTCTCATACCTCTGATCCAACGTACATGCTGAAGTACAGAATATCTCACCTGCTTATATTCTGTTCTGTTCTGATTGTCCATCTCTACAGCTCAGATCTATAATCGGCTATTATTTAAAAAAGAAACAACAGGTAACTGTGTGGCAGATTTTTGTTGTGAACTGGAAAGTCATCCCACTGCATTGTATCTGCAACCAACAGTGCTGCTTCCTGGGAGCTTTGAAAGTAATCATCTCAAATTACCTGGCAGTTCCTAGAGAGCCTTGAGTGGGGCCTCCTTACATTCCTGTTGATGGGACCTTTGTACTCAGAAGGCAGAAGTCTCTGTCTCTCCTCTGGTCATATGAAGCTTTTATTTCTTGATCAGATGCTGGCCTCTCCAGATTGAGATGTAGTTGGGTCACCAGCTCCCATAGACTGAAAATTTTTGACTAAAACCCCTTTCTTAATATTGCTAGAAGTGTTCTCTGAGGAGCAGTTTTTAGAGATTTCTAAAATGTATTAGTTAGAATGTCTCTTTCTCCAAGTCCTGTGAAATCACAGTGGTGGTATTAAGCCAGCTATCCTTTCAAGCTGCAAGAAATGAAAAACAGTGCTAATAAACTCCATTAAAAGCTCCTGAAACTACAGCAAATGGTTCTCTATAAACAATAAAAGTTTATAATGTTGGCTATGGAGAACACTGGGCAGTGCTTTGGTGCCTGAAGGCTTTATTGGGGCAAGCTCAGGGCACTTCATAATAAGGCACATTCACAATAAGGCACATTCATGTAGGAGGCTCATCCCATTCTTGTGCTGATGATCACTGCTGTGGAGGTCCAGGAACACATTTTTATGTGGCAGCCTCTTTGATGCAACTTCACCTGCTTTTTAATAAGGGGTGTGTGTGTATTTGTGTGCAGGTCTGGTGTCCTGTACACAGGAAGCTCCATTTGACCAGATGTGCCAAAACTCCCTCTAAAACTGACAGTAGATCCCTTCTTTTCTGTCACCTTTCCATCTCTCAGGCCTTTTAGACAAGCTGTGGTCTCACTGGAAGTTTTTCTGCCTCTTATCTTAAAATGCCACGCTTCAGAATTGTGCTGTTTTAGGAACAGATTGGGCCCCGGCCAACTACACTGAGTTAAATTTGGAGAGAAAGTTAATGTTTGTGAAGGAAGAGGAAGCAGTTATTTGGAGAGGTGACTTTCTGTTTGTACGTGGCCAGATGATGAGTCTATTAGGGTAGTTTCATGTGGAAGTGACCGTCGGACAGATTATACTTAAAGTTGGAAATGCCCTGGTACCCATGGAACAATGTACAGACTTTAATGGAAATGTAATAGATGCTTTCTGATTGTTGTATATTCACTTGTACTATAATACCTGCTACCATGTGTGGGTATTCCCGGACTGTCTCTGAGCAGCTTCAAACAAGTGCCAAATCTTCATGTCTCCCAGTGTGTGACCATTTCAGGACAAGATGTTGGTGTTCATGAGTGCTGTCTTGGAATGCCTCTGGACCACGTTCTCCTGCCCTCGGTGGGAGCTATGCTGTAATCTCTCTCTAACAGCGGTTTCTCTCCCTCCTCTCTCCCTTTCCCTTCTGCAGACATGCTTGGAGTTGGAGCGATACCTTCAGACTGAACCGCGGAAGATCTCTGAGACCTTTGGTGAGGATTTGGACTGCTTCCTTCATGCCTCCTCAGCCCCAGATGCAGAGGACAATATACGACGGCTGGACCCCATCCTTTTACCAGTGGAGACAAGTACATGTGACAAAAGCGCCAACATGGACATTATCCTCTCCCGTGACAAACTGCTGTCTGAGACGTGCCTCAGCTCGCAGTCCACCAGCTCTTCCACAGAAGGCTACACAGCCGTCAACCAGGCCCAGCTCAATGCAGTAACCTCATTAACCCCCCCTTCCTCTCCGGAGCTCAGCCGCCACCTTGTAAAAACTCCACAGACTCTCTCAGCGGTGGATGGCACAGTGACGTTGAAATTAGTAGCCAAGAAAACTTCACTCAGCTCTGTGAAAGTGGGTGTAGCAACAGCGACTGCGGGGACAATAAAAAGTGGGCAAAGTGACAGTGAGCAAGGAGGTACAGGGACAGAAGCATCCCCAGAGAACAAGAAGAGGGTTCATCGCTGTCAATTTAATGGGTGCCGGAAAGTTTATACAAAGAGCTCCCACTTAAAGGCTCACCAGAGGACTCATACAGGTACTTATGTAGGATGCTTCTCTCATCTTGTCCTCCTGCCACCTACCTGTAACCATCTCCTTTTATTCTCATTTAGAAAAGAAAAAAAAATCTCTTCTGAAAGTCCAGGCTTCTGTCTATGAAACAGGGCAGTGGAAAATATGGTAGGCCAGCAAATGTACCCATTATTGAATAGAACAGAGGAGTTCACCACCTACCATTAACCTGTTGGGGTTTCATATGTCTTATTGGGCTTGATGCAGAATAATTTTAGGATACCTAAGGGATGTAGATGTATCACTCCTGTTAAAACTATGTGCATGTCACTGGGTTCTTGGCACTCACTTCCCCAAGACAACTTTAAAAGTGTTAAGTTTAGTCAAGTGTTATTTTCTTCAAATAGAACATAGCGTGGGTAGGTTTTTGGTGCCTTTTGTATGGGAGAAAGAGAAATGTGTTTCAGATCTTAGATTTGCTGTTTAGGAGTAATCTGTGCATGAGGCAGCGTGTGTAGATGCAGATGTGTAGGCATGCAGAGGCTTGTAGCCTTCAGATACTCATGATCTTGGACTTCTCCGGTGCTGAAATATGGTGAGAACAAATAAAAGAATGACATGGAGTTTGAATGAAGTAGTGTAGGTGGAGAGGGAATAGGATGTATGGATGGATGTGAGGCTGTTATTTTGGGTAACTTTTACAAATGTTATATATATATATGTGTGTGTGTGTGTGTGTAAGCTGGTTGAAGCATACTGAATTGGCTTAGGTTGGTTTTTCAGGTTCCCTCCTCTCATTTCTTCATAGTCCCCAGTAGCTTTTCAGCTGGTATTCATTGGCATTAATAGCTATGCAGTTCACACACGTTGCTGCTTTGTTCTAAGCTTCACACGTGATGAGAGATGATAAATTCCCATTAGCACTGTCTTATCATGTGATTATTCTCGTTTCCAGAGGGATTGCTATAATCAGTTTTCTCAATTTTACTGTAAAATGTGTGGTCTCTTACGATAACTGCACATTTAGTTCACGATCTTATCATGCAGTCAGATTCCTAGAAGCAAGGTTGTTCTTGCAAGGTAGAAAATAACACATTGGACCGATGCAGTAAATCAGACAAATGTGTGGGTTGTTAAGAGAGCTGCATCCATCACATACTAGGCAGCACTGTAAAAGTTACATGGTCTGAAGTATAAATCATAGTAAAACATAAAAGGCATTGATCTTTTTATGTGGGCTTTCTAGTGCTTTTACTGGGGATAGCCACCTTGCCAGGAGTGACCTCACCTGTGATTCACTGATTTGAAAGCCAGTGGAAGTAGTACAATCATTTTAAAATCAGCATCAACATGGTTAGAATGTTGGTTCCTTGTAGCGCCAATGCTGCTGTGAGGGCTTGTCCCTTCTGGGGCTGACCAGTGGGACATCCCAGCCAAGGCCTTCCAGCAGACAATGGAGCTTCCATGAAAGCACAAATGAAGAGTGTGAGAACTGTTGACCCAGTGGTCTTGTCTATTCAGATGTGACCACCATGTTTGTCCTCAAGCTGGAAGTAATGGGTCTTACACAGATTTTCCTGAAGTCAGTCAGGGATATGACACGATAGCCTGGAAAGGGTGAACTTGTGAAGTTTTTCTGGTTTTGTCACGCAGATGGGGATATGGACAAGGAGTCATGAGGAGCACTCGCAAAAACTACTCATCTCTCAACACCTTCACCCTTTGGTGTCAAAATCTTGTAAGAGTTTGCATGCTTTTGAACCCAGCCCTAGGTCTGGTTGAATTTTCTGAGGTCAAAACCTGTCCCCTCTAACATCACCATGTGAAATCTTATGTTTTACAATTAATCCATGATGAGAAACATTTCTCACTGGCCCTGTGATCTTTCTGTTGAATAGCCTTGGATCGTATGTGGTGCCATGACGTGTTGAGCCTGCCCATCCACAGCAGTGCTTGACATGGTGAGAAAGCCACGTCTGCCTTTGCTGGCAGATGGGGAGGACCTTTATCAGATATGAGACTGCAGCTGCCTGGGTGCAGAGCCCACACCTCCCATTCCCAGCACCTTACCTGGGATCAGCTACTCCTCCGGTCTTGCCAGTTAAACCATCAGTGGTTTAAACAGCCCCTAATTATGAGAATGTTTCTGTTTCCATTCACCATGTCCTGTGCAGATAGCATAGGTTGTTAAGAAAGCAGAAAGGCAAAAACCAAGAGGGAATACAAACCTGAAATGATGATCTCTCCTGTCTTAGCAGCTGCAAAACCACCCTGCCCCTGCCTAGGTCCTAGCTGTGCACAGCTTTGTAAAAAGCATGGTTTCTCTTTGTGATGAGGACTGAATGCAGCCGTGTTGTTAAAACACATCTTTGATGCAGAACGTGGGAGCAGGGAACCTGTCTCTCATTCTTGTCTGTGGAAAGCAGGTTGTCTAAATACCTGTGAACATTTACATCCTGGGAGCAATTTGAGTAAATGGAGGGAAGGAGTGTGATAGGCTTATCTGAACAGCTTATTTGAGTCTGGAGCACAAAGTCATTCAGACCCCTTCATACTGCTGATGTGCTCTGTTCCCCTAAAACATGCTGACCACTGGATGCCTTAAATGAGAGCTGGTACAATCAAGACATTAAATGTGTTCACACTGACCTCTTCAGTGGGGTTCCCCACAGGGAGCTCCGGCCTCTGGTAAAAGTGGGACAGAGAGGAATAGCTATGGAAATTTGGGACTGAATTATAAATGTCAGGGCTGTCTCCTTTCCCATGCAGCCTTCAGGGCAAGGGACAAGGAGCCCTTTTCTCCATGGGTGCTTTGTTTTTTTTCATGCCTGAACTGAGTGTGCTGTGGGTTGCAAATGCACCCAGCAGTGCCAATGGCTAGTAGCCACTTGGCTTAGTCAGTGGCTGAGCCAGAGGGTCTGAAATGATTGCGAGATATTTTCCTTTGGCTGGTGGTTTGTTAGTGTGTCATGCGAGAGCAGTCTGCCAGTGTGGGCTCTGTAAAAGGGTGTGAGTGCCCTGACAGACAAAGAGCTCCCAGTGTGGGGTTCACAGGCAGGGAGGCAGATGTGGGCTGGTCACTCAGCTTGCACGTGCAAAGTCCACTTGCTGTATCAAAGGGATTTACTGCAGTGCATGAAAACAAGAAACCATGGGCCGGGGAGCGGGTGGGGGGTGGAAGGCAGCGGAAGGAGGCTGCATTCCTTTCGTTCATATGTAAGGCTGACCAGACAGAGCTGGCTGCTGTTCCTCGCTGCTGCGTGATGAGCCAGGCTGGGCTGCAGGCAATGCAGGCTGATAGCAGCTTGCTAGGTTGGGAACAATCCTCTCTTGGGGTTTTACTTTGCTGGGAAGCCGAGAGACCATCAGACCCCACATTACACTTGGTGCATCTTCCACATTACTCTCCCACATCTCATCTGCAAGAGAATCAGGACAGCACTATAAGGCCCATCAATGGTCGAACTGGTTATGAAACCACCTTCTGGATGACCTTTGGAGAGGGAAAAACAATCATCTGTGTGGGAGAGAATTTAATCTGGAAGGGAAGGGGAAAAACATTGTCTGTATGGAAAGGGAAATGAAAATATTTGACTAAACTCAAAGCAAGCTGGGGCATCTAAAGTTAAGGGTGTGTAAAGGAACTAAGAACAGTGGTGGGACTGACTATCAGAGTGCAGCAATTAAGCCCCTCAGGGAAGAAATGGCAGCTGGGCCTGTAAACAGGAGGAAAAGGTGAGCTGTAGGTTTGGAAAAACCACACTGCCAGTGTGAGGTGAGGTAAAAACATCTAAAGAAGGAGCAACCAGGATTGGCGTGGTAATTCAACCCTAGCACATTCTCTCACAGTTATCTGTGGAGCAGACATCAGTGCTAACAATGGCATTTTCTCTCTTTTGAGAGAGGAAAATTTTTTTCCTGCCTTCACACATGCATGGAGATGAATTGTCAATGTAATGGAGAGTGGAGAGGGAAGGAATTCAAATGAGCCAAACCCCATGTATAATCATCAGTACTTCCTAAATTAGAAAACAGGATATTGCTGGAGAGTGTCTGAATGCAAATAAGTCTAAGGGTGAGCTGGCGTGTGACCTATGGGAAGATTAGTCATGGGATGTTACTGTGTCTCCCAGATCAAAGACTGCTGGAGATTTCTATCTCCTGACAAAACCATTCCTATCAGCCTTCCTTGCAGTAATGTGCAGGGGAAGGTGTAAGATGGCGTGGATACTTTGACTGGGGATGATGCATCACATAAATATATACCAGGAAATCCTTAAGATTGGGAAAGTGATAAAAAAATTACCCTTATGGGGTTCTGCTACGATTTGCATTTCATGAGTATCAGAAGGTTTGCTTTTTTCTTTTTATCCATCCAAAACCAGGATTTGATACAACCGAAGCTCAAGTCTGAGAAACAACAGTTGGGCACCTCACATCTATATTTAGGTTTCTAAGGGCTAAACAAGTGGGAAATACTCATCTAAATAGATGTTACCAGTCTACATGTGATCTTAAGATAGCACTTCTTCAAGTGGGGTTTGTTTCACATTGTCAGGACATCTTATTTTAAATTATATAGTTCTTTGATCCAAAATGCTGGGTGAGAGTAACTAAAACAAACAAATCCACCCTGCAGGAAAACAAATTACTACATTTGCAAGAAAAAGATGAGGCACACGAGATATTAGAAAGAGCATTAACCAACAGAAGGTTTTTGAGATGGCATATAAAACAATAGAGAAAAACTTTCCCCAAGTGCTGGAGATAAAAGAGGAAATATCTGGAATCTGAAAATTATTGGAGGGGATAAAGTTGAGGAGAGTAGGCTGGATGATAGATAAAGAAGATTAATACAAAGTAAAGGAATAATAGAGAAAATAAAGACTCTGTGTCAGTGATAGCACTGAATGGGAAGCTGCATTGCTGTATGGGGTTAGTGTGGTAGCACCTGTGAACAGAAAGCCAGTGAAGAGAAGGAAAAAGCAAGTAGCCAAACAGCACCAATTCTGCAGGATGCAAGACTGAATAATGACTTAGGGAAAAGCATTTGGGAGAACAGTATTGCTGGCATAGGAGAAATTAAAGCCAAAGCCCAAGTTGTTTTGTTGTACAGAGACCCATAGCTTTGTGGCGAGTTCGCAGCTCTGTGTGCAGGGCTGAAACCTGCCAAGGGGACATGGAGGGACATGAAGGATCCTGAAACTCCAATGGCAGCAGCTGAAGCAACAGGTGAATACACTGCTGGAAATCAGAGCCAGGGAATTGAGGGAGGAAGGGTATGTGAAAGATCTTCATTCAGGGCTGGATTTTCTGGGGAGTACAGTTGCTTAGCCAATTTGGAAAGATGTGTTTTTGTTGTGATGTTGGGCTTTTTAAAAAAAAAGTTTTTTGTGTAAAAACATAACAAGTCTTTATCAAAGCTGATTAAAACAAGCCTAGCTTGATCCTGAGCTCCTTAAAACTTTCTGATCTTGAAGCCTTTTAGCCATTTGGCAAGTTTGGAGGGGAGTGTTGTGATTTCATTGTGGAGGGTCAGAGCCTCACTTCATTATTACAGCAAGAGTTTAGACTTAGGAAATTATTTTTGAGAACCACCCAGGCAGCAGGAGGATGGCCCCTGCCAAAAGCAGCCCTTGCAATTTAAAACACCAGTGGTGTTCAACCATAGCTTAGTTGTCAGTACCTGAATTCTCAGTCCTGTGTTTCTGTTCCATCATTTGCCAAATCAATAGCACAGGACAATCTTATTGTTTGGGTTTGAAAATGTAAGTAGGTGTTATTTGTTTGTTTGTTTGCCATGTGAGAAGATTTTTGGCACAAGGTAGACCTAGAAATTGATGTTTGCTGTCTGTTCAGCAGCTCCAGGAGGGCAAGTGCAGGTGCCTCCAAGTGTTACAGCAATCTGCCTTGGTAAAGCATGGAGGAGCCTTCTTGAGTTTGTAATTTAATGTTTTCTTTATACCCATCCATCCACTCCTGAGTCCCTGTGAAGCACCCAGCCAGTGGGCAAATGATAGAGATCACAGAAAGAGACTCAAAGAAAAACCCACCAATTTGTTTTCTGCCAATATCCTTTTGTGTTGCTGCTGTCCCACACTGGATAGAATTGGTAAGTTACACAACAAGCTGTGATTTTCTTGTCCATTTGTCCAAAAGCACTGTTATTTCCAAAGTATTTGAGGTCACACCACGGATAAATTGGAGATGTGCGCTCAGAAATGCTGTTACAGGCTGAGGTGGGCATGACTGGGAGACCTGAAGTGCTCTGGGCAGGAAAAGCCAAGTGTACTACCTCTCATCTTAAAAGCAGGTGCTGGGTTAGAGGCTTTTCCTAAGCACAGTGTGGGTGTTTGAGTCTGGGTCATATCTGGGCAGGTAGCCAGCAGCCTGGATGGACCTCTCCTAATCCAGAGCCTGTCTTTTGCACCCCATGTGGACACAGTCCCACATACCTACAGACCAGCAGCAGCAACTTGAAAGCAGGAGCAGATGAACTACAAGGCTTCATGGAAGCTGACCTAAGTACAGAGCAGAGATGTCCATGCTTTTGCCAAGGGTGGTGGGGTCCCAAATAAAACCATGGGCACAATGGCATAGGTGATGCCCACTTTATAGCACAAACCAGCTGTGGGTAGGGAGACCAGCCTGATAGAGATAGGGAATATGAGACACCCATTCAGTCCCATGCTCTCTGGCTCAGGTGTCTGTGAGGCTATTTTTGAAATGAGTCCCATTGTCTGATTCAGGTTCCATGTCACCAGGATGGTGTTCTGGGCAGTGGCACGAGGCACGGGGTACATCTCCAGCCATCCAGTGGTTGTCTCCACCATTGTCAGCACTTAGTGCCTGGCTTGGCGGGTTTGTGGGAGTGTGATGTAATCGATCTGCCAGGCCTCCCCATACTTTTATTTCAACCATTGTCCCCTGTATCACAAGGGCTTTACGCTTGGCCTGCTTGATTGCAGCACGTTTCACATTATGGATGACCTAGAAGATATTGTCTGTGGTTAAGTCTACCCCTTGATCACGAGCCCATCTGTATGTTGCATCTCCTCCCCGATAACTTGAACTGTCATGGACCCACCGAGGCAAAAATAATTCACCTTTATGTTGCCAGTCCAGATCCATCTGAGACACTTTCATCTTGGCAGCCCGATCCACCTGTTCATTGTTGCAATGTTCTTCAGTAGCCCAGCTCTTGGGTATGTGGGCATCTACATGGTGTACTTTTACAACCAGCTCCTCTATCTTTGGCAATGTCTTGCCACAATTCAGCAGCACACAAGGGTTTACCTCTGTACTGCCAACTGGTCTAGCCACTCCCACAGATCATTTGACAGAAACAAAGGCATTAATATTCCTTGGCTACAAGTCATAGTTCATATTATAAATTCATTAATTATTATTCAGTCTTCTTTTGGTTAAATTATTTACTCCTTTTGCTCAGTCTTCTTCTGAGTTCTTGAATCAGTGCGCCGTGAGTCGATGGTCATAATCTCCCTCTGCCAAAATTACCCTTTCCCTAGTTTGATGAGTAGGCATTGTTTTTTCCTTGTAATCTGGTCTTGGTTGTTTTGTCAATTGTCTTTGGTTCCTTGGTTCAGCTCTTTCATGTAGAGGTGGTAGAAAAGCCTCATGGCCCTGCGTGGCAGGCTGGTTTTGGCCTCCACCCTGTAGAACAATTTGGACCATCTGAAGGTGCTCTTTTCCCAGCAGTCTGTCCCTACTGCAGATGAGGACATCCATCACCTTCCCTGTCCCTGAGGCTTCTTTACATTTCTCCAGATGCAGAAGGCAATACAAGCCATGCTGAGCGGCCCCACAGTTGCCAGGCTGTACGGAGCGACCAGGTCATCTCAAGGGGCAAATTAGTTCCAAAACTGGCACAAAGGGTAGGGCAGGTTAGAGGCTGCACTCTGGGATAATGGGCAATTGCTTCAGTCACTCAGGAGCGATGTCCATCCTCTCCCTGATGGGGTCCTGGGAATTGCAAAGGCTGATGGTGCTGGTCCTTTCAGCACTCGTTCTCTTGGCGACAACAGGCGGTTTGTTCGGACCCTCAGGAATGGTGTCCATCCTGAACCTGACCCAGTCCTTGGGATTGCAAGGGTCGAGGCTGCTGGTCCGTTCTTTGGCCATATACGTGACGGTAGTGAAGGACAGAGACAGCCTGTGGAGCACCATGGTCAGGAAGACCACCAGGATGAGCCTCATTTTGGTCTTTTGCAAGGATGACATCTTGACATGTGAGCTGCCTCGGCCTGCCATGTTGGTTGGCGTTCAGGCTGTGATGTTCCGGACTCAGTAGCTGCCCAGTCTCTATGCGCTTGCATGTGTGCTGGCAATGTGACATCATGGGCTGCTGTCGCACAGGGCTCTGTGAAGTCACAAGGTGTTTTCTGCCTGGCTGGCAGGCAATGAAAGCCAAAATGGAACTGGGATGGACTTGGGTAGGTGGATTGTGAAGCCCGCTGCTCCCACTGCTATGCCTGCTGGCAGGCACTGAGCCCAGCAGTGGAGTGGCGCTGTGTCCCACAGGATTTACACTGTGAGCTGTGCCCAGACTCCATCCAAGCTGCATTCAGTGCTGTGCCCCAGCTGGGCAGGCATGATGTGTTTCCACACAAAATCCTCTTGAAGGCAAAGCAGAAACCTATGTTAAGAGGAAAGCCAAAAATTCATGCATTTTGACAAAAAATCTTAATCCTTCTTGAGCAGGGGCTTGGACAAACTGACCTGTAAGAGGAATAACATTATTCTCAACATACCATTACCTTTCACATGTGTTTAATCACCTTTTACCACCACAATGTCAACTGGATACAGCCTACCATATAAAATTTCAAAGGGGCTTACTCCCTTCATAACACAAGCAATAGGTAACACATCTACACTCACCTTTGTGGATTTGCCACCCAGCACCCCTTTCTGCACAGAACTGTAAATAAATGCCTCAACTCTCTGTGTGGATCAACTTCTTGCACACTGGGTGAAGGCACCTGTTTCAGGACAATGACTGCAGAACCAAAACCTTTCCACTGGTCAGCTTTAGACATGATAAAAAGGCTTAATAAGAATCAAAGTCTTTAAAACACTGCAGGCCAGTTTGCAATCCCAGAAGTCCACATTTGCAGATAAGCACACAATTGCTGTGTTAGGTGGATCTGTTCCTGAAGATGTCTGGCTTTCAGAACTCAGGACTGAAAATTGTGGCTGCAAAAACTGAATGCTGAAAAAATTTGCAGGCATGCTAGCCAAACTAATGATGACAAACATGAGTTTCAAGGTAAAAGCTGATGCCCAGCTGAGTTCTGAAAGAAAGGTGTACTCAACTGTATGGCAGTGCACATTCAGAGGCTTAGCGGGGATTTATTCCTTCCTCCTGTACATCTGGACTCTCACCACACACAGAGAGGTCTTAATAGATTAGTCATTATAAACTTCCGTTTGTACAACTTGCTGGTCACCTGTAAAGTTTGCAAAGCCTTTCCTTCTTCAGAGTGAAATTTTCCACATTTGGGTTTTTTTCCAGTGTGGTTGTTGTTCGTTATTATAGAAATTGGAGCATGTGTGTTGGAGAGAGGCAGGGAGAAGAGAACTGTGCACAGTGTAACAAGTTTAGCTAAACACTTGGCCTGTGTAGTTCAAAATAATATAAGACTTCTATCTGTGAATATCTGGGTAAAAATTAACTTGAATGGATTAAGCTATGATCCATTGTAAACTGACTTCCATATGAGTGATATTTTATCATTAATTCTTTGCGAGACCCGTAGAATCCCAAAAATTATTTTTTCTTGGGCCTTGTTTGGCTTTGAATGTGTGTTAGTAAACATGTTTCGTACAGAAAACCTCTTTATGTTTTAAATTTTTCTCCCTGAAGACACAGTGTCACCCAGCAATGGAATGTCATAATACACTCACCTGGCAGCATGAATGACCTGGGTGGTTTCCAACTGGTTGCGTGTACCCCCCTTAGAGCTAAGGACAGGTAATCATTTGTGCCTTTTCCGAAATCCAGATGGGGAAACTTCCTAGCTGGTAAAATTAATCATCTTTACTCGCTGCCTTGTGCTCTTGAGATTAGTCTGCTTGGTTCACCAAGGGTTGCCCAGCAGCATTGCCAAGACCTTTTTACTGAGCCCTGCTCAGTGTGGAGCAGCAAGGAGCTCGTGTGCTGCTGGGTGCAGCCTGCCAGCTCAGCCCAAGGACAGAGAAAGCACCAGGAAGGATGGGATTTCCTTCAAGCACCACATGCCTGCCACCATGTAGGTAGCTCTGCCTTGGCACCAGGGCAGCCTTTACTGTGAGAACTTGCCAGTGTATTCTTTAAACCCAAGCACATGATTTCCTCTTTGCATCTACCCCCAAATCAAATTCAGTGTCTGAATGATTGAGATCCTGGATCTTTTTCCGTTTTTGTTGTTTACAAAAATGGGAAATTAAAAGGAATGTATGTTCTTTTCCCCTCATGTTTTATTCCTGTGCTGTCTCTGCCAGTCTGCATCATTTTTTTGGTCATCTTTTCTCTTCCAGTGGCTAAAGGGAGAAGATGGTAAATGCTGATAAACATCAGCAGTGCAATAGTTTGAATAGGCAAACCCCACACTCAGTAGCAAAAATATGGAGCAAAACCATTTAAAATGTTACCATCTGGAAAAGGGGAGGCTGTTCCTCTTAATTTTTTTTTGTCATTTCTGAACGTGGTCCGTGATACATGTGTCTCATATTTTTCCTGGCCTATTTGCTTTTATATATAGTCTGGAATTTCTCAGAAACTCTTGACCTAAAATGTAGGTTTCCAAGGAACACATCTTTGATACACTGCTCTGGATTATGTAAATATGCACCATGTCCCTTAAAGGCTGTCTCATTGTCCACCCTCTAAGATACCTTACAAAAAACAAAGGGACGAGAACATGTTTCAGGGTGCTGGAAAAATCTGACCCAGTGAGCTGCTGAATTTTTTTCCTTTTTCATCTCTTCTGCCGCTGCTACCTTGCTTTGCATCTTTGAGCTTGCAGAGCTCCACAGAATCTGAAACTAGAAGCCCTTATTAGAGGACATTTTTTTAAAATTTCTTGCTGCTCCTCTGGGGACCGAAGTAATGGCAGCTTGAAGCAGCAGAGAATGTGTAATTAGGGCAAACAGCAATGCCTCGCGTGATCGGGAGAAACAGGAGGAGAGGAGGGGAAGCACAACAGCCCGGCGTGCACAGGCTGTTACTAGGAGACCCCGGCACGAAATGCATGAGATGCGGGGTGCTAATGGGCCGGCCCTGCCGCCTGGGTACCAGCCCGACCTGCTGCACAGCTGCTTCTGCCCACCCGTTGCCAAGCAACTCCATCTCTTCTTTTCTTTTTTCTTTTTTCTTTTCTTTTCTTTTCTTTTCTTTTCTTTTCTTTTCTTTTCTTTTCTTTTCTTTTCTTTTCTTTTCTTTTCTTTTCT
>VXAZ01001305.1:3127103-3162836 GCA_013399875.1 Gymnorhina tibicen | reverse complement strand
CTTCCCTTCCCTTCCCCTCTCTTCTCTCTCTTTTCTCTTTATTTTTTTTTTCTTCTTCATTTTCCTCCCCCCTCCACACTCACTTATTCTGGAGGCTTAATTGGGTAGTTTTGCTGCTGGTGTTGCTGCCAGGTGCTTGCCTGTCCCTACCGCTCTGCTGCTGTCCCCAGGGCCCAGCCTTGGGGAGGATGTGCTGGCAATTAATGGAGCAGAAGCTGGGGTTGTGTGCTCAGGCTGGCACCAGCATCTGTCCCCCAGCCCTGCTCCCCACCATCCAGGAGCTTCCTTCAGAGAGGAGCTGTGGAGAGGGCTTTGAACAGGGTGCACATTGCGAAGGCTTTATCACTCTCAATGGGAGTCTTGCACAGACCCAGAGAGATGAAGCCAGGCATTCCTCCCTTCCTTCAGGGCTCAGCATGGATGGCAATGTTCACTTGTTAAATGCAGCCTCTTGAGTAGAAAATGGAACATTTCCATTTCTTTGAACGTTGCTACATGCTTTGCTTTTCTCTGCTTTTCAGCTAGGCAAGTGAGCTTTGTGGATGTGTGTTAGGTGCTTGTGTGTGCGTAAGACATAATGCTGCAAAAATTGGTTTCTTTTTGTGTCCTGAATGGCTACACGCTGAATACTGCTGCTGGCTTGGTAGACAAACCTTGGCAAGGCCCTTAGGAACTAATCCGGAGCTTTGAAGTTTGTAGAAAGACTGATTGGACATTGGGTCTGCTTCTTAACCTCTTTTCCCCCATCTCTAATATAGATATGATCAGAGTCACCTCTCTGTAAGGGCTTCTGACCTTTTTGGATGAAAGGAGCTGTACATCATTCATGGAAATGTACTGCTTTTACACTTGATCATCCCTGCCCTTCTAAAAATAGGTACAACCTTCTCACATTGTGTATTTCACAATCCTGTCACATTTCTCTTCTGCCCCATACTGTCTTCTGCCAGTTTTTCTCTTGTGCTTTGTCACCCTTTCAAAGGCTTTTCCATTTTTCCAGCAGGTGGCAAAACTGTGAATAAAATGCCAATTTAAAAAAAATTTTTTTTGGGGTAGAAAACATTGGTGGGCCAGATAAGCACTGACCGTTGCCCCCTCCTTTGCATTCCTTTTTAATAATAAAAATATTAATTGGGCTTTCTATTCTCCAACAAAAATCAATTAGGAGTATATTGAGGAATGAAAGGCTCAGAAAAGTATCTGAAATTGATTTTTGTAATTAGTTTTACTGGTTGATGGGTTGCACACACATACACTTAGATATTAGCATTGATCTCCAGAGGATGTGTGTATTAAATAGCCTGCTCTTCCTTTTTGCTAAAGAAATGAACTTATTAATCTTAAAAAGAGGGTGATATTGTTGTGCACTGGACTGCAGCTGCTCACTAGCTTTTCTGTAACCTCACCAGCAGAGCAGCTGCCTGAGCCATGTGATGGTAACGTGCTGAATCTGGTGTGAAAGTGGGGATATTTAGCAAGGAGCAGGTTTGGGCAACTCCTTTTCTGTGTCTCATATGTGACAAAGTGTGTATGTGTAATGAGGCAGGACACGCACTGGTGTTAAGGAGACCTGTCTTGTTAGATTTCAATTTTCATTTTGGACATCTCCAAATGTCCTTCTGAGACATGTTTCTATTAAATCTCATGTAGCCCTTTACATAGGAAGAGAGGAGTGACCAGTAACATTTTCTGTTGTGCCATGTGCTGTGTGCTCATGTTCAGCTAATTAAAAGAATTATGGCTTGGCTTCATTGGTATGCCATGTATGTAGCTTGTAAAGCTCTCAGGGACCCTTGGAGATGAGAGTGCTACATAAATATAAAATATTGTTAATGTGATGTTCCACATTAGGCGTCTCATTGTGCTGAGGCAGACTTTCATAAACTGCAGAGCAACTAGGAATGCCTGCCTGGCATTTCTCTGTGAGGTGCTCTGGGGGGCTGCTTCTCCCCCAAAACCACACCAGCTTCTGGCACCTCTGAGTGACTCGTGTCTGCAGCGGCAGCATCCCCATGGGCACTGGCCTCTGAAGGATGCCTGGGTTCATCCTGCAGTGACTCTGCTGCTCCTGCAACGACATGGTCCCACTCACCAGCCCAGGAACAGTAGGTCCCAAAAGGATTTCTGAGGAAGGGTAGCAGGAAAAGTTATTAAAACACTCTTAGGGTAGCAAGGAAAGTTATTAAAACACTCTTAAAAAGCCAGTGGCACTACTTGATTCTTCACACATTTCTTCACAAAGCTCAGACCCCCAGAGCTTCCGTATAGGAAAAATATGAGCAAGAAATCTTGCATTTAATTCCTTTTTCAGTTGTAATTTTAGTTTGTCTAGTTCTCTGGGAACATCAGTCTTGAAACAAGTGTAGCTGAAGCTGTCTTTCAATACATATTTTTAGACATTGAGACTTTTAGAACTAGTTTCATTTTAAATGGTCTTTAAATTACAGATTTTAAAAAGGAAGGAAATATTTGTGTTTCTTTCATAAAACTTTTTTTTTGATTCTGAAACTGTATATAAAAAAATTACAGTGGATTAGAACGCATGCTGATTTTTTTCTGTTGTTTTCGTAAACACGCTTTTGCATGCAACTTTTTGTAGCTATTTAATATCAAGGAACTCTTCAAACACAGTGCAACAAGTATCTTCTTTGAGTGGCCTTCAAAATATGCATACAGGCAGAATTTGGGGGTTTCCCCTCAGTTTCTTTAAACATTTTTGGCTAAATCAAAAACAATTCCCATGACATTACCACATTTTAGCACAGAGAAGTATCAGTAAGGATTTTGACTGTGGTTCTCCTCTGAAGTTCACTCCAGAACTGGGGGCTTAAACTACTTGACTGTTTCACTAAGTGCCCTGCAGGAGAGTGCCTAGGAAGGGTAAGGAAATAGAGATGGATGGATAATCATAATATCTTTGTTTGCTTTCAATTCCGTGAAGATACAGGGTGAAACTTGAGCCTAATGAACATTTTTCCAATGACTTGGATGGAGCCAGGGTTTCACTCCATAGCGTTGGAGCTCTGTGATCTTACTGTGCACATCCCAAAATCTGGAGGGTTTTCTTCTTAAAGTCCCTGCTGTTGAAATTTGGGAAATAGAGAGCAAATTTCTTCCTCTGTATTTCAAAATAAATGTTCCTAGCCTGCAGGGCTGCAAAGAGAAGTTTAAAATCATGGCCCTAGGTTATCTACAAAGCAGAAGGCAAATGATGTCTGAATATTATTGTTTTCTTCTTTAAAATCTCATTATTTCTGTGGAAGAGTGGACTCGTGACTTTTTAACCCTTGGGACTGGCAATAAATAATGCAGCTATAAGAAGTACAATATACCCATTGTGTGCTGTAGTTTTGTGATCATGTCCTCAGCTGATCTTGCTTAGGTACTTTGAGTCCTGTAACCTAATGTTTCTACTAATCACTCTCTGCTGAAACAGCCTCTGTGAGATGTCTTAGCACACACTGCCATACTGCTTGGACAAGAGAAATATGTCTGGGACCTAAAGGGTGCCTGTGGGATGTAGGTGGCAAGGACAGTGGGTCTCTGGATCTTGAGAAGAGACAACATCCACATTGCTGTGTTTTGTGAGGATATATTTGTTATGAAGGTTTGTACAGGGTTTACAATTTAAATATGTGTTGGAGCAAAAACCTGATGTTCTCTGGTTTGTGCCTGGAGAGCAAAGATACAGGTGCCTGCAGCTGAGCTGCTTGCCTGGCCCCCTGCACCATCAAAGTAGAGAAATTCACCTCCAATTCCAGTCTGCCTGGGTCTGATGTGTCACAGTCCACCCATGCCTTTGCCTCCCCATTAACTTGAAAAGGAACCATAGGTGGCAATGTCAGATGAACAGAAGCCCTATGAGGAATGACTGAGGGAGCTGGGTTTGTTTAGCCTGGAGAAAAGAAGACTCAGAGGTGGCATTATCACTCCCTACAACTTCCTGAAAAGTGATTGTAGTCAGGTGGGGGTTGGTCTCTTTTTCCAGGCGACAACTGACAGAACAAGAGGACACAGTCTTAAGCTGTGCCAAGGGAAATTTAGGTTGGATGTCAGGAAAAAGTAGTTTACTGGAAGAGTGATAAAGTTCTGGAATCGTCTGCCCAGGGAGGGGGTGGAGTCACCATCCCTGGATGTGTTTAAAAAAAGACTGGATGTGGCACTCAGTGCCATGGTTTAGCTGAGGTGGTGTTAGGGCATGGGTTGGACTGAGTGATCTTGAAGGTCTCTTCCAACCTGGTGATTCTGTGATGATGGCTTTCAGTGTCTAAAGCTGCATGAATGAAGCTCACCAAGACTGCCCGAGGCTGGAAAATGGAAGGAGAAGTTACAAGGACCAGTGTGGTGGTAATTAGAGAACCAGCTCAGCTCTGTCCATCATGTTTTGCTGGAAACCTAGTGTGTGTTTGCCATAGGAGTGTAAATGGGATTGTGTGCTTGGCTTTTTCATACTTTGAAATGATAAATTTTTGGCTTTCAAGAGAAAGCTGTACCAATCATTTGTTTATTTTTGTAACTAGATGCGTAATATTTAGTCTTGCATTCATCTTAGTCACAAAAGGAATAGTGACCCGATTTCAGGGCTGCCGAAGTCTGATGGATTTTTTGTTATGACTCATAACTTCAGCTTCACTACTGCACGTTTCCCATAAATTTTCAAAGGTCTTTGTCCTCCAGTTACCAGATTGGACCAGGCTGGATGAAATAGAGGATGGAGAGGCAGACTGTACTGAAATGTGCTTTGGGGGTACTTTTAGAAGAAGAGCTCAGTTGTGGGAGGTGCCATAAACAGAAGTGGAATAGAGAGCCTGCTCCCCAAACATCCCAGTCTCAGGTATAAAATCTGCTCCAGGAACACGGAAAGGTTAAAATGAGGTATGGACCACAGGACACAGCCACAATGAAGAGAGGCTGCTTCACAGAAGTGTGCAGTTATGATGGACTGAAACCCTAAAGTGTATCTGAAGGGCTAATAGCATTTCTGTAGCAGTGTTTTGGTGATACAAACCTCTCTTCTAGACCAGTAGGTTTCAGCACATGGCTCTGTGCACAAGCAGGTGTGGGCAGGCTGCTTCTCCAGGGTCCTCACCAGGAAACTCAGGATGTGTCTGATGTGAGTGTTTCCTGATGATCAAGTGACCTTTTTTGAGATGAAGCTTTGGTTGCCCCCATTCACTGTGCTTTGGTTCAGCCTGGCAGGAGTGCAGATACGGTTTTGGATGGCCTGTCCCAGGAGGTGCTGTGCAAGTGCACAGCTGGCATGCTTCACCTACAGCCCCCACCTCAGGCCATAGGACCAGGCTGTGGCCAGCCAGAAATAACACCTTTCAAATGCACACAGTGTGGACATTGGGTCCTGTGCACCCACTGTCTCGCTGCAGCTCTCCTTCACTGTGCTGCCCTGCTCTCTGATGCACCTGCTGCCCACAGAAACTACAAATCAGTAAGCTTGGAATCACTAGGTAGTGTCTCTGACTCCCAGGGGGAAAAGTAGAAACAGCTGAAAGCCAGTATTCTGTGTTGGTTATAGATTTTACATAACCAAATGATACATTTTTTTAACACAAGTGCTCATCTAGGAAAATTGCATAATTCACTGCTTGAATATATCTGCACTGCTGGCTGCCCGCCCTTCCCAGGTGCGTTTCTGGATGTGTGGAGTAAGTTCTGAACTGAAAGAACTGAGTATTTAACATGTTCCTAGGTATTGGCTTCTTTTTGGATGACGACTGGCTCCTCCATTGAGTACATTTGTGTAAATGTGGATTTATGGATTTGTTTAAGGACTGCACAGATCCTTGTTTTGAATAAAGGCGTCTTAGGGAGTAGAGCATCCTTCTTGGGAGTGGCTTGCAGGCACAAGTTTTAAGTGTGGTTTTTAATTTGAGAAAAAGTCAGTGTGGCGCAGCTCCATGATGTTCCTATTTTTAATTGGATTTTGAAGCTCATAATTAATTTCTTAAAAAGGGGGAGATCCTGGCCCCATAGAAGTGAGTAGGAGTTTTGCCATTGCCCTCAGCAGAGGAAGATCTCATCATCTGTCTTTTTAGTCTCACTAATCCTCTGAACAAGAGAAGAGCAGCCTAACACAGGGAAAGGATCCTGCCCGTTTTTTCTCCCTGCTATTGCCAATAGTGAGGTAGGAGGACCCTCCCCCCTTCTTCCTTCCCATGCTTTCTACATATGTGCACCTTGGCAAGATACACTTCCATTTCATCTTCGTGTAAGGTGAAAGCAGCCATTAAAGGAGCAGTTTGTTCTTAGTCTTCACATGCAGAGACAGGCAGGTCTCTCTCCTCCTTCGCTCCTGTGTTTTTGAGTAGCTGCAGGAGGGCAAGAAATCTAACCTCTTTGAGGTCTCTGGGTCAAGGAGCCATCTGACATGGCTTTAAAGGTCACCATGCTCTTTTGCATTTACCCTGTGCACTGGGAGCACGGTATGCCAGCATGCAGTCCGGAGCACCCAGAGGTACTGTCTGACATTTTGTGGAACAGGGCTTAGGTTACAAAGGAAAAGCATCTGAATACAAAACTCAGCTCAGGGCTGTGCAAGGCCAGAGCTGGAACACTTGGGAGAGGAGTCCCTGCAGCAAGTAACAGAGATACGTGGCATTCCATGGGTTTACCAATAATCGTGCTTGGCTTTTCTGTCTCTCATAACCTATATATAGCACTGTATATTTTCAAAGGTCTTGACAAATTTTAACAAGCCAAACTCCACTTCAATCCTAGTAGCCTATATAGTTTCACAGAAAGCCTGGGATGCTTTTCCTTCACCCTTCTGCTCTGTAGATGACTGTATCCTTCAGACTGGCTGTACCTGCGAGATTTGGCTGAGCAGTTGTCTTCTGCATTTGCTTTGCAGCGTGTGGCAAACGTGCTGCAAGGCAGTTTCTCTGCCTTGCTGTCTCCACTCTAAGGTAGGCACTAGAGAGCGTCAGAGAACCAAGGAACTGCATTATCATTGAGGCTTGTTTACTGACTACTTTTTAAAATAATGCATGAACTGTTCAGACAAAACTGGTGCACCATCATAGGCACAAGACCAGGCCTGGGAAATCCTTCTTTCCTGAGGAGAGCAGATGCTGTTTGCCAGGTAGAGTGGAAAGGGCTAGGGGGGAGACTGCTGCAACTGCAGCTCCAGTGCTTGGGGCCAGCACCGGTGACAGCGTTTGAGGTACAGTTGAGTAACCAGCTGAGAAACAAGACACCAGCACCTTGCTCACTAATAAGAAGATTCTAACTTTTTATTTTCCTGAAGAAATTCTATTCAAAGAATAAAAGAACAGGAGGCAAGTCTGCAGAGAGGACCAAGCAGGCACATTCTAAGTGGGGTAGTGTTATTGCTGGCTCCGTCCATTGTCCTTTTGGGCATTTTCCCATGGGGGACTGTGACTCTCAACAAGGACATCCAGGCTGGCCTTTGTTCATTCAGGAACTGTGGGATAAATGGATATTTTGGTGTAGTCTTGCCAGCTACTGCCCCCTCTTCACAACTTCATTCCAATGAATCCTTTAATTGAACTACCGAGCCAAAGAAACTTCTCAGAAGCCAGTAAAATGGCTCAACTGCAGTTAAGGTCTCAGCCCATTCTGCTGTTCTGTCTGGGGCAGACGGCCACTGTGCATGAGAGCTGCCTGTGCAACAAGAAGTCTGCAGAAACTCACAAACCAGAGAACAGCATTTTTTTCATGTATTTTGCTGCAATTCTCTTTCCCTTTTCACTTTTCTTGCTCTTTTTGCCTCTCCAGTTCATCATCATGATATACATAGGTCTCCTATAATCAGATCTCACTCTTCTACTTGCTGAATAGACATACTAAATACAGTAATCTGTGTCTCTGCACTGTCTGCTGTGGTCAAGTGATTGTTTCGTGTGACTGGCCTAGACGGGTCATAGAGATTGCAACCTCGGTGTGGCCCATGGTGGTTTTTTAATATTATTATAAAAATATTATAAATATTTTTATATTAATTTTTGTATTAAATATTATTTAATATTACCTTCTTAGCAATTTTAAGAACAAATAAATCAGTAATCCACTTAGAAGCTTGGTAGTGAAAGTGATTTCTTGTCTGCATTTTATCTCAACAGACTGCATGGGGAAGAGTGACATGGAGTTTATATAGGAGGAGATGCACTGGAGCATTTGTTGTCAGGGGGATATGTTAAATTTGAATGCATGCCAATGCATGTGCACTGAATAAGGAAAAGGAAGTCATGAGACCTTGGAATTCTTCATCAGAAGGTGTTAATGACTCCACAGATGTTACACCATGGCAGACTTTGATCTGCAGAGACTGATGTGCATTAGAAGATAGTTAGATATGAACATAGAATCATAGAATATCCTGAGTTGGAAGAGACCTACAAGGATCATTGAATCCAACTCCTACCAGCAGACTGGAATCTCTCCTGTCTTACCACTGCACCATTTCACTGCCTTCAGTGGTGTTGTTAGTATTTTGGGGCAGACTAACATCTGATAAAGGTGTTGTGCAAGAAGCCTGAAGAACCAGCTGATTCAAAGAAGTAAAAATGTATCCTCTCACACTCCACGACCTGATGCATAATTTCTTGGTCCTAGGAGTAGATTTTGTTGTCAGAAGGAAGTAAAAAATGTGCAGTCCTTGGGGGCAGCAGACATGAATGCTTGAGGGGAACAGATGTGAGTCTGGCCATACAAAGGGTAAATAGAATCGGGGTAAAGCATGTGATGCAGTAGTAGTCACTCAGGAGTGGTGCACACTTGTACAGTGTTCAGGTGTTAGTACAGTCAGGTACCACAGTAATACATCTGGCAAGGTTAGAGTGAGCTGAAAAGCTGTTTGTAACTAGAGCTTCAGCCACACAACTGCTTTGGCATTTGAGGACATTCTTGCACTTCTTCAAAGGCCAGTTGGCTGATTTTGTTAGAAACAGGAGGTAAGGTTGTGCAAGAATTTTAGCAGTGGTAAAATCTGGACTGGAAGTATCCTCAGTACAATACATCATAAGCCCGAAGTTATTTTCATCCCACACTGACCATGAATTGTGTGATGGGCTAACCTACTCAAATGGGTAGGAGGCAGGGTGGGAGGACACAGGGCTTTCAAGGTGAGTGCTCAGTAATGCTGCTGCCACGCTGACTGTTCTCTCCTCCCCTCTGCAGGTGAGAAGCCTTACAAGTGCTCGTGGGAAGGGTGCGAGTGGCGTTTTGCACGGAGCGACGAGCTCACGAGGCATTACAGAAAGCACACGGGTGCAAAGCCCTTTAAATGCAACCATTGTGACAGGTAATGCAGCTCCTAACATGGTGTTCGAGAAACGTGGACTTTTGTGACTGGCATGGAGCCGCCAGCTCCCAGAGACAAGAGACCTGGCTCCCAGCAAAGAGGCCCCTTCTGTCCCACTGCCTTGATGCCTGTACCTGATGGAGGGACCCTCTGCTTGGTCCCTGTTCTCTCTGCCACGGTGGCCAGGCAGGCTGGCAGATGGGGAATACTTCCTAAGCAGTCTAAGCTGTTTCCATCCCACAGCACAGAGAAAAATGTGGGACCAGGTGTAGGTCTGACTGAACCCTGCTGGTGTCTGTTGTGGGTACAGAATTCAGTTCACAGGGCAGCTCTTGTTAATACTCTTAAAGCAGAGAAGACATCCAGAGGGCCTTAGACTTTTTCAGTGGTGGACCTCTCCACAAAGCATCTCCCCAGTTTTCTGTCTTCCTGATCCTGTAAGCCTGCTGTGCTCACAATGCAGAGCTCCCTCTGTTTGCTCTGCTTCAAGGACTACCCCAAGCACCACTGGGTGCTGGCTACCTGCATTTTGGCAGGGTGGGCCTCACAAGAACATGGGTGTATGGCATGGATGGGGAGTGTGTGTGGCTCTTGTGCCACAAGTGGCCCAAATCTATGGGAAACCTCTAGGGAAAAAGCATTTAATTTCTACATGATCACTGTCTTCTCTTAGCACTGAGTCCAGGGCTTCTAAAGAAAAGACAACAAAGGGCACCATTTTCAAAAGCCCAAGAGTGATTTAGACACATCTTACCGTTCAAGTTCATGGGGTTGTTTTGTGTAAGATCAGTGATCTCTGCACATTCCTGCTAATTAGTGAATCTTTTCCTACAGTTTTAAATCTCACCCTTGACATCTGTTTGAAGTGGGAAATACTCTGCACCTTCATTCCGTGAGGGCCCAGATTTAAAAGCCTGCCAGGTGCGTAGAGCCGAGGTTCCCGAGGAGCCTGTCACGCAGCAGCGCTCTGGGCACTCAGAAGTGAGATGTGAGCGGAGCACCCCGCAGCTCTCCGGGAGAGCCGCCCTTACGGCCGCTCGCCGCGATTTCGTTTTTACAGTCCTCGCTGCTTTAGCTGCTTCAGTAAATACTGAGCTTCTCTGAAAAATCTGGTCATCCTTGCTTGGCGCTGAGTGTTTTTGAAAGCTGGGTTCTTTGAATTTAGAAACAAAACCAAAAGAACACCCTTCTCCACATCCCCAATCCCAGCTGATAAGAAATCAGGGTGGAGCAAAAGCAATTACCCCTGTAATGACTCTTGACAGCACTGACAGGATCGAACAATGAGCACTTCTCCCCCACTCACCCCCCCTGCTGAAGATTGGCAGTGCCCTGGGTGAAACCTGGATCCACTATTGAGTAATCAAATAATGTGCTTGCATCTGAACATGTTATCCAGCTAATCCTATTTATATATATTTTTAAAAGAGGCTTAAGAAAATTACCCATCTTTTTAATGCAGCACTAAGGTTCTCAACTGTGATAAGGAAACGTTTTGTAATACAATAAAGGCTCTAGGAAGCCTCTGGGTACACCAGACCAACAGAGAATATGCGTGGAGAGAGGATGTGTGGAACATAAACAAGGGACCCCATCCTTTTATGGGAAGGAAATTTGATCATTTTCACATCCTGCCTTTCCAAGAGCTTCATCTCCTTAAGTGCTCTTCTGCCCTTGTCTCCCCTCTTCCTGTCCCCCTTCCCCCACGGAGGGCTTCCTCTTGGATTATCTTTTGTTTTATCCCTGGATTATCTTTTGTTTGCTCAGAATGAGGGACAGGATAAACCAAGTAGGGACCTCTGCAGTTCTGCTTTTGTTTAAGCACTTCTGTGAATGAGAACAATTATGTTCTCTGTTTTAAATGTAAGGCATTGCCTTTCTCTTTTCTTTCCTCCAAGTGGCCCCACAAACACACACACATATACACACAGCCCCAGGGTTTCTGTGTCAGGACAAACAATATTTTTAGCAGAGATATAGAGAAATACAGCCACTATTTTCAACTCCTCGGTCTCTTTCAGCCCTTTGTTAAGTGTTCATTATTCTTCCTCTACGTATTATCCCTTTCTACCTAGCTTTTCTCTTTGGCAGCAAACTCAGTCATTGCAGTCAAGAGACATATTCCTGTAATCATCTAATGCACTTTCTGCTCTTCTGCTGAATCTGTAGATGAAGGGAAAACATTATTAATAAAGTTCAGAGTGCTGGGGATTGTGCAGTGTTAAACTCTATGCCCATACTATCTGTGTGTGGTGATAGGAGGCAGATTTGTCCCTATTACCCCAGTTAATCGTTGCAAGCTTTTAGAGTGACGGTGCCTGTTCTTTTGCCCCACTCTGCCATACTATTGCTTTTCATTCTCTTCTCATTCTCAGGCCTCTCTGCTACCACCTATTGCAGAGGTCACCTCAAGCAAGCACGGAAACATGAGCCTAAAACTGCCTTTAGCTATTTAGGCAGACTTTTAAAGATGTGCCTTCCTGAGCCGAGGTTCCAGCTGGAGAACAGTTTCTCTGTATTTGAACATAGAATCATAGAATGATTCCTAGATTCATAGAACTGCTACCCTTTATTGCACTCACCATTATTGACAGGAGCTATGGCCACTTGCTCAGATACGCTGGCTTGTTAGATTTTAAGGAGCTGATTGGAGCTGTTTTAACAACACTGATGTAGCACAAATCCTATTCCTGTTTTTCAGAGATGAAGGCTGTATCTTGGCAAACAGCTTGGAAGGGGTGATTCAGATAGCAGAGGGGGATGTTGTTCACACAGTCAGGCTGCAGTTCCCTTCCAAGGCTGTTTTTAGATGTGCTTGTGTCTCTCACCTTCTGACCAATGTCAAAGGAGTATTAATGCCCTCTGTGTATAAGTCTTTTTGTTTATAACAAAAGAGATAAGATGAGATTCTCTTCTCCTGCTGCCCCAGCCCTATCCCAACACCATGCAGCCCACAGATCATATTGTTAATCATAGCTGGCAAACTACCACTGGTTTGAGTAACATCATATGTACTGCAAATGGTGTGTGGCTTTGTGGCAGCAGGAGAGAAAGGAGAGTCAGCTAAAGTGGTGTGGAAAGCACTACAGGAAAGTCCTTAGTGCCTTCCAGATGCCAGGGTTATGCTGGTTATTAACATTCCCCAGGAATTTTGCTCTTCAGAAACACAGGCTAGGGGTGTTTCTCACACAATGAAAGCCCTCAGCACTTCAAGGAGAAGAGTTTGACAGGGTAGTAGCACTTGCTTATTCTACATAAATACATGTTTAGGAGACAGCAGCTTAGTGCCAGACTGTTAGGGTGCATATTCCTCTCTGCGTGCATGCACATGTGCACATGGTTTCCTTGCTGATAGCAAGCTAAGAGTGCACTTAGCTGGAATGAACACATCCCACAGTGGAAAATCCACAGCTGGTAAGAAAGATGGCTGAGCAATATATTCTCTCTCGTTGTACTTACCTTCCCATTTTCTCCTTCAGAGGCTTCACTGCTAGCAGTATTGTGTTGCTAAGGAGATACAGCAAAAAGAGAAAGGAAGGAATCATGTTTGGGAGCAGGGAATTTGTGTATCACACATCCCTGTATGACTTTTATAATTAGAGTGTCTTATTCTAGCCTAAACTGTTCTTTCTAGGAAGAGCTAGACTGGGGGAGGGATGATGGAGAAGGCTGTGATGGGCCCACGTATGATGTGCAGAGCTGGTCTGGAACTGAAAGAGATGTAGAGCCAGAGGTGCAGAGCAAAGTCTAATGTCATGGGCAGGACTAGAGACCAGCAAGCTCCTGTTTCTTAATTTTTTAAGAGAGACGTTTCCTTTGGCAACTTATCCTGTGGAGCCTCTTCCATTGCTGCCTCTAGTCCCAGGAAGACAAAAAAAAAAAAAAAAGAAAAAGTGAGTCTAGTAATCAGTAGGCTTTTTGACAGTGTGATTTAGCTGCAAAAATTTTGTACGGACTATTTTACTTTTGAAAATAAATATCCACATACACCAGCCTTACCAAGAGATAGAACTAACCAAATTAGTCAGCAGGAGAATGTGAAGAATTACATGACTTGTACCATTTTATTAGCTATAAACTAGCAAATATGGCACCATTTTATTACCTATAAAAATATTATAGATACTAATACGGTGGTTATTGATGTGAAACAATGTACTGAAGCTATAATTTTAACAGATCTCACTATGGTGTGACTCAGCATACACTTTCCTGGGTTGCATCTATAGAAGAGACAATTGGAGAGGAAAAGCTGTGCTTGGGTGGTGGTCTTATGACTAGTCCTAGACTGAAGTGCCAGCTGGTGCATGTCTTTTTGGCAGCCACTCAAGCTGTTGTTTTGTTTTGGCAGCCCTTGTAGCCAGAGCATGCTGCTTTCTCAGTTTAGACTGATGAGAGAGACGTTGGTCCAAGGGTGTATTTTGTCACCCTAGGGCTAGAAAATTCTAGCTGTGCAGAGCCTGCTGTGTTGAAAGCCCAGTGTCCATTGTCAGATTCATGTCTGTCTTGCTGTGCCTCATGTAGGATCTTGGAGGAATGCTGCCTCCATCCTATTTTGCAGTCTTTCATTTTTGCCATTCTGAAGGTATTAACTCCCTTGTAAGCCCTTCAAGTAGAGAAGAGCTGACTTGAGCAGAGCTATGCTCATTCACAGAAGATGAGTATATGACTTTTCTTGTGAAAGTTGCCTTGTTTTAAGGTTTCTTTGTCTTAAAAATGTACCTTTTGATCACTCATCTCTGTGTGTAGATGCAGATCGATTATATGTGCAGTGGCATACTTCAGCAGGACAGAAGAGGTCCCCTAACTATTTAAAACAGCTTCATTTTTATAGTTCTTCTCTTTCTCAGCCTTTCTCTGCTTAGGGTGTTTATCCTTTGGGTATTTGCCTTTAGACTGATTGTTCTTTTTTTAGCTGTCTGTATTGGCTTTTTTGGCAGGTTGTTCAGTTTGTTCTTCTGCTGCTTCTTTCTGAAAACTACAAAACACTCAACTATTGCTTTTTGAAAAGTATACTCGGTGCCCATATATGAGCTATCTTGATTCTCACAATAAGCCACTTGGATATTCTTCAGACCGTTATTGGTGGCTGTTTTATACTCTAATTCTGTGGAGCACAGAAAAGACATGCCAGCAAATCAGTTCTGTAAGTAGCTTTTCCTAGTGCTCTTGGAGCCTACAGAACCAGTTTACTCAAAAGCCACAGGTATGTGGGGGACGGTGTGATATTTGTAGTAAATGTTTTTAAAATAAATAAGCCAGTGTCTTGTGGCTTAAGGTGGAAAGAAGGCAACCCAGAGTTTGCAGGGAACTTGAAGACCTCCTGTTTTTAAATGCTCAACTGATGTTTCTAGTAGAAGTTCAATTTCTGAGTGTGACTGAGTCCTCTCACTGTGACAGACAGGCTCCATTTTAGGGCTGTGGGCTAGGCAGCCAGAACCACTGCCTGCTTCTCCTGTGGTTTGCTCTCCAGTGCCATACGTATCTTAAATGACACTGTGATGGTGGGTGTGTAATGGATTGATACTTCCAATCCCATATCTAACGGGTATGGAGTCAAAAAGGTATTTTTGCTTACTGGCATTCTTGATAGAATAAAGCATATATTGAATGACAGGTAAGAAAAGCACTTGTCCTCCTGAGAACTTATTCCCCTGATCACTTTGACAATATCTTGGTGCTATAAAGTTCCTGAATTTGGACTACTGTTCCTGCTTCTGTGAGTGCCCTGCAGCTTGTCTACTACAAGGCAGCTCTTCTGGAAAACGAATTTTTGATTAACTCTTTGTGGGGTTGCTCTTCTCCTGGAGTATGTGTGTTTTTTTCTGAGTATCTGAACCCACTTCCTGAGTGGATTACGTAATTTCTGAAGAAGGCAGTCATAAACCTTTAGTGAGGGAGTTAATAAAGGATAGATGCTTCATTTCAAATTCATGGTCTACCTTATTCTCCATTACCTACATGTTTAGCCCAGCCCTAAAACTCAACTAGTTCTCTAGGGCTGCTGCTCTATGTCTATCTCATCAGGATCCAGCTACATGTTCGGAATGACAAAATAGTATGTTTTCTTATGAGTTGGAAAAAAAGCCTTTGTGGATAAAGAACAGAAGTTGAAAGTGCAAGTCTTGCCTTTTTTTTTCCCCCCTGCTTTTACCACACCTGTGTGATTTACAACTTCCTTGCCTTCTCTGTCTCTCAATTGTCACTGTTACAAAATAGGCATAATATCTTCTGTCAACATCCTTCAGGGAGATAATATTCATCAGAATCCACATATTACTACCCAGATTCCCAGCTGAGGAAGGGAGAGATATGAAGTCTGATGGATTGTCGGCCTCCAAACTCTGAGCCAGTTTTCCTTCCAGTTTGGAGTTAGAAATGAGAATTCAGCTTTCAAAACTAGCATCGTTCTTCGGTGCTTGTTACAAGTAGTGGGCACCTGAGAAAGCTGGTATTTGTAAAAATTATATTGCTGAGTACTTGAATAAAACTGATTTGTAGTCTTTATTTTTTTTTATATGCAAACACACTCACATACTAACTATTTGGTTTTATAGTACAGATGCATAGATAAGCACTCTCCCCTGATGTCTGACTCAGTGGAAGAAGCAGGAGGGAGAGGAACAGGGAAAGGATAAAAGTAGTCTCTTTAGCTGATGAAGAGCCAGGATAGTTGCCTATCTGTGGTCACAGAGGTCAGTCACACGGGGTTTGGCGGCGATTCATGGATAACCCAAGGAATGTCTCTAAACTGGGATATATATTTTCTCTAGCACATAACAAGGAGGGAGCAGAAACGCTGTTTTCCAAAATCCTATGCTTATTTCATTTCCTGCTTGCTTTATGTTGCAGGTGTTTTTCCAGGTCGGATCACCTCGCCCTCCACATGAAGAGACACATCTAAGTATCAGTCAGCTTGGCATGGATGTCATCTGGGCTAAGTGTTGTGAGATGAAAGTGGAACTCAAGTTACAACGTGCTACCTTACAGGAGAAGAGAAGTTGATCCCGTGTAATCCTCTGTACAGGGACCACACGCTCACACTGTCATGCACCCAGTTACACTTCAATACGTACATCGGTTCTTTTATGCCTTGCCCCAGCTGGATGCAAGAAGATGCAGGCGAGGAAATGCTATAGAGGTGAAGTCAGTGAAAAAGAACAATTGCTTACAGTACTTCATCCCTCTTGGATTTGTTTCCTGTTTTTGCCAATGGAAATCAAAGAAAACAGAGGAGGCTTCCCTGCAGGTGGATGGCAGTAGGAGGGGCTTATCTAACTTGCTTCTCAGTGCAACTCAGTAGAAGAATATGTTGTCTTGAAGTTGCATATTTGTAGCACTAACTTTCTTTTTAAATAGATGGGGGGAAAACAATGACCTAGAAAACCAAATCCCAGTTTGGTAGCCAAAATTAACCTCTTGGTTTTTTTGTTCTTTCTCTGAGAATTCCTAATGTTCAGTGCATCAGACTTCTCACAGACACTTTGATCTGTCTTGGTTTTGGTTCTTCTTCCTAGAACTGAGCTATTGAGATCCTTTTAAGTCAATACCAGTGGCCTTAATGGCAGTAGACTGTGGAGTGACACTTGTGACACAAACATCCTCTTTTTGGCCTGAGTTTATGTAGACTTCACGGAGGATTCTATTTTTGTTGGTTGTTTTTATTTTAATTTTTTTTGGCTATTGCACAACATATGCACTAGGGACTCTGGAAGCTGCTGCCATGATGGCTAAGTAGCCAAGGGATAAACCCCTGAGATACAGCACCTAATATCTCTGTAAGCCTCACCTTATTGCCATAGCTAGGACTTCTTTTTTATTTTTTGAACAAAAAACTTCAAAAGCTTGTTTGGAAGCTTAAACCTTTTTTCTCTTTTCTCCACAAACAAGTGATCTTCAGAACTCCTTGTCTCCACCTGGATATCAGTCTGGGACTGGCCACACAGGCATGACTACAGGATTCCTTCCACATCATGTGAGCATGTTAGCCACAACCCACGGTGATTTGGTGGTGAATTATGTTGCTTTTTCTTGCAGTTCTTCTATTAACCAATATAAAACATTAGCCTTTTGTTTGTGTAAAGAGCACCTGCAGACGTTTTAATTTAAACCTGCTTGTTGAGCATCTTACACACAAAAAAAACCCCCAAGCCAAAAATCCTACTCCAGTCTCTGAGTAGGAAATCAAGAACCTCTTCCAAGTACAGTGGCTTCATTCAGCATTAGCCCGTTAAAGAAATTATCAAAGTCGTGCTTTTCCGTTCCTCAAGTTGATGCTGTACCCCACTCCTGTATGAAAAAATGTAACCATGTGAGCGGTGAAGGAAGGGATTTTACATACAGCAATGAGGCATTTCCAAATGATTGGTCTAAAGTGTTACTAACTTAGAGGTCCATTTTGGCCTACGGTGTGAATCATCAAGGAGAAGTGGAGGTCTCATGCTCACCCTTCTGTCCTATTGATAATTTGATTTCTTTGGCTCAAAGTGGATTAAAGCCTTCATTACAAAAGGAAAAAAACCCTAAAAATGTATTGCCATAACTTGTATTTGAACCTATTTGGCACTGGCCCTGACTCCAAAGACTGCATTTAGGACCATAAAAATGGCCTATGCAAGCAGGCAGGTGGTCATTAGGTTGTATATTTTGTATATTCTGGGACCATCCCTACAAGATGTGTCTAGAAATGAAACAAAATAGCGTGTGGTCCACAAATGGTTGCTGCTCTTTTATAATGTACTAGCCAACTGCCCTTCTTTGACTGTTTTGACTCATTGACTGTTAAATATTTCCCTTAATTTATGTTTTGGGAGGTAAAATTGTACTCTTAAGGGGAAAAAAGAGCAAACAAGAAACTCAATAGATGTTTTTAAGAGCTGTCACCGGGATCCTTGGCACTTGAATTCTCAGCATTTTGCAACCTTTGGTTCCAGTGAGAGATTGAATTTATTCAAAAGATGCTGGTTTCCTCACAGTTTTCACAAAACACTGTGACTGTCAACTGAACACTTTGGGGACAGGGGGGAAATACGATGTCTGGCCCATATGGCATGAAATATGGACCAAAATCGAACCATCTTTTAGGGACAATGATGTAATATTCGTGATAAGAGCATAAGAGAGAGTGAAAGAAAGTCAGAAAGAAAGAGAGAGAGAAGAAAAATTGAATTTATTCCAAAGATTTAAAACTAACTATACTCTTTATGTGTATATATATATGCTTATATATATATATGTATACATTTAAAAATTGCAGAGCACTGCTTGCTGACAATCTCGTATTTCTCTACTTCTGTATTTGCATACTTTTTATGGTCATTCCACCCAGCTGTTCCACTGGGACTGAGGGCCCTAGAATCCAATTTGTGTTGGAATTTATAGAGCATCCTGCCAGATCACAGAATCACAGAGTATCCTGAGTTGTAAGGGACCCACAAGGATCATCAAGTCCAACTTCTGGCCCTGAACAGGACACCCCAAGAATCCCACCATGTGCCTGAGAGTGTTGTCCAAATGCTCCTTGAGCTCTGGCAGACTTGGGGCTGTGACCACTTCCCT
Source organism: Gymnorhina tibicen (assembly GCA_013399875.1). Classification (NCBI taxonomy): domain Eukaryota; kingdom Metazoa; phylum Chordata; class Aves; order Passeriformes; family Artamidae; genus Gymnorhina; species Gymnorhina tibicen. The sequence continues at coordinate 3,144,001 of VXAZ01001305.1, read as the reverse complement.
GGGGAGCCTTTTCCAGTGCCCGACCACCTTCTGGGTGAAGAACTTTTTCCTAATGTCCAGCCTGAACCTCCCCTGACACAGCTCCATCCCATTCCCTTGGATCCTGTCACTGGTCACCAGAGAGCAGAGATTGGTGCTGCCCCTCTGCTGCCCCTCAGGAAGATGTCTAATGGGAACTGAAACCTCAGCTGTGTGAAACTGTAGAGCATCCATTGAGTGCATTAGACTAAAAAAAGTGTAAGAGAACCTTAGCATTTCCTTACTGTAGTGTCCTAAAATTTTTGCTCTCAAATTCTCCACTACGATATTTATTGGCTGTGAACCTGCATAAATATCCTCCTTTGTCATCTGAACACACCTGCCTTTAGATGTGCTATCAGTAGTATACAAACCTTAATAATTAAGTGACGGTTTAAGCACCAGACCCTATTTAAAGTGGAAAAAGTCAAGCAAGACTGTTTTTAATTCCAGTTGTCATTTATGGTCTTGTTGGCATCTTAGTTAAATATGCCAGAAGAAGGGCCCCAGGGAAAAAAAAATGCTGAAGTATCTCTTTACTTTGTTCTAAAGGCAGGCCTTCATCTAAATCCCAGATCCAAATAGCCTAAAAAACATAGAAAAAAGGGAGGGTAAAAGGCAGATTTCAAATTTCTCAGGCTTTGTAGCAGGTCTTGAACTCTGAAGCTAAAATTTGAGCTTTGGAACCACCTCTTATGTTTGAAAAGGGAGATATTTTTCAGCTGTATATATAGTGTACTCAGTCAGTCTCTTGACTTCAGTTTTCGGGTGCTCATATGCAAGTGTCTTAGTTATTACTAAAATTTTTAACCATAACTTTGGTATTTTATAGAAGGAGTCTCCATTTTGGAACAGTATAATTAGTGACACATTCCAGGATTGGTTTTTTTACAATGACAAGTTTTTGTTTCTTTGCAGATATTTTAAGCTGTACACTTCAAACTTGTGTAGTCTGGTATAGTTAGTTCCTTTTTTGGGCCTGTGTCTCCTTGCTGAAGTTCTACAGTTGTCCGCTCTCTGTAAATTATGAGTAGAATCAGACTGAAGAGGAAAGGCTCTGTGTAAGGCTTCTTGAAAGCAAACCCATAAGTAGATGATTTGGTGACAATTGAGGACTGTTACCCAGCTGTAGAAAGGGGTTTTAGCTTGTTTCCTTCAATGCTAGATTTATGCCTATTTGCAAAAAAGAAGGCATTATAAGAAAGTCAGATTATGGTTTCCAAGGCCGTGGAACTATAGGATGAAAACACAAATTGAGTTAAAAGTCTCACAGAATCGTGTACACAGAGGAAGCAACTAAAACAAATGTGAGGTTTTGTGATTTGCTAAATAATATTTTGGAGCGGAGCAGTCAATCATAGAATCGCGCATGTGGAAAGGGGCCTCCAGAGGCCATCTTAGCCAACCTCCAACTAGAGCTGGTTACTCACGGCCATATCCAGCTGAGTTTTAAATATCCCCAAGAATGGAAATTCTGCAACTTCTCTGTGCAAGTTGTTCCAATATTTAACCACTTTTATGGTAAGAAAAAAAAAAATCAAAAATCTATGTGTCAAGTAGGAATTTTCCATGTTCAAACCTGTTTTCAGTGCCTCTTCCACTGTGCACCTCCAAGAAGAGTCTGGCGGCTTCTTCTCTTCAGTCTTGGTTAGGTATTTGGAGATAGCAATAAGATCCACACTCACCCTTCTCTTCCTGAGGCTGAATCATGTCTCTCAGCCTCTCTTCATCCATCATGTGTTCCACAACCTTCATTGTGACTCTCTGCTAGACCTGCTCCAATATGTCAATCATTTTCTTGTAATGGAGAGACCAAGACAGAATATTCCAGGTCAAGATGTGCTTCGTATGTTACAGTGTTGATATAATTTATTTATTCTGGATTTTTCCATTGTCTAATTGAGACAGCTTACAGTCAAAGACAAGATTCTATTTTGAAAACTGACTAATAAACAATAATTTAGGAGGCATCAGAATAAATAGTTTTTCTAATCAAGTTTGCTGAATCTGTGCATAAAAATATGCTTATAGAAGTACACTTCTATACTGCCAGCTTGAGGCCTGGCAAGCAAAATTCTGTTTTTCTCAACATGATCATCGATGGTTCACTTTGAACTAAAAAATTTATTGTTTCATTTGTACTGTATCAAATATGAAGACACATGATGCTGTATTTTAGTCACTTCTAACACTAAAACAACACTTCAGTGCATCTTTGTTCTGTTTGGTTTTCCCCTTAGGAGATAAAGAGCAACATAAAATATCACATATATTTTGTTAAGGCTGGTCTAAAAGTGGGTGGCAGAATCCAGAATATTTTTCATTATCTCTGAGTTGTTCTTTTTCACTAGCTAGTACTCAGTCTAGACAATTACATTACCTGGCTAAATTGGCAACTGAAGTGAAATTCTAGATTCTTTCAGTGTCTTGGACAAGGCCCTGAACAGTCTGATCTCACTAATCTTTTTTTAAACAAAGGGTTGATGGTTGGATTAGGTGACCTCCAGAAGTACCTTCCAATATTAATTTTTCTGTGTTTCTATGATTGATTTTCACAGCTCTCACTGACTAAATGTGTATTGGTTCTATTTCTTCACAGTCTTGTGCTGATGGAACAGACTGTAGGGCAGGTCTGTAGGTTTTTTTCTCAAATTCTGAGAGTTTCATCCTTGTTAAACTTTATGAGGTTTCTTCATGAGGGAGACCTAGAGAGGAAGAAATCTTAAAAAAACCCAAACCCTTAGCAAAGCAGTTTGAAGCAATATCATACCTTGAGATGTGTCACAGCTGCAGGGACCAGCCAGATATTATAGAAACAAGTTTGCTAGCCTGGAAGACCCATGTGATATCTCAGAAATGGTTTCCAGGACCTGAAATCTAAGCCAACATATTTCTACAAAGGTGAACATTTTTTTTCATTCATTCCTATTTTCCTCAGACTTTTTGGAATTGCTATTTTTTGAGGGGGTTAGCACATTTTCACTTAATGCATGGGAAGCACTGATGAAACACAGATGGGGAAGAAGAACCTGAATGTAAGAGGATCCCTCAGGTCATTGCTTTTGGAATTGTTCTAACTTCAGGCATAAAAAATTAACTAATCGCTAGGGTGTATACGTAAAATGGAGTTGATCAATATGATAGTTGCAGTAATTGAGTATATCTTAGCTGTGACCTTTCTGATATCTACAGAATCGGGCTTTCTCCCTCATTTTTATTTGACCCTAGACAATTTGGGGTTTGTATCTAATATAAAGGTTGCTCCTCCTATTTAACACACTTTATTTGTCTGTGTACAAAAGAGGTGGTATTTGGTACTTTTGACAAAGCTGATGAAATCCAACTTCCTTAAGTGTTTCCCTTCCTCTTCTCTTAATGTATGTCAAAATCTTTAAATTTAAAAAAATAAAAAAGACGAAAATTTTGTAAATAATTTAAAGTTACTAGGCCAGCACTCAGTGGATCAAGGGCTTTTACTCTTGATTTCATTCAGGACTTGGCACATTCTTTAATTCCATCCAGTAAGACTGTTTTTGAGCTTTCATATCCTGGGAAATGCTCTAACCCAGAACTCCTAGAGTACTTTTTGCTGATTTCAGATAGACTTGCACTTGTAAAGATACCTACATACCAAGAAAAAACCCAATGCTTGACAATAACTATTTAACTCTGTCTTGAAAAAATGGAAATATTTTTCTCCCAAGGTATTACAAGTACTCATTGACAAGTCTTGCCTGTCTTTCATTAGCATTTAAAGTACACCTTCATGAATGATCCTTTCCAGATCAAACTTGGATATTCTTCTTCCTTTTGTCACACTTGTGTCTCTTTTTATTAATAGTTTAGGGATGACTACTGCAGTCTTTCTCCTCCACAGCTCTGCACAGGCTTCAGTGGCAAGATTTAGCATGGTAAGGACTGTAGGATCTGGCCTACCAGGTACTAAGATCTGTGTCATAAAGCTGAGAATTTCCTTCTCCTTTAGAGGAAGAAGTCTTGAGAATACTTGTGCTATATAAGTTATATATATAATGATATAGTTGTATATATAAATTATATACATAAAAATGTGGAGATGGGGAGTAGTCTGCCTTTATCACCTCACAAATGAGTTTCCCTACCTGAAAACTTTCGAATGCAGGCGTCATTTTAGAAACAGGGTTTTATAGTTTTTCTTAATGCTTGTTGATGGCATTTTTGTTGTAATAATTGAGGTTGGAACTCTGCGATTTTCAAATGAAAGCTTTGATGATTTTTGTTTTTAAGTGCTTTGGTCCTAACTTCTGTATACTGCCAGAAAACAGGTTCTCCACCCTGTCTCTGTGTGGGTGTGGATGTACAACAGTGTACTGTATATACCTACACAGAAGAGCAAACTGAGCTACTGACTTACAGTTTGTAGTAGCCAATGGTGCCTATTGCTTTCATTTAGGGAGGGCACTTGCTGTTGCCACTGCATTTTAGGAATCATGTCAGCTTCTGTAGGAAAGTTTTCAACAGTGCTGGGAAATACATGTTGCTGTGTACTGTGAATGAGTAGGCTGCAAATTTGGGGGTTGGGACGGGAGGTGGGAAGGGAGGGGGATGAGGGCTTCGCATGTACACACTAAAAGGGAACTAGAATGAACAGAAACATGGCAATTTTAGCCTTTATTGTTGGGCTCTCGGGGAAATGAAGAACTAACATGCAGTCCCTGGAAGGCCTGATGGCTGAAGGGCTGATCTTTATGTTTTGCAACATACGTTTTACCCATCACTCTGTATTTAAATCCCCAGACCTGTCAGATTCTGGAAGTAGATCAAAACACTGGTTTAAACACTACTTTTTTACCAAGGCCATGTCTCTACCAGGGAAGCTGCCCTAGGTTAAAATCAGTCTAGTTAAATCACTTTGTAGCTGCACCTGTCATGTGATTGCCTGGATCAAGTTTGCATTGGCATCCTATGCAGTTAAGCTGAAGTGTAAGAAACGTTTCAACTAATTAAGATACCTCTACAGGAAGGTTCTTGCACCACTTCAAGTACCTGGTTCTGAAATCACTGCATGTAAACCATAACAGCTTTTCTCTTAGAAACAAGGCCTTAGTTTGGCACATCTGCTCATCTAGTTGAAAAAATAATAATGCAGGCTGAGATATTTTTTTTTTTTTTGCTTTGCAAAGCGACCTGTTTTCCCTCTTGTTCTGTGAAACTTTTCTTGCTCTCTACCACACATTAGATTTTTGTTTGGGGAATTTTTTTTTAGCAACAACAACAACAACAAAATGTATGAATGCTCCCTATTAAAAAAAAAGAAAAAAAAGAAAAAAAAAGAAAAACAAACAACATTGCTTGAAGGACTTTCATTTTGCACTATAATTTTTCTTTTACCAGATGTGTCTGACAAGTGCATTTCGGAGATGCCCTCGGTCACGTTCTCTCAGGCCTACTCTGGTATTTCTAATATATCACAGAAGTACCCAATCTTGTAGCCCTCAGTTCTGCCTTTTTTTGACATTTTATTTTTTTTAAGCTTTTTATATATATATATATATATATAAATATATTACTTTGTCAGTTTTTTTGCTGTACAAAAAGTCTTAAGATTTAAAAATATTATTTGTATTATATGATGGTGGTATGTTAATGTTACAAAATTATTAATGAAGAAAAAATTTATTTTTGTTACTGGTCTGTTTCATAATTCTTTTTTAAATTGGTATATTGTAAGATATCTATGCAAAAATGTTATGTGACGCATTTTTATTTAAGAATGTAATATGTGTAATAAACAGTAGAATGTGTTTGGCCCGACAGTGTTTAGTGTGCCTTGTATATTATTTCTTCGTGAAAATTTCTGTGAAGAGTGAAATGGCTTTTGGAGTATCAGTTAAGGCTATGATTCTGTAAACAGTTACTGACATAAAAAATACAACACAAAAAATACAACTTCTAAGTGTGCTTTAGCCTATCAGAATCATATTTCTGGATTTAAATAATTTATTTTTAATGTATTTCATAACAGTTCAAGTGTTGCTTATGTTTATGCTGGGTCACATGTTGCTTTTGGAAAAGATGCTCAAGAAGGAAGTTCTTATTCTTAAAAGCTGACCGAATTTGGCTTGTAATCCTGCTTCTTTTGGAGTCAGTGATTTCTGTTATTTGATAGTTTACACTTGTTGAAGATTTCAGCCAGTCTTATTTTTGTAAAAGACACAGAGAACAGTTGTGTTTCATTTTCCATGCTTAACTTTACAACATTTGTCAGTCAGTGGTCAAAACAGGACTAGACTTTGAGGCTCCTGAGAGCTTGTGCTGTGCTCATGTGTGGGGCTGTCTCACAGGAGTGCAGCATTGTTCTCTTTCCACGCCTCAGTCATTTAGTCTCCATCCTTAATGTCTGCAAAATTGCAAGCACAATTGAATCCACCTGGATGCTCAAGTACTAAAAACGTATTTAGGCAGTAAAAACTGTTATTTTGAGTACAATTACTTTGCAGTGTCATGACATAAAATTCAAGTCAGGCCAATATCCCTTTAGGTTTTTGCTGCCTTGGGCTTACATACTGCAGCAACCTCAGTGGGCATTGCAGCAGGACATTCTGTAGGGCTCATCTGATGCCAGCTGGCTGGGTTTCATTTCTACAACATAACCTCACCTGCCTTGTTGGGAAACCTGCTAGGATTGTTTATGTCAGACAGACAGAGGGTAGGATTCCCCTCCTGACACGTGCATCTAGAAGTCAGATGATTGCTCTCACCTGCCCATTTATACTCCCTCTGTAGCTAATGAAGAGAGACATATCCAGAGGTAACTGGTAAACAGCAGTTATTTTACTGCTTTTTACAAATATTTGTAATACTTCTGGGTTTAATTGGTTTTTTAAGGTGTCAGTTTTGATATGAAATAAACAGTTTTTCATGAACAGTTTCTGGCCACCTGGCTGGAAATCTTTCCAAAGGCCCAGTCACTAGCCGTGTCTGCTGACTGAGAGCTTGAGTACCTCATTGTGTGCCTCTGTGGTACTGAGGGCTAATGAAGGTTATTGGAACAATTACTTCCAGGGGCCTTCTGTGTCCATGGCTTGTCCATTGACTTCACTTTTCTGGAAATCTCGTCTGCAATCGTAAGAGCCACATCCTATTTTCACAGAGCCTTCCTGATGCACCCCTGTGCATGGTTTCAGATTTATTGTCTGCTTCTGTTCTGTCAGTTTAATATTCACTGATGGCAAGGCAATAAAACTGAACCAAGATGAAGATGCTGTAGCTAATTAAGTCTTGAGGTTAAAATTCTTCAGGACTTTGAATACTCTTCCAAACTCAGTCAAATTTACCTTTATCTGCTGAATTTTTGCTGGGCTTTTTGGGAGTGCAGACTGAACAAAAGTATCTCAAACAGGTAGAACAGGAGTTCAACTTCAGATCCCCAAGTAACATAGAGTGCAGGAACTGGAAATCAGTGTCCCACTGCAGACAAATATTTGCCTTCTGGTTTGAAGATCTTACCTAGTATTTCTAATTTACTGAGGTAATCAAGAGGCACTTCTCCCCTCAGGATTCAGTCTAGCTGGTGTCATGAAACCTAGGACCAATACTAATCCCACAAGTAAAGAGAAGTGTAGTTGAGTAATGATACCATTTTAAAAGCGTTTTGGAATATTCAGGAGAAGGGTCCTTGAGAAATGGGAACTTTCCTGCCCTTCAACAAAAGGTTCTTACCCTTGCAAAATAAATACAAATACCTAAAATGCAGCAATGAGAACCTTGGCCTTCTCAGGTGAATATTTTGGTCCCAAAAATAGATGTTTCTTTCCACCTCTTTCCTGTGACTGAGGTGGAAATAGTGTGGCTGGCTTATGGTGCAGAAAGGGCTGCTAGAAAGAAGATAATTTGGAATAGGAAGGAGGGCACAACCCTCATGATCAAAGAACAACACCTGATGCTCTGGGAAACAGTGAGAGCTGCCAGCGTGTAACCTAAATACGGTCCATGAGCTGTGGCACAGAATGGAAGGACTCAGCTACAGATACTTGTCTCCGTGTAAAGTCACACGAGGAGCACCAAGGCATCACCTCAAACACCCTACAATCCCAAGTAATGGTTAGTAACAAACCTTAACTGTTTCCATTCTGCTTTTATTTTCTAATGCTTATCTTGCAAGCATTTCCCCAAATCATCTCAGCCCACTCCTCGCTTCTCTCCTTTTCCATGTTTTTATGCTGCCAGATGAGTTTCCCTTCCTAGCCCTGTGGAGAGCAGGCCCCACAGCAGGGCCCACAGCAGCGCCCCTCAGGCGCCTCACAGCTGAGGCCCTGAGGAGAGCCCAGGGCCCTCGGAATGGCGCCTTTCTCCCCTCAGGTGTCCTGGCACAGCTGGCCTGTCCCGTCAGGCACCTTTTGGCATCGCCTGTGGGAGCCAGCCCCGCTCAGGGCCTCAGCAACTGGAGTGGTGCCATCAGCAGCAGGAGCATTAAGGTTGAAGGGAAACACAGGATGACACGTCCTCCCGCCAGGTGGGCCCTTTCCCAGTACGTGGAAGCCATGCTTCCCTCTCCCTGTACAGTGATCCTGTCACCCCTCTTCCCCCAGCCCCTGCCTCACTTTTTTGTTTTGGAGTCCCCCATTGCAAAGCTGTCCAGGCCTTCTGTAGAGCCAGGAGGGGTTTTATTTTCACCAAAGAATTCTAAAATGTAACCAAAGAATTATAAAATTCTTCCATGCTCTTCCTGGTGGGCATTGCTATTACCCCCTTGTCCGGTTTTCTATCAGCATTCCTGATGCTGGGTGCCTGCTCTCCTGAGCCATGGTATGGATTAAACTCAGCCACCTAGGCATCCACAGGTCACATTTTCATTAGTAAACTCAACACAGAGCCATGGTCTGGTTGTCCCTACTGTTAAGTTGTTGGTATGGCCCTGCCAGACATCCCCTGCAGCACTGCCTGGGTGGGGCCCGGGGCGCGAGTGTGTGCTCAAAGGCACAGACATTGGCACTGTTTTGGGAGATTGTGTGGGGAAAGATAAGAGATTTCAGTGATGTGAGATGTAAGCTGTGCTGAGCAGGCAGCCCCAGGAGGCTCCAGGTGCGTTTCCGTGTCCACACGAGCACTGCCAACTCTGCCACACAGCGCCATTCCCTCCAGCAGCTGCTCTCGGGCTCTCCCAGCGACCACAGCTGTCTGTGAGGGGAGCACCACGAGATCACAGGAACTGTGTCACTGTGACCAGGTATTGACCAAAATTAACTGATCTGCAGTGTGAGAAGTAGCTGCCCTGCTTGCTGAACGCAGCCCCCAACAGCTGGGCCACTTCAGCTTGGCACCTCAGATATCCAACATGGCACTTCCAGATGTCAGCTGTGCCAGCAGCAGCCGGGACAGCCGCCAGGCTGGGCCGGCCTCCTCCTTCCCCTGGCGCTGCCTGCACTAGGTGTTACTGGCAGCAAGAGCTAGGCACATGCTCCAAAAGGAAGCTGACCCACTGTGGTGGGCAGGTGAAAAAAACATCCAGAGGCTGAGCAATTCTGTTCAGCCCCTGAACAAAAGACCAGCCTCTGGGTAGTTGCTGCCTGACAAACTTAACGAGGGCAGCTTTCTCTTTGACGTTAGTGGGAGTTACATTATATACAGATCAAGAGGAGAACGTTCCCCTAATTAATCAGAAATCACTGTCAGTGAGTCACTGTGTCAAAAGGGTTTTGGCCAATTATCCTTCACTTTTCAGAAGTGCCCTATTTCCACATAGGGAGGGACTTGCTTGGAAGCTGCTTAAATGGGTGAAAAGTAGTCAACAACTTTGAGAAAATTGCTTGTATATTTGTGTCAATTTAATAGAGAAATGTTCACTCAGATTTAAATGCCTTATTGATTTTCTTTTTTTTTTACAGAAGAGAAAGGGAGGAAGAGGACAATGAAGACAAAACATTCAAAGAAAACCTCAAATCAAGTTTGATTTTGAATAGAGCAAGGTGTTATGAGGAGCTGTATGGCTGGGAACTCTAGGAGGATGTGGAAGAGCCAGATTGTACCTACACCACTGCAGGCATTTTAGGTAAATATGAATAGCGTAAGTACGGAATGCCCATGGAATTCACTTCCTCCATGACTCTAGCAGACACACAACAAGGTGTTAATATCTGTGTAGACATTTTGCCTGGGTGATTCTGCTGTGAAAGCCTAATGCTGGTATCCTCTTTCCATGGGGAGAATAGAGATGGTACACAACAGAAGTTCAAACATTAACGATAAGCAGTGGGGAAAGGGTTTCTACTGACAGTAGCCAAGCTCAAGAGGATAGTTTGAACTATCATTTGTTATTACTGAATTCTATACTAAATCCATTTACTAGGAATTTACAGCCTAGTCTGCAGGGATCTTGAGTTGACTTTGACACAAAGTTGGGAACAGACGCTCTTCTTGACCAAAATCAATCCCATGTAACTGTAGCCATTGATTACAATACCCTTTGTTATAAGTACAGCAACTAATTTTTCAGTAAGGTACAGAGTAATTTCTTTTTTCCTTGTGCTGATTTTTCTGAAAAGAATTTGTAAAGAACTGTAGTTTCAGAAAAATCTATGGTTCTGGTAGAAGGATGTGACCCTCAGACTGTGCGATAATGTTTATTCATCTGATTATGGTGCCAATTATCTTACAAAGTTATGGGACTGAAAACAAGGAGAGTCTGATGCCAAAATCACTTTATGCTTATAAAGTTTTTTGGTTTGCTTTGTTTGGTGAAAAATTATGGCTGGTGAAAACCCTTGATAGGTCAAGGGTGTCTATGATTCTTCCTTCACCTGCCTTACGCCCCACAGCTGACCCAGAAGAACTATTTGAGGTGGAGGACTAAAGCAGTTTCTGCACCACTTAAATTTAGGGCTTATTGATCCTAACCACTCTTAGCAGTGCCAAGCATCTCCAGCTGTGCAAGGGGATACACACCTATTAGGAACCAGACTGACATGTATTTTGTGTGTTGGCAACTGTCAGAGTGAACAGGTAGTCACCATCAGCATAATTACTGCTTTCTGTGTGAACACACGTGCATATGTATTTATATGTGTGTATACACACAGGTACTTAGGAATATGAAAGTTCTCATGTTCCCTCCTTACCTTTCTGGTGCTACCGTAACATAGTCCTTAAGAACATTCTCCCACCCTACCCCTGCACTTAGGCAATGTCAGAGAGGAGAGGAACAAAGCTCCTCTGAGTATAATACTAGTGTAGTCTTAAGAAACCTTGTGTGTCAAGCCAGATACTCCTGTGCCACTGTAAACCTGTCACTTTGGTCCAAATTCACAGTAGAATTCAATACCTAAATTTCTTTATTGGTATTGGGAGTCTTTAGCCTCCCAATAACTTCCTGAATCAGGGATGATAGCATTCTTCTACCAAACAGGGGTACCTGCATTGAAGAAATTATCAAATTCCAAAGACACAGAGGCTACAGACTGATTTCCGTGGTCTCACCTGTCTGCTAATCTGTTTACAACACCATGTCATTCCTGGTTTGTATTGCCTTCAATCAAGTTATATCCTGTTAAACACCACCTTCTCCTTAGTTGACTGCCAAAGTGTCAAAGTGGCTTCAGTGGCAGCACCAGGTAGGTGAAGTACCAATACTGTAGACGAAAGCATGACTTGCCATGGTTCTCCCCACTCCCTGCCTTGTTGGAATTGTGTGGTGCATCACTCAGGGGCTGTTGTAATCTGGAAAGAACCAAGTATGTGCTTGTGAACTGGATGAGCTCTCTGTCTCAGTAGGCTTATTTCTTGTCACACAGAGACACATAAATATCAGGGTGCATATGTATTCAGTCGTGGCTGAGGCCATGCTGATGTGATACTGGTAAGTATTTTGTGATGCCAGTGCAATTCTTCTCAATCATCTGGAAAGGAAGCAGTGCTAAGAGTTCTCTGTCAAAGGTGACTGTGAAGATCAAACATTTTGAGGACAGGGCAAGTAATATTAAGAATTTTTTTGTTTGGTAGAAAGCAGATCTTTTTTTTGCTTGGTAGAAAGCAGATCTTTTTTTCTGTATCCTTGAATCTCTATTGCCATGAAAGACAAAAAAGTACCGTGGTTATGTGACACACAGTGGGCTAATATACTATGACCCACTTAAGGAAAAAAAAGAGGATATGTATGGAAGAGATCGTATGTGATATATCCTCAGGAGTGCTTAAGGGCATCAGTGCATATTCCAGTCTCTTCCTTTGTTGAAGAATTGTAGGGTGCAGGTGTTAAGGTTTGTGGTCCTTATGTATTTAAGAAAAGAAAAATGAAATTAGGATATTTAGGTAGCAGTTATTCAATCTGATGTTTATGGAAAGAGAGATCATTTCCAAAGAGAGGAAGATGTTAAGTTCCAATGTGTCTGAGCAGATAGAGTCTTATGGATCACTCTTCAGGCTGAATACAGAAAGAAATTTCTTTTTCTGAAAAATCATCTCTAGCCTGGTGTCTGAGCTAAACACCACTAAAGCTACTAGGTAGGTTTTCAACTTAAGTAGTGCTTAAACTGCAACCTTTATTCTCAGTCCTGAGTTTGGAGATCTTTTGATTCATACAAAACTTTTTGTATTTTGCCATACAATAAAACGAGTTTTTTTCAAAAAAAAAAAAAAGACACCAACAAAAGGGCTAAAAGACAGCCAATATAGTTTTAATACTTCTGCTGGCACCCATTCTTTTTGCCCCATAATTAGCAGGCTCCTGCCATGGTTCTGCTCTTCCACATAGTTCTGATTTTAATAACGGGGAGGTATATAGAAAACATAACATTTTCTGAAGGAGACCAGTCCATGCCTCAGAATTACAAATGTAGCAAATTAACAGCCTTCTCCAAGAACTGCTCCCTTGTCTGGCAGCAGCCCAGAGTGCTCTATTTCCTACAAAAGCATAGTTTATGAGCAATGTGCTGGTCAGATGTTACACATAAATTTATGTCAATGATGGCAGTAGCAATGGAGACATTTTCTAAGCTTTACACAGACTTTTTCTTTCCATTTCTTTTTCAAAAAAATGAATTATCAGTTCATCTCAAGTACTTATTTTTTCCTCATCTAACTGTCCCCAGCCCCCTCTGCACCCGTCAAGCTATGTGAAGTCTTTCCAGCAAGACCTAAAAGCATGTGATATCCTCTTGGATTCATGTTTCATGTGGAATCTCAAGCTGAGAGAGGCCTCAGGATAGAGCCCTTACTGACAAGGGGATGGCAAGGCAGTCAGGATTGTGTAGGCGTGCAGAACTGAGGAACCAGGGCTGCTCAATATGTTTTTAATGAAACTAATAAATACAGCCATTGAATGAATAGAGCTGATTGACATGGGGAGTTCCTAGTTCTCCCCTTCCATCTGCAGCCTTTTCAGTAGCAGAACAGAATAAAGAAGTTTAAAAGGAAACTGGGACATGTATTTTCAAAGAAATGTTATACAAAATTGAAGCAAAATACTGGATAAAAGAAAAATTGTTCTTTTGCTACAAAAAGCCTAGTAAGGTTTTTTCCATGTTCTTTCCACAGAAAAGAATCAAACCCTCTCTCACAGTTTCCAGTGAGCCAATGGAAGGTTCAGTAACAGAACAGCTGAAAAAAATTCAAAGTAGAAATTGTTTTTCATTATCATTTTCCTGACAGGGAAAAAATTGCTAGGAAAAATCAGCTGTCCCATTGCTTTAAAAAAAAAAAAAAAAGTGAGCGTTTGAGCTTTGAAATAACTTGATGATAAAGAGGGAGCATTTCCAAGGGAAAAAGCAGCCCTTATCTAATTATGGAAAGGGGTTTGTGGCCACACAGCTCTGACCTCATCACACCATGCAGGATCAAGCAGCGAATTGTCTGCACTGGGTAGGATGTGGGTAGTCACGTCTTTGGGTAAAAGAGTGCCTCCATTTCCACATATCTTCTTTTCCCACCATCAGCATCTTAACTCTGTATCCAGTTCTAAAAGATGGGAACGGGGATGACGGATGACATTGAGGATAACTACACTGAAATCACAGTGGTATATTCTGAAGTAGGGGGCTAAGAAAAAGAGTTGTTTAAAAATAGGTAGATGGCTAAAAATAAGTAATATCAATGTGTGAATACCACAAGCTTAAAAATAATAACAGGTGAAAGCAGAGTGTGTGATCATGGAAGGAGAACTTGATGTAATAGGCATTCCTGAAGAATGAGGGAGTGTTAAAATACAACAGAATATTGTAACACTTGCTATAGTCTCTAAAGCGAGGACACATTAGGTCATGGAGTGAAGGGTAGGAAGAGGACTCTGCAGCTGCCAGACCCTTCTATACAGATAAGATTTTATTAGATGAAGAAAACCAGATAGTAAAATATTTATCTATTAATGGCTGACAAGAAGCAACTGAAGTTAGGAGTAAATAAAAGGGACCACAGCATTACTGAGTAACCTCTGTGTAAGCAGCATGCCAAAGAGTAGCTTGCAAATATTTGAATTCATAAAGGAAGAATTTTCTAATAAAAAGTACAAAATCAAATGGAGAAGCTAGTGAACAAGCTATAGAACTGTGAGTAAGGATATTCAGAGCCTTAGGCTGAGCAAAGAAGTTTTTTCTGAGTAATTTATAGTGGTCACAAATAACATACAGTAGTTTTTAAACTCTAGGTTATCTAATAACCGCTTTTCTACCTTCCCATGCCATACCCTAACTTTACACTGAAATACTTTTCTAAGATATTCTTCTTTCTGCTATTCCTCTTTATATCTTCCTCACACAAAACTATTATGACAATAATCCAGCTGTTTTTTTGCTGCTGTGGATGTCTGCAGCAGACTCCCACACGAATCTGCAGATGATAGACCAGAATGCCTCAAAACATCGTTGAGCTGCTTAATCTTATACCTTGCACATGCTGCAATTAAGGAACTAAATTTGGGAGGTGTAGGAGGCTACTCCACAAAGTTTAAGGTCAAATATTGGTACAGTTCTTTGTCAGAACAGATGTCCAAATATCATGCGAAAGTTAAAAAAAAAGCAAACCAAACCCCGACCCTGTTTATTCATAGTCACAACAAAGGTTATTTGTATTTGAAAAATTATGTGGCCAGGGCCTGATGGACAATGGCTAACATTCTTATTCCATAACTAGGTTAGTCTTGCTGGCTCTCCACTGAATCCCACAAATATCCAAATTAAACTAAAGTAGTTCAGAACAGATTTTCTGTAACTCTCACTTCTCATTCTGAATCCTGAAATAAATAAGTGCACATTGTGCATCACATGAAGTGGGCAGCAAAGCTGAGCTCTGACCAGTTGACGAGAAAAGTGTATTTCAGGGTCAAACTCACGGGTGTCAATGGAAGGTTTGTCTTAACAGTGAAAGTGGATCAGAGTCCACTCTGGGCTAATCTGCTGTGAATGCTTGTGCTATTGATAGACTATTCTAGGAGGGTGAAGTTTTTTTAAAGTACAGGAAAAGGAGTCAGGAAGAAAAGAATAGTAGTAACTTGAAAAAACACTTGATTAATTAACCCCCCTTCCCCAGTTCTTACTTCTTCTCTTTGTGGTAGTGAACTATCTTTTTAATCAGGGAGTTTTCATCAGACTAGTGGTTTTTGCATATATAGGCACTTAGTTCACTGCTTGTCACAAATTTGGCTATCAAATCTTGATAGTCTTCAAGATTTATTCCTCCTATGGGCAAACAAGCTGGGAACTTTGTGATAAAATGAATCTTCATGAGTAATCCTTATAAGAACATAATCTTATCTTTAGGGAAGTGACTAGATTCCTTTCAAGTATTGCAAGTGAAATACATCCAGACTGAGTCCTCCAGTTCATGAATTACATTTTTGGAAGTTTGTTCCCTGGAACTCAGATCCAGTAATCACAACTTCTGCCAGTGCTAGGGCTGGATCAGGTTTTTGTGAAAATCAGAATCATTGTATTGGCTTCACAGGCAACACATGGAGGCTCTAAATGTCTGATTAAAAGGTGAGACTTTTCTATTCAAGTATTTTTAAAATATTGGCAATATTTTCCATGTTTGCAACATGTGGGAGCATTTTTTGCCATGGTCACAAACATTTAAAATTAGATGGCTATTCAAAAGATGTCCCAGAGACTTGGGAAGGATAAAGTTTTGCATGGCAGTTTTATTTCTTCTTTTCCTTTATTTTACTTGCAATTTGTGCAGCTTCTTGGTGCTAATTTGTGGTTTTCAGAAATTTATGTAATTAATTTATAGAAGATAAACAATTAATTAAAAAGCCAGGTTCAGTCTTATGTGTACTTAGTCCTCAGGCCTCCAGAGAATTTTAAATGGTTCAGAAATATAAATTCCTGTTAAAAAGTTGGGAATATGCTGCTATTTTTATAACTTATTCCCCCACCATATAATTTAAATAATTGTCTCCTTGCCCACCCACCATGTTTAGGAAAGAAAAGAACTTTGCACAGTTGCATTACATATGACAGGGAAAAAAGAAAAGAGGAAATGTAAAAAAAAAAAAAAAAAAAAAAGAAAAGAAGGTGCACAACTACATGCACAACCACCCAACTATGGAACTGCAGAAGAGAAGAAATAGTCTCCAGTTCCAGAAAAATTTCCTATTCCTAAAGAGGTGGTTAATTGTGCTTGAAGTTGAGCACACACCTATATGCCTTCCAAAGCTGGGTTATAGGCAGAAATTGTGTGCTGAGTAAAACATCATGATCTTATTTCTTTAAACGTCTTCTTGTTTTTGAGATCTTGTCTGTTCTTGTGGGATTCTGTTGTGAATTCCACCTGTTGGTTTTGCTGTGCCTTAAATCATATCTCCCCTGCTGGGGGAGTGTTTCTAAGTCCTTGCCTGGATTTTCTCTTAATTAAAGGACATTCAGCTTTCTCTGCTTTCAGATAGTTTATTAAGTCTTATCAGAAAAGTTAAA